>CM053785.1:613281009-613688509 GCA_028749045.1 Cupressus sempervirens | reverse complement strand
TCAAAGTAAGGCATCACACATCATAAAATAGCATAATAATGTTCGATGCATCAAATAGTATCTTGACATATCGAGTCACGAGTATCAAAATAATAATGTATCAACTATGCTATGATGGGTTGAGGTAAGGCCTCACATCTATCAAACCATCTTCCTATTTTCACTATTATTTCTTTGAGTAACTCTCTCAACATTCCTTTAGGAAATAAGAAAGCATTCATCTTGATTTTTATTCTTCTTTAAGATATGAACATCTTGAAAATGATTAATATTATTAAAATCTATAATAAAGGCTTTCATGATCCACATAATGCTTTAAGATATATAATTTTAAGTGAATACTTCCTAGTATATAGTGGATTGGGCTCTTTTATAAAGTATTTTTCACTATGGAGTTATTTTCTTCATCTCTATCTTTATACAATAGTGCTAACCATTTCAGTGGTGCTTACTATCTAAAATTTAATATTTCACTTCAATAGTTCTGTGGGTGTTCATTTCAACATTTTTGTCTTGACCTTCTATTGTACAAAGGAGGAGGAATGAAAGTTTTTAGAATTTAGAGGGGATGAATTAGGTTTTTATAATTAATTAGGGTTTATATTAGAGATTTATATGAAGAGAATTTTCATAGAGAGGAGAGGGTTGAGATGCACATATGCACTCATATTAACTTTGGATCTATTTTGGTGTGGTGTTGGCATATGCTCTTTTATATTATTTTTTATCAACTTCCCTATATTTACTTATACCAAAGTAAAATATTTTTTTTGCTTCTTTGATATTGTCTCGCTTTAAAATGAGGTTATTTCTTTTATGATCTTTTATTCTTTTTTATTGCCTAGTTTCGCTCATTTTTTGGAGTTTTTTTTTAACTTTAGGTTATGGACTACACCCTTCATTGCACTTGGGAGCTTGTAGTTAGTGTTTTATTTTTCTATAATCAAGGGTTAAGCTTTTTTATTTTCCTTCACTTGGAAACATATAAAAGGTTTTTTAGTTTCTTAGGTGGTTATTTCTTGTATTGAAGTTATGGTCTCTGTTATTGGAGCCTATTGTTTTTTGGTTTTCTTTTTTCTGTTTTGATCTCATGTTCATCTTACATTAGTCCATTCTGATATGGTTCCTATGGAGGTTTATTATTCTCCATTTAAGGTGGTGAATAATCTTGTGGTTAAGGATTGATTTTGGCTCATTATACTCCTTTCTCCCTCTTTAGTAATTGATATTAAGGAGTTTTTTTCACCAATGGTGGTAGATATTTTATTAATGGGAGAGGTTAGAAATTGTATAAGATATAGTCTTTTATTTTCATTACATACTCAAAATTACTATTGGATTGAGTGTGTTTCTTCTATCTAGTATTTACTTCCTCATCCTATTTCCATTATTAATTATTTGAGTAACTCTCTCACCATTTCTTTCAAAAATAAGAAAGCATTCATCTTTATAAGAACATCATAAAAATGATTAATATTATTAAAATCTATAATAAAGGCTTCAAGAATTTACATAATACTTTAAGATATATAATCGGAAATGAATACTTCTTAGTATATAGTGGACTGGGCTAGCTTATTAAGTAGTTTTCAATATGGAGTTATTTTCTTCATCACTATCCTTATAGAATAGCACTAGGAATTATAGTGGCAATTCTTTTTTAAAATTTAATATTTCCCTATGATGGTTTTGTGGGTTTTCCTTTTGACTTGCTTCTCTTAACCTTGTGTTGTACAAAAGAGGTGGAATGGAAGGTGTTATAATTTAGAGGGGATGAATTAGAGTTAGAGAAACAAATAGGTGTTATATTATAGATTTATATGAAGGGATTTTTCCTATAGGGGAGAGGGTTGAGATGCATGTATGCACTCATAGTAGCTTTGGAGCCATTTTGGCATGGTGTTGGCATACCCTCTTTTAAAATATTTTTTAGGTTCCCCTGTTTTTACTTATATTAAGGTAAAATAATTTCATGGTTTTTTGTTGTTGTCTCCCTTTAATGGGAGGTCATTCACCTCATGATAATTTATTCTTTTCCTTTGTCTAGTTTTTGCTCATTTTTAGAGGTTTTGTTTATCTTTAGGTTATGGACTATGCCCTTCATCACACCTAGGAGCTTGTAGTTATTGTTATGTTTTCTATAATCAAGGGTTAAGTGTTTTTATTTTCCTTCACTTGGAAACATGTAAAAGGTTTTGTAGTTTCTCAAGTGGTTTTTTCTAGTATTGGAGTTGTGTTCTCTATTATTGGAGCCTAATAATTTTTGGTTTTCTTTTTTTCTGTTTTGATCTCATGATCATCTTACATTGGTCTATTCTCATGTGGTTCTTATGGAGGTTTAATATTCTCCATTTAAGGTGGTGATATTCTTATGGCTAAGGATTTATTTTGGCTCATTATACTCCTTTCTCCCAATTTAGTAATTGATATTGAGGAGTTTGTGTACCCTATGGAGGTGGATATTTTATTTGTGGGAGAGGTTGGAAATTTTATTAGATATTGTCTTTTCTTGTCCTTAGATACTAAAATTTATAGTTGGATTGAGTGTATTTATTTTTTCTAGTAGTTACTTTCTCTAATTCTTCTACTAAGATCGGTACCTCTTATATATTAGTGTAGAAAGGCACTTCATAGGAAAAGTAAGAAATTATTATGTTGGAGCCTCTTTTATTAATTTCACGATGGATTTGGGAGCTATTTTAAAAATTGGTGTGAAGTGTTTGGTAACCTTCTAGATTAATTTATTCCTCATCTTGCTCTTGGCTTATTAGAAGATTTATTTTACTCAAATTAATTTATTATATTTCATGTTTAAGTTACTAGATATGAATGTCCTACAAGCCTTATCAAAAGCCAATTATTTTATTAAGATGGTTTACAAAAATCCTTTGATCATGTTCAATTGGTTAAGGGAGACTAAAAGAACTCTTTGATATTGCTTTAGAAAATAAAAGAAACAAAATATGGGTTTTATATCTTATAGAAAGATAACACAAAGGCATATGAATAATAGAATAGACTAAATATATAGACTATAAACACAACTAGTCACCCACATGAAGAGTTGGTATAAAACTAAGTCATTTTAGAGAGAGATAAGTGAGAGATTATGGAGTGACATTTTAATAGAAGTGAGCACCGAGGGAATTTACTTTCTAAAGGGTATGCACCACAAATAGAAGCTAGTGGGATCTCTAAAGAGAGAGAATCAAGGCTAGCAATAGGAACAAAATGATGATAGCTTTTAACTTAACTAATCATATGTTGAGGTAGAATATGAGACAAACAGAGGTCCACATTGTTAGTGGGAGCATAAATAATATTAAGAGGTCAAGAAATAAGATCACCCGAGGGGAGACAAGTTTATCTTATAAAGATTCCTAAGAGTATGGAGTAGGTGCCAAAATAATTAAATGATCATGATTTACATCAATGTACCAACTAGTAACACCATTTAAGAATAAGAGGGAATAATTTATGGCCAAATGACTACTAGAAAAAAATAATTACATTAAAAAAAGAGGCACTCAAAATATAACGATTTGGTCCAAGGTTTATCTCTGGTCATGAAAAATATATCGCTTATAAGGGATGTAGATATAATAACTTCAACTAAGATGCAAATACATGTATAGTGACTCAACATTATGATAACATCATCCACATTAAAGTAATGAAAAATGGATTTTTTTTTCTCTAAAAGCAACAATCCTACCAAAATGAAGATAGACACTAAGGAGATGAACCCAAAATAAATGTACCCTTATTAGTTAGGTAAGAGGGTTAAAGTAGATTCTTTATGTCTTGGCAAAGAGGGATTTCCCTAAACCTTCAATTTCTCAATATTTACATTCTTTATCTAAAGAAAAAATGGATAATACAAGCATCCTTTACATTATGTAAGAGCTTAACAATAGTAGATAAAACTAATTTCCAAGAAACTAAGACCTAAATTTGTAGATGTTTGTGAAGTTTAAATTGAGTTTTCCATTAATTCTTTCTATTTCAAGATTAGGGGATTATTCTAGTTGATGTTGTACATTGACATTTTAATGAGTAATATTTATTTGGGTAATGATTTTAGGATATTGGGGGGATTCTTTTTGTTTATGATCTATATTTTGTAGTTGTTTGATCAATGGTTTCATATCCTACAAAAATATTCCACTAGAGGGTTTTTGTGGCCTCTTTAAAATCTATTTTTGCTTAAGAAAAATCATTTATGTTTGATAAACCACCTTTTCTTCTCTTATAAGTAATAAAATAGAAAGTATTTAAGGAACCAATGATACCATAACATTTTCCTCTCCCAGGAGTAGAGCTAATTTGTTCCTCCAAAATTATATAATCAAGAACCATCTTTAAGCTTCACAACTTGATACATATGATCAAAAAGAAATATTGACTTATAATATGAAAATATTTTACAAAAAGTATTTTGGGGGTCAAGGTGATAGTTTAATTATTTAAATCTTTGATAACATTTTTCTCTCTTTGACATCCTTTTGGATTTTGTAGTTATCACAATCAATGAGTTTTCATCATGCATGGTAAGATTTTTTTGGAACTCATTATTTTGAGATATTTTCTTAATATGATATTGAAAGCATGCTCATTTGATCATTTCTACCACAACTACATCATTAAGCCTACTTTATCATCTTCCTATATGCACATTAGGACATAATAAGGAAGTCGATCATCCTTCAATTCCAGGAGTGACTAACTATTTGATAAAATAGCTTCGAGGTGATTAATATCTTCCAACACAATACCAGATGTGTCCCTTTAAAAATCCTCAATTCTATTTCCTTCTCGATGTTTCTTGATGAATGTATGGAAAATTTTAGTTTTGGATTTTCCATTAGCAAACCATATTGCCTGGGCCTTATCTCAACAATAAAATTTCTCTACATTAAGGAGACTCAATTGCTTCTCTTTTTATTCCATTTCCTTCAAAAACATGCTATATTTGATCCTCTTCACATTTAATATCATTAACTACTTTTTAGCAAAAATGTTTTTAGTTTGCTCCCACTTCCATTATTTTAATTTCTTCTTCATGAATTTCAACCTTCTTGTAAGCAAAAGCATGAAGTACCATTAAAAATATTAATTTTCCCACTCACAATTGCACTAGAAAATCAACTCATCTTAAAATATGGAGAATGTGAGATTCACTTCCAAATATACCTCCTAACTAAAATTAACAAATAATATCTCTATTAGTGTCTTGAAAATATTATTAAATTTTATTCCCTTGATCATCTTTTTTTTTTTTTTTTTTGAAAATATAATCAATAGTATAGTTTTATTTAATTAAGATTTTGAATTAGTTATAACCTTATTCAATCTACAACTCTTCACAAGCAACTCAATAATGGTATCACTATCTTGATGTATATTTTTACTATAGCCTAATCAATATAAAGTACATATACACATATAATTATTTTATAAATCTCTTGAGCTTGTTTAGATTTAAAAATAATAGTAAAAAAAATCAAACATAGAAAACTTCAAACTAATTCATAAATTAAATGTAATAGTACATTGATTTGTTCTATTAGTTATTTAAGTATTTTCCTTAATTCAAAGGGGTATCATATTGTGGAGCAAATTGTAAAACTATAATGACAGTCATGGTGGAAACCCACTATGCTACAAAATGCAACCACCTATCAAGATGGAGGTCATTTTGTCAGGAGAGTTAGCTATTTTGGAAAATGGTTCAAACTGGACTCATTATGTGGAAGGTCCTCAATCACTAGAAATCTGCTATGACAGTGCTTAAATATCATATACCAAAGTTGCATTCTTACATCAAAATAATATTCCTAGGTTAAAATAATAAATAGTCAAAATTGACTTATCTTTTCCAACCTTAATTTCTTCCTTAATGCAATGTAATGTTTAATACAGTGTAATGTTTAAGGATGGCCAAAACAACTAGTCAAACGAGTATTCATCTCTATAAATCTCACAAATTAATGTCTTCTTTTCTTGATTAGTGAGTGAAACTCTTTCTAACTGATGGCACCACATTAGTCTTAAATAACTAAAATTTTACCTTTGTTTCTGTATGGGTTTCATACACGTTGATTAGTGTTTACTTGTTTTAATATTATTCATGGTGATCACACATATAGTTTATGACATCTTAAAAACTAGCAATTGCACATTTATCTATGTTCAATAATTAGCCAATAGGAGTTGTGTGTTGAGTTCGGTGAAATATGTTAGCAAGTGTGTTTTGATTGTGTTGACTTAATCATTTACTTGTTAAATGAATCTTGATGTTGTTTTCTTAGGATCGATTGCAGATGTGGTTGCATTGCCATCTTGGTATATAGTTTTCAAATGCATCAATCTCCTCTTTTATGTATTGTAAATGACACATGGAGAGACATGTCTCTTCATGAGACATGTCAATCCATTATTAATAAATATATATTATATCTCATTTATTAAATATATATATTTATATTTATACTAGTCTCATAGGTTTAGTCGACTAAAGCTACCAAACATTAACACTCCCTCTTAGCTAGGGAGGATAAACAAGAATTTGAACAACATATTACCTCAATGTAAAAAATAGTTTCTGGAATGTCAACTCATTTAACTTTTAATATCAACTCATTTGATATTAGAATGCCAACTCTTTTGACTTTCATGAATGTCAACTCATTTTACATTCACTAGGTGCTTTTTAGTAATGGCCTCCTAAATGTCAAGTTGCAAGATATTCACCAAGTACTATGAGTAATGGCCTCCTAAACATACCATTCACCATGTACTAAAAGTATTTATAAGGTATGTGCACTCACATTCTCATAATGTGTACCATATAAACATCCACCATCCAAAGTATAATCTATCATGATCTGCATAAACATTGCAAGATATCTAATGTAATAGATTAAGTTATTGAAAGGTTGTCACCTTTTAATAATTTATGAAAATACAAGTGATGCTTATTTGGAAGTTGTCAATTCCTCATGATTTATATAGTGGGTAGGCCCATTGAAATCACATGATCACAATGTATGAATCACGGTCCTCTTAACTATGATAATTTATGATCACTAGTGAATCCTTCTCAACATTATTTACTCCCTCTTAATCAATAAGACTGAGGTCATAGAAGGTTAACTAAATAACATCCTTAGTCTTCTCCCTTTCTTCCAAGATTTCCTCTAATAACATGTCAAACTACCTCTGAATCTCAATCACCCTCTTTTTCTTGCAAAAACACTCTAGAAGGAAAAGATCAAGACAAATGATTCTTATAGTAATAGAAAAACACTTTTAATTATTATTCTCAATAACAACATTATCATATCTTAATTATGATAACATTAGAAATTTGATCCTATACTTAATTCATGATGAATCAATTTTATACTAATATTCAATATACTTATCATAGTTTATATCCACAAACTTATTATATATCCATAGATATATTCTCATCACATATGCCTACACATGAATTCATTTTAATATATATATTTCCTTACATATAAATAATATATAGAATTCCTCACTCTTAATGTTACCTTATATATTATTAACATTTATTCTCTTATACATCATTATATCAAATGATTATTACCATTTATATTTCCCTTATTATCATCTTTCTAATGTACACAATCTCTTCTGTACTATTTTATTTACCAAATCATAAACATTAAGTACACCTTACCTCTACTTACCATGGTTCATGGTGATTTCCTTATATTAGCTGAGGTGGTGCATTAGATGCCTTTTTTTATACATTCCATGTTCTACAATAGAGTTGGTCTTAGCTTCACCATTTTCTTTGTTTAAGTGTCAATGGATTCATTTATTAACACTACAATGGTACATTGGGTAAAGTGTTCAAGGCAAGCAATTTCATAATTCTCTTGTCAGAGATAGGTCTCGTGCATGTATGTATTTAATTTTTGTCATTACCATCCTACTCTACATCAATTATTTCAATCTCCTTCCACCATGGGCTACTTCGATGAATTGTGAGATTATAGTTCCATTGTGCGAGAAAACCCTATCTAGTCCACAACAAGTGTCTCTACACCAGAATGCCTAGAATCTAGTGGGGGATCTTTGCTTTCATAGCGAGGCTTCAGAATTCATATAATATCATATAACTAGTCCTTAATTCAATCCTCACTGGGCATCAAGTAATTTGGGCATTATCAATATTATCCAAAACTATAAGGGTGTAGACATTCTCAGTAGTTGTTTCTACTATTAACGCAATTGTTTGCCCACAACATCATAAAAAAAAGCCAATTTTAAAAAAAATTATGAAGTTCCTACGATTGTTGTTGTAAAATACCCCAGCTAGCATAGATTTTTAATTAGATGCATGGCCCATATGCCAACTTTAATTATCTTAACATCTTCATTCATCTTTGTATAGTTTTATCAATTTATAGAACTCCTTTCCATTTAAGAAATATCAAATCATTTCCTGTAACTTTGGTATTCGCAAGGAACCACTCACTAATACAATATCATCAATATGTCTCTTACTCAACTCCTCATACTTTATTTTACATTTGTAGCCTTGTTCTGATACCATGTTCTTTTCTTAGGATCGATTGTAGATGTAGTTGCATTTCCATCTTGGTATATACTTTTTAAATGCATATATCTCCTCTTATATGTATTGTAAATGACACATGGAGAGACATGTCTCCCCATGAGACATGTCTATCTATTATTAATAAACATATATTATATCTTATATATTAAATGTATCTTATATATTAAATATATCTTATATATTATATGTATATTTATACTAGTCTCATAGGTTTAGTTGACTGAAGTTACCAAACATTAACGCTTTAGATTATAAAAATGAAAAATATAATATATTTTGGAAATAATATTATAATGCATAGTGCAACAAAGTTGGCATTAGTAAAATTATAGAATAATACAACCATGATATTGAGTAATGATAGGAATTTTAATTATGTGCTCTAAATTAGGAGCAATTAATATACTATCATAGCTATGAATACACAGTGAGAAGTTTAAGAAAAAAAAAAATAGAAGCTGAAAGTGAAACTTATTACATACCACAATGTTTTCTTAAAATAAATAATCAAAGCCAATATAAGATAAAGTTTGTTATTCCACTTTTATCATCATATACACTTAATTCGAAGTAGGCTTTAATGAAAAAGAGATATGTAATTAGTAAGATGCATATGTGTATAATTAATCTTTATTGAGGGCTTATATGGATGTGAAATTTGTTTCAGATGATTCAATGTCATGTTGAAACCAAGAGAAGAGATTGCTAGAGGGACTAATTTCTAACTCTAAATCAATGGATAAAAGAATTAAGAGACTAAAAACTAATTATGGTAAAATATATGTAGTACTAATAATGTCAACATTACTCATAGTATTTTATTGGAGAAGTACAATTATAAATCATCTTGGTAGGAGGCTATGCAAAATTTAACATAAAAGAGTGTTGGTAGTGTTGAAGACTACGATATTATAGCACATGCAATCCTTTTAGGTAGTCCATGGCATATAGTTGAACTAGTATACTTCAATCTGCAAAAAAACATTAGAATCATATTATGTTAGTTGAATTTTTCTTGAAAATTACACTTGGAAAATGGAAACAAGAATTGTGTATAAAAAGGTTTTCCTTAAAAATATTCTAGTAAAACAAAAAAAAACTTACTTTTGCGATTGGTAGATTTTGTAGAATGGTAGTTGTAATCTAGATATATTGTGTTTGAATTATGATGTGTTCTATCCTTGCATGTCCAAGTGAGTTTTTGTTCTACAAAGTACTAAGAATTAAATCTATTTATATATATTTTTTAAATTTGTTTTCATGAGAATTTTCTAAAATGATGGATATAAGATTTTGTTGTTACCTTTATTGGTTAATGTTTCCATGTTGCTCGTGGGGTTGTTTGTTCAAGTGGTTACAATAGTTGTAGACATGTTTCTTCCTTCTTCCTCATAGTTGTGTAGAAATTATTTTGTATCTTATAGTACCTTTCAAAAGAGAATGGTGATTGAATTCAAAGCCCATCAATAGATTTCACTCTCAATATTGTTGTAGATGTCAATCCTTGTCTTTCTCTTTTTCCAATGTCTATTGTAGTCTTTTCTAGTGTGAGTACTTTGGATTTGTTTATTGTAATGGAAAAAGCCATAGCCATTGGTAGTTTTGTATAGTTTCCTTGTGTACATTGTTTGGGCCATATGTATTCTAGGTTAGCCCAATGTAAAATTTAAAATTAACAACATATTTTGGTAGATATGGAGGGTTTGAATTTGTATCATAGATGATTGATGTTATTTTTCCAAGTGATCCATTTACAAGTTCATCTTGTATCCATGGGTTTTTTGTTAACATAATTTGTTGGTCAATGCATAGTAGGATATCTTGCTAAAGTTGATCATCTTCATTGTGTTCATTTGATCTTTGTGCAACAACTCTAGTAGAACAAAGTGCTACTGGGAGGTTCAACTATTTTAGAATTTTTTTATTATGTAGTTAGATGAGATCATTAGTTACAAATAGATGTGTGACTTTATCAAAATCTTCTCTTTGTTTGGAACTTAAGGAGTTGTTTGTTTGAGTCATTAGTGTGTCCCAATCATCTTTTAGTGGTTTTGCATTTCAAATATTCAGTAGGATTTTTTGAAATTATTGGTGGGATTGAATTTATCCTTGTTGTTGAAAGATTGTGTCCAATGTAATTGTAATAGTGAATGTTTTCCATAACATAATTGTTGTAGAATTTAAGGCATATATTGGCTTATCTAGAACTGTTGATAGCTAGCCAAAGTCGCTAATGAGGATGATAGAAAGGCCACCAAAAGCTTAATGTGGAAATGCCTCAGGCAAGCAACTATCAATTTTGATAAGAAGTTTTGGTCCTAAGAAGCTCATTTCATCTATAAAAATATATTTAATATGTTTGAAGTTGTCATGAAGGTTTGTTAATAATTAGTCTTGTAAGGGATGTATTTCTTTAATTGGAATTCAGAAGCATGTGTGGATTGTTGATTATTGAATGCTATAAGTAGCAACTCCTATAGGTTCTAGAGAAAGCAATAGTTTTTTGTCATTATTTTTTGTAATGTTTATGGTTTTTCTAATGTAATCAATAAGGTACTATTTGCCAATTCTTGTTAATCCCTAGATAATCATGTGTAGTGGCTTATTGGGGAATGGGTTTGAATGATGTTATGTGATGGTTTCAAAAGCTAAGTGTTGTTTGGGGGTTAGTTGGTAGTTTAGTTGCATATTTTTTGAATGGAAAAAGTTTCAATTTGTTGTAATTTTCTCGTAACAATGAATTTTTTTGTTGATTAATTTAGTTCATGGGAAATGTTGTTTGCATTCCATTGGTGATTAATATCAATGTCTCATTTTCATAGGAAATCGAGCGTGTTGATTGTATATTTTTTTGGAGGCACCCATTTGGGATAGTAACTCCCATTCGTTTAGGTCTATTTCTTTGTCAATTTTGAGCTCATCAGTGTTAGTGCTATCATTTTGTTTATTTGATAGTGTATTTTCAATTCTCTTTACATGATAAGGAAAGTAATTATTGGTATGTAGCATTTTCTAATTTGGTATTATTTGTTATTTTGTAATGCCAATGTCTATATGAAGATGTCAAAAGGTTTTGTATAGTAAGAGTTCACTCCAACAAAATGTTTCAAAGTATTCATTAGTTTCATCTAGAATACTCTTGAATAGAGGGTAGAAATTGACAATTGCATTGGTTTTCCTTTTTTATGATTGATCATTCTATCAATTTTTAGAGATTGTGTACATTTATGTTATTTCAATGAGTGATAATGAGTCTAGTTTTGTGGGGCACTCTATGTATGATTGGATATAAGTGTTACCTAGTTCTTCATCATTGTTTAAATTTTTGATTTGATGGACTTTTTTGTGACATTCAATGAAATTAATAAACAACTACAAATTACAAGGGGTAATTTTTGGAGCATATGGCATGTCTCTTGAGCCCCAATATCACAATTTGCAATGATTCCCATTGTGAATTTTTGATATGTTAGCAATGCATCATCAATTATTTGGTTAGTATTTGCTATATTTTGTAATATTGTATTGTAGCTCTCTAATATTTTTTTGCTTTGGAAGCATATTCTAAGATGTAGTTGAGAACTACTTTTCTAGATGTGATTGGATGGCAATCAACATTAGCTCGCCAAATTGTAAGAATTTATGGATTGTGGATGTTTAGGGAATCATCATTTCCTGTTGCATTGAAATTTTTTTTTTTAAATTTTCAAAAGTCAATGTAGATGTTGGTTGTTCTTTCCATGGAGCTTTATAGCGATATTGTGTTGTGTTTTCTCATTTTTGTAAATATGTTTGATCTATGCATTTTGTATATCTTTGTACAATATTTATTATCTATTCATATTCATAGAGAGGATCTAATGATAATATTTGTGGAGTGTTCAGTGTGCAAGGGTCATCGTTTGGCATGTGACTTGATCTATTTTGTCTTTCTACTTCATCATGTAGATTCCATGCTGAGACATACTTGACAAAGAGTTTTTTTGGCTTGGTCTATGGGTAGAAGCAAGGAGTTGGGTCTCAATTATGTAGAAGTCCATAGATTGAGATTGTGCTCCTTTAGAAACAAGTACCCATTTTTAAAAAATGGGTACCCATTTTAGGCTTGGGTACCCAATCCTAAAGTTAAAAAATGGGCACCCATTTTTAAAAAAATTGAGCTAATTTTTTTTTTAAAATCAGATATCCATTTTCTATTTTCAAAAAATGAGTACCCATTTTTTGAATGTTAAATAATGGGTGCCCATTTCTTACGACATTGGGTAGGATTTTTTTCTCCCACCTTGGATATTGGTTTAAGATAGGCTTGGTGAGATCAAGCCTATGCATATATATATATATGCATGTATGTATAGATGTATATATGTATATACATATATACATACATACATATATATATATATATATACATGTATATATATATATGTATGTATATATATATATATATATGTATGTATGTATATATATGTATGTATATATGTATATACATATATACATTTATACATACATACATACATGTATATATATATATATAGATATATGTATATATGTATGTATATATACATATATACATATATACATATATATATATATATGTACATACATATATATATGTATGTACATATATATGTATGTATATATATATATATATATATGTATATATGTATATATATACATATATAGATATATGTATATATGTATATATGTATATATATACATATATACATATATACATATATATATATACATATATACATATATATATATATACATATATATATATATATGTATATATGTATATATATACATATATGTACATACATATATATATATACATACATATAATAGAGCAATAAACATAAGCAGCAAAACTCTAATTCAAATTACAAAAATAGGAGCCTAAATCTGGAAACTTCTTTTTGCTTAACATTCAAAATTCCTTCCCAGTTAACACACTATCACGATAGGTGTTAACATTAATTGGCATGCACTCGGTGTTTTGTTCTTTTGCCAAGTAACCCCTTTGATGACCGAGTGATTTATTCTTTCATCTACCAAGTGTTAACGCGAGGGTTAACACACATGATAATTGTTGTTGTTGGAGTCATAATTACTTTTGATAGAAGGCTTTTCCTTGCATCAATAACTTTAGAATTTTTTTGAAAAAAAATTGCAGACATTTACGGCGTATGCATACACACTTCTATGAACTTAAATTGGAGTAAGAAAATGTTTCTAAAGTTGTTGACACAAGGGAAAGTTGTCTTTAGAAAATAATAGATAACATTTCTCATGTATGTTCAATTTATTGAATTAGTTTCATATGATTATTATTTCTCTAATTGTTATAGAAATTCCAAGGGAGTAATGGATTAATCTCTAATGATAGACTTTGTCTCTTAGTTCTATAACCAAAATCTTAGAAAGAATGGAGATCTTATCATAATATTGTTATCATTAAGGGTTGAGAAGTTAACCTTATTTATAGAGTTAAATATTGTTAATGTAATACTTGTAACCATGAATTATATGTATGTTTACACATTTTTAACTTATTTTTAACTACTACATTTCATCTCTTTCTTCCCATTGAATTTCTAGGTATGTAGGTGGATGGAAACAAGACTATTGTCAACGATTGTCTATATAATTAATTACATTATGTCAAACCTGACTTATTTGCTTTTTTCAATGTTCCATTATAAATCCGTGCAATGCCACTTATACTGATTTTATAAGTTTAGGTTTTGAATTCTCTAACCTCGTGAAATTCAATTGAAGGAGAGTTGTACCTATGAAGACATGAATAGTAGATAAATAAATTTGACTCATGATTTCATTTTCTACTGATATAGATTCATTATCATTGATACAAATAATAATCTATTTTTTTCACATGTATCATTCCTCAATCTATTTTTGTTTATATATTGAATAGTGTTTTCAAAAAAATTCTAGGTAATGGATGGGAAGAAAAAAACCTAAAAGAACTAATCAATCTAATATGAAAACATAAAATAAACTTGCATTTATTTTTTATAAAATTCTATTTTATATATTACATTGGGAGAATAGGCTGTCAAATCTTATACATCAAGAAATTGCAATATTATGAATAACATTGAAAAGGTTGCATTCACAATAAAATACATGAATAATATTGAAATAATGGAATTCAAATAAACAAATAATCAGTTTTGAAGAGAAACAAGTCTGTTAAAACTTCCACTAGAGAACTGAAGAATATTAGTGCTATTGACTTGGACACTGACAATGGTAAGAGAAAGAAAAGTAGTAGGAGATCTAGTAAGAGGTTAAAAATGGAAAAGCTTTGACCCCCACCCAAGTAAAGACACCATTATGAATTTAGATTATACTAAGACAAAGACTAAACCTATGAAGAGGAAGAAAATAAAAATGGTGCACACTAGCTATTGCTCTGAGAGAAAGTATAACCCCAGTCACTCCCATTTTTGTGATATCCTTAATAGTGGGATATCACTTCTCCTATGAGGACTCCTAAGAAGGGTGGAAGGAATATGGAAGGGAAACCCTGAGGTAATGATAAAGAAAATAACATTGTAGACAAATTCAGTAAGCTAGAGGCCTCCTTAAAGGATTTGGCTAAAAACTAGGAGACCCTGTACCAGAAATTCAACTCCATTATGGAGTATACCACCAAGGTGGTGCATTTTGTGATCAAAGCTCTTTATCTTTTGTAGGTTAAAAAAGATGATTTAGAGGCATGCAAGTAGAGTGAGACCACACACTAAGTCTATAGTTTCCTAAGAGATGAATGGTTTAGGCCCTTTCCGGATAAACCCATGAAGGAAGAGGAAAAAAGGGTTGTGAAGGATGACTAAGGAGATAAAGAGGGGATATAGTCCCTATGTTTTTTCTTTCCTATTTTTATTATGTTTTGGTTGATTACAAACTCTTTTCCTAGAAAGGCTGATATGTATAAGTGGACTTATTGTACGAAGTATACTAGGATCTTTAGGATTTATTGCTATAATGCTTTTTGGTTTGAACATTGGGATATCATGTTTAGGACTGAAATTTATGCTAAGATGATGGATGATAATATTTTTAGAAAGATGGAATTTCTTTTGATGTTTAGAAAAGGTGTAGTTGAATTACTGTTAAATGATTGCTAGTGTATCTCTAGCATATTGTGTCTGAGGGTCATCCTCCCTTTATCTTGGCTGCTTTCTAATACATCAAAAAATAAAGAAAGAGAATAGAGTTTGTGAAACCAAAATTGTAGACAAATTCAGTAAGCTGAAGGCCTCCTTCAAGGATTTGGCTAAAAATCGAGAGACCTTGTAACATAATTTCAACTCCATTATGGAGTACACCACCAAGGTGGTGCATTTAGTGATCACAACTCTTTATCTTTTTTAGGTTAACAAAAATCATGTAGAGGCAAGAAAGGAGAGTGATACAACACACTCACTCTATAGTTTCCTACCAGTTGAATGGTTTAGGCCCTTGCTCGATAAACCCATGAAGGAAGAGGACAAAATGTTGTGAACGATGACCAAGGTGATAAAGAGGGGATATAGCCCCTATATTTTTTCTTTCCTACTCTTTTAATGTTTTGGTTGATTGCAAAATCTTTGCCGAGAAGGGTTGATATGTATATAAGTGGACTTATTATATGAAGTATACTAGGATCTTTAGGATTTACTGCTATAATAATTTTTGGTTTAAATTTTGGGATATCATGTTTAAGACTGAAATTTATGCTAGGATGATGGACGATAATATATTTGGAAAGATGGAATTATTTTTATGTTTAGAAAAGGTGTAGTTGAATTACTATGAAATGACTATTGACATATCTCCAACATATTGTATCTGAGGGTCATCCCCTCTTTCTATTGGTTGCTTTCCAATACATCCAAAATAAAGAAAGAGAATAGAGTTTGTGAAACCAAATTGTATGAATTCAAGTCTAATAGAAAGTTAAACATTATAAAATTACACATATTAGTAGGAAAAGCTCCTACTTTGTAAATTCTAATTTTTTAACAAAGAAATCTAATTTTTGCAATAAAGATATCTGTAATCTAATTTTTGTGAATATGATGACCAAAATTTTGAGAAAATAAATAGATCATTTGATTTGTGAAAGACAGTTTGAAAATTGTAAATGAATTAGGGAAATAGTTAAGATTTCAAGTCAATCTAATTATAGATTTTGGTTACTAATTTTTTTATAGGAAATTAGTTTTTTAACACATCATCATATTTTATAGTACTTTTAGATGAGTTTAAGAAAATTAAAATGTGCCTTGGTTTCACAAATTTCTAGAGGTGGAGTTTCACTCATTTCTATTCCTTCACAGATTTAAGGTCCTTTATGTGATTAAAGAGCTTCTCGATTCTAGTTTTGACAATGTTGGTCCATATCTATGAATCAGACAAAAGACTATCTGTATGAAGGGCTTGATTGAAAGGCCTCCTTCAAAGATATTTAGCTCTCACTATTCTACACAAAACAAGTTCATCCAAGGTTAGTCTCTAACTAATCTTCATCATAAGGGCCTTATTCAAGTCCCCTATTCTTTTTCCCCCCTTGAGACTTAGGTCTACAGACTTTCTCCTAGCTTAAAAGACTTAATTTCAACTTCTACTCCATTCCTAACCATAGAAAGTTCCTCTATATTTTCTTGAGGGTGTCTTTAACTTGGCTAGATATTTTGAATAAGGAAAAAAAGTAAATAGGGAATCCCTAAATAGAAGCAGTAATTAATTGCAATTTCCCAAGATTATTAAGAACCTTACCTTTCTTACTAGAAAACTTCCTCTACATTCTTTTTATCATAATATTCTACAATTGGGAGGTGATATCATTGACAATAAGAGGAAATCTTAGGTAGGTATCTGAGAGACTCACCACTTGGCAATTCATCTCCCTCATGATTTTTTGTTGCAAAGCCAAGTTAGTATTGAAGAAGTTAAGCTTACTTCTCTGATAACTAATATGTTGTCCCAAACTTGGGCATACTTGTTCAACACATTATTCCATACCTTAGCTTCTCTGATGGATGATAACCCATAGAGGAAGGTTTAATGAACCATGTTTCTACCTTTTTTATTGAGAAATTTTGGCTTCTTTCTCATTGGTATAAGCATGGGCTCATTTTGTTGACTCATTTTTGTTTGATATATGAGAATTTTTTTTACCTATTTTAATACTCCTATATACTAGTACTGTTATCTTTAATTGTATTTTTATTTGAGGTAGATTGGTTATACATATCTAAAGGAAAAATTGTCATGGTTTATTCTAAAACTATGGAGGTGGCTCAATAATGATGCTAAAGCCTTGGCTCTTCTGCGGGGATTGAGACTCGTGAGAAAATGTGGAATTAATAGGCTAATAGTTGAGGGGGATTAGATGTTAATTATTAAATCCACTAAAGGGGAAATTAAAAAATAGTTACATAGTCAAGGTGATAATTGAGGAAATTTGTAAGTTGATGGAGGAATACCGGGAAATCTAGGTGGATCATATTTGCCGTGAAGGTAATGGTGTGGCATATGAGTTTGTTAAATTTGGACATAGTGTCATGAGGTAAACTAAATGGGAGGAAATCAACCTAATTCCATCATCAGCTAAATTATTTATGGAATGTAAATGAACTTCTAACACTATCATATGAATCGTCACACCAAGAGGCATGACTTCACATTTCTGCATGGGCAAGAAAGAAAATGGTCTCACAAAGTTTACATTTGGAAAGATTATATGTGAATATACTTTTATGATTTCCTTTCCATAAATGTTATTTATTTCTAGAAAAGGATGAAGGTAATGGATTTCCTTAGTTTCAAAAAACTAACTGAAAAAGATAATGACACCTTGCTCATACCACACTACATTTATAGCTGGCATCGGGTGATTATGATAAGAAAGCAAAAATTGGCACATGCCATGGAAAGATATTTTCTATTTTTTTAAAAATCTTTTGGCCTTATGATGACTTTCTACTACCTCTACATTTGCATCTTGAGTATAATTTATTTAAATTCTAAAAATTGCCTTACCTACAACACGATGACGTTGAAAAATTCAGAGGAGTTGGTGGTTGAGTTGGGTGGCGTTATGGGTACTTGTGATCATATTGAACTTGTGGGAGTGGAGGAGAACATTCACAAGAGTGTAGTGGTGACTATTTATCTACCAAAGGGTGGTCTATTACCCTTATGGAAGGGATGATAAAACATGAGGAAAACATCTCAATGTAGTATTTCAATTTGTAGAGTGATAGAAAGGTGGTCATTAATGGGACGAGTTTTCAAATCACTAAGGATCATATTGCTAGCATTGGTAGGTTTCCCATGGGTGGAAAGATTTGACACAAACAAGTTCACATGAACAATGAAACTAGCTTCTGTAAATTTTTCAAGTTTAATGAGGAACCGATTCATATGTATGGTGGGTTTTCTAGAGAATACATTCCTAAGCTTTGGGACATCATCTACTATGCTATTATGAGATACATTACCTTTGAGGATCAGTTTTAGGTACTGTATATTTACCATTTCCCCATCCTCAACCATTTTAGAAACTTAGATCAAATCTTTTTTCTATTTCTTTTGTTGAATTCTATGGAAGATTTTTTTTTCAACATGAGGAGAAAGAAGGAGGAGGAAAAACCCTTTTACCTCATCCACTAGGGTTTCATGAATAAGTTATATACATATTACCTTACACAAAACCTACCACTCCTAGCTAACCCTTTAGCTACTGCTACCCCTCAAGTCTCTCTTGACCCTGGCCATAGCCACAACCATAAAAAAATCAAGAAAACCCCCAATCTTAGGGTCAAAATTTGTCTCACAGACTTTGACATGAATACTAGGAAGAAAAAATAGAGTGCTCATAGATCCAATGAATACCTCCATTTGGAGATGTTTAAGTCCCTTCCCAAATAGGTCGTCAGCTCAGAGTCTATTGAAAGTCACATTAAACCCCCTAAGGGGAAGAAACCCTACTAGGACATTGGCAAGAAGTTTGGTTCCAATCCTCCAACCATCCCATATTTTTGATACCTTGGAAGCTAACCCTTTCCTAGCTATAAGTGGTGGTGAGGAAATTACTACCCCCATAAAGGACACTCCTAAAGTAGGGGGAAAAAAGAAAAGTATAGCCATGATCAAAGTCATTGCAAGGCATGACTTGACAAGCTTGAACTATCAATGAAGGATTGCGTAGATAATCATATTGGCATCTGCCAAAGATTTAAAACCTTGCTTGAGTTCACCACTAAAGTGATGCATTTTGTGGCTACCACTCTTTACTTTCTCTAGGTAAACAAGTATGTGAAGGACATGGGCAAGGAGAGTGTGACTTCTTGCTCCATATATTGCTTCCTAGCAGAGAACTAGATGAAGAACCTCTTAAAAAAATCTATCAAGAAGGAGGAGGTGATTGTGGGTAGGGATGGTCAAGAGGTGAAGGATGTTGAGGAAATAGATTTAAGGAGGGAAGTTAGCCTGGTTGGTTGTTTTTCTATTTTCTATAATGATATCATTTAATCTGAACTTGATGTCCTACGGGGCTTTTTGTTATTTGTATCAGTTTAATTGCTAGTCTGATAGTAGTAGTATGTTAATTTACTACTACAATACTTTTCAAATTTATCTACTTGGTCATAGTATGACTGAGGTTGTTAGGGATGTTATGGATTATGTTGGTTTCTTAAAGTATAAAATTGGTATTTTTTAGATGATAAGGAGGTGACCTCTGGCTAATCTTTTAGCCCTTTTGTACTATGGAGTCAGCCCCCCATCTCTCTTGGCTGCTATCTATATACTTCAAAAACACAATGCATCATTTAATAGGACATCAACACCATCATCTATGAATCTAACATGGTAAATAAAAAAGACATAATGGTCACATAGTTGATCACATATTAAAAAAAACAACATCTAATCAAAGAAAACTCATGAAGACCAAAACACAAAAACTATATTGTTGAACTTCACATTGACTTTAAAGTCTAATTCAATCAACATATTGACTTGACACAACACCATGAAATCTTGACTTGAGGTCCATTGACTAAGTTGAATAAGTCAAAAAGTATCCAATACTTCCTACAAAATAGGATGCACACAAGGTGGGTAGTGAAAAATATGCTTATAATATGTCAGCGGTCCACATTTGAATATCTTTCTCAAGAGCTTTCATTCATACAAAATTTGATTACTTTCAAGCCTTATAATGTCACTACTCAAGATCCATTATGTCATGATGATGGGATTTCTTTCATACACCTATATTTTGTGATTATCAAGCATAAAATGGTGTAGAAACTAGAAATGTCTTTCAATGTGTATAGAATTGTGAAGATGTTCGTCGTGTTCTCAAAGAAGTAGAAAATGATGAATTATATTTCTACTCTTTTGATTTATAACTTTAAGCTTCCTTCTCATTGTTGTAAACATGGGACTAATTTGTTGGCTCATTTCTCTTTTATCTATGGTTGTTTTAGACCTATTTTAATACTCCTCTATATTGGTAAGGTTATCTTTAATTTTATTTTGATTTGACGAATATTGGTTATATACGTCGGTATTTTTTTCTTTCATTGGTTGCACCTTTTTCCTATAAAAATCCTTGTGTATTCCTCTACTACTACAGTAGTACAGAATATTGATTTTAAATTCCCCAAATACTATGTGAGTTTAGGAATTTTTTTGTGTTTGATTTTTTAACACATGTAACACCTTTTATTATTACATGTGTACATTCAAGAGTTTCTATATCCATAATCTCTTATTTTTGGAGTCACTAAATTCTTCTTTATCTTCCTTGTTGATGGAATTTAGCTCTTGGTGTTGATTTATTATTTCTATTACAGAGAAGATCTTTAAGTTAGAAATTTATGATGATGATCTCCTAATAATGTTCTTGAACCTTACAAGTTGGATATTGCCTCTTTTCCCTTTACTGAAATTATGGATCTCAAAATAATTATGGATAAAGTTTATTTTAAAGAAATTTTTTTTGTGGTTATAGACATTTTATAGATAATGGATTAAATTTCATTATTGATAGGCTCATGCACTTAATGCATATTTCTTATCCACATGTCATTGTTCCTACACTTGAGCACGCACACTTTGATGTCTTACCTAGATTGTTAGTTTGGGAATGACATCCCTCTTGTCCTTGTTTTTGTTGTTGTTTTTGTCATTTTTGTTGTTATTTCTTATCCACATGTCATTGTTCCTTCACTTGAGCATGCATACTTTGATTCCTTACCTAGATTGTTAGTTTGGGAATGATATCCCTCTTGTCCTTGTTGTTGTTGTTGTTGTTGTCATTGTTTTTGTATCATCATTGTTGTTATTGTTGTTGGCATTTCTTATTCCACTTCCCCTAGCTATACTAGTGACATGACTATTCTGAGACTATATATCATATTTGTCTTATAATATTGTGCCAAGATCAAGTTGGAATGATGTAGTTATTTTATTGAGGGATGAATTTTGTACCCAATTATTTTTCACCAGTGGTCATAATTGAATTGTATCATAAATGACACTATAAGGCATTTTGTACATAAATATTATTCTACTTATATAATGAAGAAAATTTGTAAGATCATACAATCTAAGATTTTTTATATCCTCTTGTTTTTGCACTAAGGTTAGATAAATTTTTTCCTTGACTCTTTCCTATGAGTGCCCCTAATGTTCCAAGTTGAAGACCTTTTAACTAGAATTTTTAAAAAAATAAATGTATTATTTTTCAAAATAAACAAGACATAAAATTTATATCTTGATATATAATTAATAAATTAATTTTGTGCAATGATGTTTGGCTAGACTATCAATTTGCAATAGTTTTGATTGATAAAACACTTAAAAGTAGAGTCTTCCCACACACCACAATAATTGAATGTCTAAGTATAGAAAATATCTCCAAATATGTCAACAATATTTTTATAATTAAAATTTTTAGTTTAATATTGAATATTGTAAAGTATAATCAATAATTTTGTTTTAGAAATATAAAGTTGTGATAATTATACTACTACATATATAGTATATAATAATTTTTTTTAAGTCTTCTAAATTGTGATAGTTTACCATTTTGTATATTATAAGTTTAGGATAAGAAATAGTTTAGAATGTATAATAATTGTAAATTATGTTCTTATCCAAATATAATAGTAATATTTAATTTAATTATCATCATATATTATAAATTTATAGAATTAATTATTTTTGTAAATTGTTTATATATATATATATATATATATCAGCATTTTATCAAATAAATGAAAAAAAAAAAGTTCTTATAACACAAAATGAAGTATAACAATCAAATTTCAGATATTTATTTTTTATAATATAAAAAAAGATAAATAAATTATAGAACTTAATATGTAAATTACTTGTGATAGGTGCATATTATTGAATATTGGTACATAAGTGTCAAATGACAAACAAATAGCATCCCATACGGTGATAAATAATTTAAAAAATGAATAAACTAATTTGACTAGAGACTGATTATTGAAAATTAGGGTTTTGTTATAGATAGTCAATTCATCATCAGGGAAAATTTTGGTGAGCTTCACCATCCCGGTTATGTCATGACCTTGAATACATGATATGAACAAAACCTATCCCCAATTAGATTTTTTGGTGATTACATAGCATCATAATCCATCTCAATCTTCATTAAGTGGCCCATTACTTAGTACTTGCTTGAACATTAAGATTTTTTAGTGCAATAGATTTCATGAATGCTTACAAACTTTAAGATGGGCATGAAAATAAGCGTAATGTTTGTGGTGCTCTTGTTCACGTTTGCACTGTATGTCTTTGCACAACGATTTACTGGTATGGAGCAGCTATCTGATAAATGTCCAAACTGTAATAAGAGTAATGGTGGAAATCCACCATGCTGTTCACAAAAGCCACTCCTCACGAAGGCTATTTATGTGAGAAATGTAAGTTAAAATATTTAAATCTCACAACCCTAACTCTAAAATTTTACTTGGCACTTAAAAAACTGCTCGGCACATGAAGGTGTCCAGTGCCAGTTTTACTCGGCACAAGAAGGTGCCGAGTGCAAGTTATGCTCAGCACTTGCTTGGCACTTGAAGGTGTCGAGTGATAGGGAATAGGTGCCGAGTGAGCTCGGCACATAAAGGATAGGTGCTGAGTTAGCTCGACACTCAAAGAAGACAATGCATGCCGAGTAAGGTCGGCTCCAACTAATAAAATTTATAACTTAGAAATAATCTAACATGAATTCTTTCACGATTAAAACTAGAGAGCCGAGCTTTAACCTTTCAACCAAGTTTCTCAAATGTAATGAATAGAAGAGAAAGAATAATAGATTTAAGTATGCCTACTTTCTTTCTATTCAATCTTTCATTAAACTATTACAAAATCTGGGAGCATTCAGCTTTAACCAGAAAATCCTAAAATAACCCTAAATTGATAATACTTCAAACTTCAATAAAATTTTAAACTTGTAGCTCTAATGGTTGCATACAATGGTTCCTGGAGCAATCACTGCTTCAACGGGACGAATCTAACAATGAAAAACTTACAGAATGAACAGGAGAAGCATGTGCAACTGTAGGCACAAACTTCTTTCCTTCTTCCTTCATTGCTTAGCTCTGCAACTTCTCTCTGATCTGCTTGATCTCACTAAATGAAAGAATAAAACATTCCTTTTGTCACATTCCTTCTTTTCCCTCTCAACATTCAAATTCAAAATTCCACCTACCAAATTTATGTTTTCTGTCTATTCTGCTAGTTGTTAGGTAGTAGGTGGGCATTTGGCTCCAGGGGCAAACGTCAACTGCTGTATTAAATATTCCAACACTCCCCCTTTGTCCCGAGCCAAACAAAAAAAGGATCACAACTTATCCACATCAACTACCCCAAGACACTCTCTTAGGTGTACAAAAGATCCAATGCCTAATGCCTTTGTGAAAATGTCTGCTAGCTGCTGCCCAGACCTACAAAATTCCATCTTGATATCCCCATTCTCCACCAACTCTTTGATTAAGTGATATTTGATCTCAATATGCTTGCTTCTCCCATGGAAGATTGGATTCTTGGACAATGCAATTGATGAGATGTTGTCACAATAAATTGTGGTTCCAACCTCTTGCCTTTCATTCAAATCTGTCAAGATCCTCCTTAGCCAAATTGTTTGACATGCTGCTACATTTGCTACAATGTATTCAGCCTCTACTGTAGATTGAGCAACAATAGGTTTGTTCTTGGATGCCCATGAAATTGTACCCAATCCCATATGAAACATATATAAAAAAGTGCTCTTCCTATCATCTATAGTTCCAGCCCAATCACTATCAGTGTAACCAACCAACTTGAAATCATCATTTGCAGTATATAAAATCCCAAATCCCTTGGTACCTTTCACATACCTTAGGATCCCCTTTCTCACTTTCCAATGGGAATCCTTTGGTTTTTCCATAAATATAGAAATTAGACTTACTGCATGCATTAGGTCTGGCTGAGTTGCAGTCAAATACATTAGACTTTCAACCATACTCTTGTATAATGTTGGATCCACTCTCTTGCTAAAGTCTTCCTTGCTCAACTTCAGACCTACTGATGTTGGTGTGGGGGCTGTCTTGCTATTCTGCATTTTAAATCTCTCCAAGATTTGCCCTGCATATTTTTCTTGAGAGATGAAAATGCCATCATGCAATTGATTTACTTCTATGCCTAGAAAGTGTTTCAAGAGACCTAGGTCCGTCATTTCAAATTCACTTTTCATGGCCTCTTTAAACTCACCAATTAGAGCCTTTTCATTTCCAGTAAAAATCAAGTCATCTACATACAAGACAACAATCAATACATTACCATCTGCTGCCTTGATGTAAAGAGTGGGCTCGCCATTGCTTTTGCTAAATCCATTGCTCATCAAATATGAGTCAATCCTACTATACCATGCCCTTGGAGCTTGCTTGAGCCCATAAAGAGCTCTTTTCAATCTATATACTTTGTTCTCTTCACGTGCAACTTCATAACTAGGTGGTTGCTCCACATAAACTTCTTCTTTCAATACACCATTCAGGAAGGCAAACTTCACATCCATTTGAAATACCTTCCACTTGTGCTGGGCTGCAATTGCTATGACAGCATGCATAGTTTCCATTCTTGCAACAGGGGTATAGGTCTCATCGTAATCTCTACCATATTGTTGTTTGTAACCCTTGACTACTAGCCTTGCCTTATGCATATCAATCTTGCCTTCAGCATTTCATTTGGTCTTGTAGACCCATTTCACTCCAATCATATTCTTCTTTGGAGGTAATTTAGTTATCTCCCATGTCTCATTTCTTTCTATAGCATCTATTCCCTCATCCATGGCCTTACACCATTTCTTCTCCTTGATTGCTTACTCAAAATATACTAGATCACTATGAGAAAATAATGCAAAATTAACACTCTCATCATAATCTTCATACCTTTCATCTTGGTATATTTCCCTCAGACTCTTAGTCTTTCTTGGTAATAGGGAGGAGAGTGTAGGATCAAAATCTTCACTGTTGCTGCATTGCCGAGTAGCTTGATCTTCACTGGTACTCGACACTGACACTTGGTCATGCCTAGAGGAGCTCGACACTGTCTGAACTTTCTTGCCTTCTCTTTTATTTGCTCCTTCTTCTTCTTTCTGTTCATCAGCATCTTCTTCACTCATAATTGGCACTTTACTTGAAGTGCTCGGTGACTCATCAATTGAACCATACAAAGATTAATTTTCAAGAAATTCCACATCTCTTGAAAGAGTCATCTTGTTGTTCAACGGGTCATATAATCTATATGCCTTTGATTTTGGGTTGTACCCTATGAAAATACATTTCACACCTTTGTCATCCAATTTTTGTCTTTGCTCTTTAGGCACATGTGCATATGCAACAATCCAAACACCCTTAGGTGTTCAACTATCCATCTTCTTTGTGACCATGCTTCCATTAGAATTCTGTCATAGACTGCCTTTGTAGGAAACCTATTAATTAGGTAAACTGTTGTTGCCACAGCCTCTCCCCAAAATTTAGTTGGGATACCTTTCTCTTTCATCATGCTCCTTGCAATTTCAACAATGGTCATGGTCTTTCTTTCAGCCACTCCATTCTGCTGTGGTGTATAGCTGGCCGTGAGCTCTTTCTTAATGCCATATTTCCTGCAAAAATTTACAAAATAATTGGAGGTATACTCTCTTCCTCTATCTGATCTAAGGACCTTGATATAGTGTCCACATTCTCTTTCAGCCTGGGCTTTAAATTCTACAAATTTATCAAATGCTTCAGATTTATTCTTTAAGAAATACACCCATGTCCTATGACTGAAATCATCAATAAATGTCATTAAATAAGTACTCCCCCCAATGGAAGTAATCTGCATAAGACCGACTAGGTCAATATGCACTAATTCTAATAGATATTTAGCCCTCCTAGAATTTCTAGAATTAAAGGGAAGCCTATGTTGCTTACCCAAAATACAAGCCTCACACTTGTCACATGAATTTCCTATACGTGGCAAACCATCTACCATTCTTTTATTTGACAATAAATTTAAACTAGCATAGCCAAGATGACCATACCTGAGGTACCATAGCCATGAGGGGTCTCCAATCACACTCCTTAGAGCTGATTGTGTGTGAGGTGTAGCACAAACTTGAGATGAGAAACATGTCTCTATCCTCAAGGGAAACATTCTATTCTTTGTCATTTAAACTGCTGCAAGTAAGTTCTTGCTCCCATTCTTTTCATGGATGACACACTTATCATTCTCCATCAACACTTTGTATCCATTTTGAATGAGCTGACCAATTCTCATCAAATTGTGCTTCATACCAGGGGTGAAATACACATTTTGTATTTCTTTCTTCTCACCTTTCTTGGTGCGAACCATAATAGATCCTTTGCCCACAACTGGTAGGGTTCCATTGTTACCCATCTTAATTTCTGATTTGAAACTCTTGTCAATGAATGAAAACAAGGTTTCATTACCACTCATGTGGTTTCTACATCCACTATTGAGATACCAAACCTTAGGGCTTCCTTCTTCACCAACATTACACATGATGAAGGCAACAACATTGGGTCCACTTCCCATGTTCACATCAATCACATTTACTTGTCCTGACTGATCATTTTGCTTCTTCCAGCATTCATTTGCATAATGCCCATATTTATGATAGTAGTAGCATTCTACATTACTCTTATTTGTGTTGTAGATTTTCTTACCTCCTTTTGAGGTATTTTGAAAGCTACTTGCTCCATCTGCTCTTCCTGAGCTCTCTGCTACAACATTTCTTTGTCCTCCATTACCTCGACCTCTACCTCTGGAGTTTCTGCCTGAGCCATTTCTTCCTCTCCCCCTTCCTCTTTGATTTATCTAAGCTTTGAATGCTTTCTCTTGGAAAGATGAAGAAGTAGATCTGTTGATCATATGCTCATGGGTTTGAAGTGTACCCATCAACTCATCCATTGTCAAAATAGTGAGGTCTTTTGCCTCTTCTATGGTCATGACCAAATTTTCATATTTATGAGGTAAAATCCTTAATATCTTTTCCACTATCCTCTGCTCTTAATAGTCTTCTCCATTTGACTTTAGTTGGTTAATCACATTGGAGGTCCTTGAACTGAAGTCTGCAACTGATTCATTTTCCTTCATCTGAAGGTTCTCAAACTCCCTCCTAATGTTCTGCAGCTTTACAGTATGAACTTTATCAGTCCCCTTGAAATTCATCTCAAGGATATCCCAAGCTTCCTTTGCATAATTTTTTGCTACAATCTTTGGGAATACTGTCTCTATCATTGTTGTTTCAATCAAACTTAATGCTTTTGCATCTTTCCTCCTTGAATCCTTCAAATGAGTCTTCTGTGCATTTGTGAGGGCAGCATACTAAGTTGGATCAGTCACATCATTGAATCCATTAACTACAAATTCACACAAATCATTTGCAACCATTATGGTCTTCATCTTCTTTGCCCATGTATCATAATTCTGCCCATTGAAGGGTGTTGGCTGCTGCCATATCTTTCTTGCATCTTCTACCATGTCAAATATCCAAAGAAAAAAAATTTCCCTAACTCACTTTGGATGTGGGGCCTCAAATCTCTAATACCATGTGAGAAAAATAAGTTAAAATATTTAAATCTCACAACCCTAACTCTAAAATTTTACTCGACACTTAAAAAACTGCTCGGCACATGAAGGTGCCAAGTGCCAATTTTACTCGGCACAAGAAGGTGCCAAGTGCTAGTTATGCTCCGCACTTGAAGGTGCTGAGTGATAGGGAATAGGTGCTGAGTGAGATCGGCAGACAAAGGATAGGTGCTGAGTTTGCTCGACACTCAAAGAAGATAATGGATGCCGAGTAAGGTCAGCTCCAACTAATAAAATTTATAACTTAGAAACAATCTAACGTGAATGCTTTCACAATTAAAACTAGAGAGCCGAGCTTTAACCTTTCAACCAAGTTTCTCGAATGAAATGAATAAAAGAGGAAGAACAATAGATTCAAGTATGCCTACTTTCTTTCTATTCAATATTTCATTAAACTATTACAAAATCTAGGAGCATTCAGCTTCAACCAGAAAACCCTAAAATAACCCTAAATTGATTATACTTCAAACTTCAATAAACTTTTAAACTTGTAGCTCTAATGTCTGCATACAATGGTGCCTGGAGCAATCACTGCTTCAACAGGTTGAATCTAACAATGACAAACTTATAGAATGAACAGGGGAAGCACGTGCAACTGTAGGCACAAACTTCTTTCCTTCTTCCTTCTCTGCTCAGCTCTGCAACTTCTCTCTGATCTGCTTGATCTCTCTGAATGAAAGAATAAAACATTCCTTTTGTCACATTCCTTCTTTTCCCTCTCAACATTGAAATTCAAAATCTCACCTACCAAATTTATGTTTTCTGTCTGTTATGCGAGTCATCAGGTAGTAGGTGGGCATTTGGCTCTAGGGGCAAATGTCAACTGTCATTTTAAATATTCCAACAGTTTACATGTCCAAACTGCGATGCCAACCATGGTAGAAACCCACTATGCTACAAAATGAAACCACCCGTCAACAAGGAGGGTTTTTTTTCAAGAGAGTTAGCTCATTACGAGGAAGGGCTTCAATCAGTGGACAGTTACGACAAGGCTTCAACATCACATACTAATAATTCATTTCTAGAGTAAAAATATAAAATAATCAAAGTTTAGTTCCTTTCTTTTGAAACAAACTTATAAATTTCTTTCTTAGTGTAGTGTGATGGTTATGATGGACAGATGTTCCTTTCTACACATCTCACAAATTAAACCTCTTCTTTTCTTGAAATTTGTCTTTCCCTTTTTCACAAATGTTTGGTTGCACTCATCTTTGTTGTAGAGGTGTGTCATAAGTGAATAAAAATATTTGATTGCACTCATCTTTGTTGTAGAGGTGCGTCATAAGTGAATAAAACTAGAGCCAACTAATGGTACTGCATTATTCTTAAAATAATTGTAATTTCACCTTTGTTTTTGTATGGGTTTGATACATGTCCATTAGTATTTATTTGTTCCAATGTTATTCATGCTGATCAGACATCTAGTTTCGGATATGTGAAAAATAACCTATGTAATAGCATATCTACATTTTTATTAAAAATTTAAAATATTTGACATCAATAAACATGAATAATTGATTGAGAAAATAAAAAAAATTAAATTTAAGATTACTTAACATATTCATTTCACAATTTATTTAAGATACAATCACTCTTTATAATATAAGAATTCTAATAATTTTGAATGATGTAAAATCTTTATTATATTTTGTGGGTAAAAAATAAAAAGTTTAAATAGATATAAAAAATTTCATGGAAGGAGTCCTGAGTTGGAAGGAAATTGAGTGCATAAATAAATTTCTCTATAGCAATGTTAAATTTCTTTATGTGTGATACATTACTTTTATAACAAATATGACTAGTATAATGTTGTTTTTATAGAAACAAGTAGAATAGAATTATGTAAATGTTACAATCTTTATATTATATTGAAGATTAGGAGAAGAGATTATCTCTCATTAGATTTAACTAATAAAAAATGGGCTGGAATTCATCTACTAGATCAATAGTTATATATTATTTAATAAAGAAATTAGTAATTGAATCAATTGGTTAAACTTTATTGCCATAAATATTACATCAGTTTTAGACAAGCAACTTGTGAGCCTCTCATCAAAGAGATCTTGAGTTCGAATACATGTTTCATATGACATTTTAAAATGAATACCTTTTGAACCCACCTAAAAGTCACAACAATAACTAGAACCAATAAATTACAATATCAACCAAATAAAGTTGTTAACATTAGCCTATAAATGTCCAAACTGCATTAACACTAATGGTGGAAATGCATCATGCAAAAATAACACCAAAAAGGGGTCAATTATGTTTTCTTAGGATAGTTAGCTATTGAAGGGCCTGCACTCGAGTCTCAACCCATGGGTAGCATTGTAATATGATTTGGTAAGATCAAAGTTATGTTGCCAATAGAATTTGTAATCTTGGTATGCTATAGTACTATAATTGTGCTACCATGAATTTTAATTTTTGGTAAGTGAGGATGCTACTATATAACACTACTTTAAGTCTACCTCATACATGGTTAGAATGTTTTAGGTTTATAGATAGATAGAACTAATGTTTAATGATGTGACAATTTTGGTTTTATTTTGGATTTAGTTGCACGCTAACAGATGAGTACAAAATATATGAGGTTGGATTTTAGGTAAGAAGAGTTTTTCCAAACTATCTTGTAGTATAAAATTGTTGTAGAGCTGGAATTAGTCTTAGAGAATTGCTTTAATATTGAAAAAATTGTATGTTGTAGGATTTGATCAGAACCCTATTTTTTTGTATTAATATTTAGAATAGTAAATAAAAATTAATATAATTTACAAATACTATATATTTGACCAAGTCCATCCATCCATTTTGGATGTGTAAGTCATTTTCTATGTGTAGCTATAGAAGCCCTATTTGATTCTCTTTATTTTCAGTAAACATATCTTTGTAGGTTTGAATCATCGATATTTGAGTACTAAAGTTTAATACTGAATAAAGCAAGTTTATTTCCTAGTATATTTCATTGAAAATGTCATCTATGAAATTACTGTTCTTATTCCATTATGTAATTTTCAATAATTTTGAAGTGTTTTACTTTGGCAAAATGTTCCTCTCCAACTTGGCTTGATTGAAAAAGCTTCTTTAAATTTGTTCATACACCTCCTTGAACTAAGCATGTTATGTGGTGGAAATGGTCCAAAAAAACAGCACCAACTTCTATTTGGTGAAGTTTGGTTTCTTCTTCTGAATTTAAGGTAGGGTTTTTCATTTCTTTTTTCCTCTTGCCTCTTTCATCCAAGATACTTTGAATTTGTAAATCTATTTTTTTTTTCATAGTTTCCTACCTCCACAAAGTCCAAAGAATTTTTAGATTTCCCTTTTCTGAGATAACTTGAATTTTTAAATCTACTATTTTATGCCAAATCTAGAAGAACTTGAAGATTTATGTAGTAATTCAACTTAAGTAGTTTGAGGTTTTTTGGACCCTGCAAATAAAAATTCATATCATTAATAACTTATTAGGTAGGTCTTCATTTCTTTTTCTTTTTAATAACATTAAATCTTTTGTGATTGTATCTTTAATCTCTTTTACTTCCTCAAAATGATGGAATTCTAGAAATCACCTCTATATTGGCTACCTTTGACCACAATGCCTCAATGCCTTTGTTGAACCTTAGATCAAGTACTACTAGATGTTTCATATTCCATTCACATGGCAAGCATTTTAAAGGGTAGTTTTCCCATCTTAGCCACTTTAAATTTAGAGAAATTTTACTATAATATCCCTCTACGTGAGTTCCATTAACCCAAAGAAATTGTAGTTGATACATTTCTTGAAAAATATGAGTTTGAAGTCTTACATCTTGCTGAAGGTAGATAACACATCTGACCCTTTATGTTTCCTGATTAGGTTGTAATAGATGATTTTTATTAGCAAGTTCTATTATCGAATATGAATTATTGATGGTAAATAGAAAGAACTACTATCATATGCAACATACCAATGAAATACAGTGGAAATATTGAATAAATATATAAACTAGAAGCACATCTCAAATATTCTGTCCACAACAATGTTAGGTACAATTCATATTGAAATCGACTATTACTTCTCAGATTTAGTGTAAGGATTAGAAAAGTATTGAGAGTAAGAATGAAGTAAAGAGAACTCAAAACATCATGTTTTCTTTCATTAAAACTAGCTCAACCTCTTTTGGCTTCCACAATCTACTATGTTTACCTAGTTCTGTTGATTAATCTACAACAATAGTTCTTCCCATATCCCACAACTCACTATCCATTCCAAGTCTATCATGCTCATCTAGTTTAATGAGTGATTGCAACTTCATTTCTATAAGGCATTCATTAGGATGCAAATGCCTTGCTTCCCAAAAGCTAGTAACACTTTCACTCTTTCTTCCTATGAATATATTATGTCTCTATTCCATATATCAATTGCTTTGGCCAAAAAGTTTGTTGTTATTAAGAGATAATTTTCTTGGGTAGGTGGTGAGGAGAAAATTGTGTCTTTCACTTATTAATTGGGAAACTATTTTTTCCCCAAAGGATCAGGGAGGTCTCAATGTTAGAGACACTCACCTTCTCAATATTTATTTATTTTCCAAGTTTTGATGGAATGTTATAAATGTGGACATGGATTGGTCTAAAATAATGAGAGAAAGTATTTTCATAACTAGAAAGGCTCCGTACAAGTAAAATTATCTCCCCTTCTTGGTTCTAGTATATGGAATCCTATGAAAAGGACCATCTCATTACTAGCCCAAAGAAGTTAGTTGAATATTTGGAATGCTATTGATGTGGATATTTTTCTAGATAACTATACTAACTAGCCACTACTAGCTTATCATTCAATATTTCCTATTTTAATCAATGTGTTGATTGTGAGCTTGGGACATAGGGTGAGTGATTACTCAAATGTTAATTATTTTGGGAATAGTCTAAAAGGGATAGTGTCGTAGATCATCCAATCTCTCTCTTCCTTGAAGTTCTATATAGTAGACCAACTAGATAATATAATCTAAGAGAACATAAATTTGGGAGATTATATTGTTAAGACTAGTTTTCATCTTCTTAACCCTAAATGGCCTTAGAAACTCTATTAGACAAGAATCTCTAAAATACTTAATATTTTCCTAAAATTTAATTTTTCTTCTAGACGATCTATCACAAAAATATCCTCACCTTGGATAATTTGTAGAAAATTGGTATCAATCTTGTTAACTGGTGTGTGTAGTGTGAATAGGATATAGAAACCACTTCTCATGTGTTATTTTTATGTCCTCTTGGTTGGAAAATTAGGAAACATACATTGGCTCTATTTAATATTAGTTTGTGCTAGAATAATGACCCCAAAGTGGTTACAAATTCTTCGGCTTCCCCTACTAATCATCCTTTCACTAAAGAGATATTGAAGATATCCCTCCTTTATGGTAGTTGGTCTATCTAGAAAGAGAGAAACAATATGATTTTGAAATATAGAAAGATGTCAATGGTGTTTTCAAGTCCTTATCCATAAAATGAAGGAAAATATGATGATTTTGAATCCTTTTGGTCATGGTTGTCCTCTCAAGTCCTTAGATTGGGATATAACTAAGAGATGGAACCTTGTGGAGTGTCACAATAATTACAAGAATTTCATGGTTAAATTAAGAAGAATTATAAAATAGCCCCATAACCCCTTGGTATTGGTTGCTGATCATATCATTGACAATGATATGGTGGTGTCTCATATTTGTGGAGTATAGTCTAGTGATATGGTTTTAGATATTGAGGAATAGTTGTTGCAATAAGACATTTATTATTAGTGTGTTGAGAAGGAAATGGATAAGAAGTATAACATTGTATTATAGGTATGGTTCCTTTTTATTAGGCAGATTGAAGCATGTATGGAGGAAATTAATAGCTTCTAAAAATATTGGCTACAGTCTCATGCCATGTAGTAGCAAATTTTCAAATACAATGTGAGTAGATCAAGAATGATCTTAGTGATATCAATAAAACCTAAAGAATTATAAAGGATTTGAATTTGGTGTGTACAAGAAAAGAGTTAGTGAGGTACAAATTGAGTTTCTATGTCAACAACAATAGAGGGAAGACTTGATCAAAATACTTTTTCTTGCAATGTACATGAATAAAGTTAGAAAGGGGAAAGTTTCCAATCTATTGACTCAAGAAAAACCACCTGCTCATCACTATGGTATCAATACAAAACAATAGTAAAAACTTCTTGAAGTTATCCAAGTGATTTGTTTTGCAAGCTCTCCATAACAAAAGAAAATAGATTTCCTACTACACCACAATGGTGTATAGAGATGTATGAGAATTTAAACTATTTTTTTCTCACAAGAAATAGAAACTTCATAGTATAAGGAAATTAACCCTTCCCTAACAATGACAAGGCAATGCCTACTTATCTCCTCTATGAAAATTCACCCAAAGTCTTCCCCTTAACATAGGGTAATGGATGCATAAATATTTTTATACTAAACAAATGTTCTTGAATCTACCAACTCATGGAATATTTTAGCTAGCTGACATGTCTAGCACAAGAGCATATTGGTGAATGTGCAATCAACATCACCAAATAAGAAAATCTTGTGCTATCATAGATGTAACTTAAGTTGCTAAACCTTTTCAAAGTAACCTACACTAATATGAACTAAAATGGAGATAGGGGGTTCCTTTAATGTTCAATCTTCCTAATCAATACCTCTTTTACTGGTTATAATTGATGGGTCATTAGGATGATCTTTTGAGAAATACATAAGGTGATAATCTTAACATGCTTGCTAACTGATATTTCATGTAGATTAAAAAAAAATTCCTATCATGAGACTGGCAAGTATAACAATTAAAACAATTGCCTCTAATTAATTTTGACTCCAATATAAAATCCATTATTTTATTAATATTTTTTTGGTAAGTCTATTACTTTCATTTCATTGTTGATTTCTAAAAATTACTAATCTTTTTCATAGAGTGACATGGATACACCACAAAGCATAGGTGGGGATGTACCTCACACACCTTGTTCAGAAAAGGTAAGCCTTAATTAGTGTAACTATACATATTATATAAAAATAAATTTCATATTATTATGTTATTTTCTTTATGGCTTTAGAGTTATTTTTATAAAAATTTAATGATATTGATGTCACAACTTGATACTTATTAATAGGGAAAAGGGCAAATGAGAGAAGATTAAATGGAATCTAAAATTCAAGCATCACTTTTAGATGACATTGTGTAGTTCTGACCATGTCTTCATGGCCCATAATCTTAAAAAAAATATGGTGATTAAATTCTTAACCTTGTCCTCAATCAAAAGAAAACCAAGGAGATAGAGGCATTGAAAGATGAATTGATACTTAGATTCAATTCTTTGTATGTAAGTAGTAATTAATCTTAAGAAATAATAAAATTTTGAAAGAGGTTTATATTTTATAGTATCTTATGGATCATGATCTAATATATTATGTGTTCTTCTCATAGTATTTTGTGACACTTGTGAGATGGCATGGTCAATATTGTGAGGGTTGTGGCACACAACCTTCATGTAAATAATCTTTAAACCTTTAACCATTCATTTAACCTTTTGGATGCTTCTAGATAGTTTCTCATTTGATCTTTATCCATTGCAAATGCATTTTCTAACAATATATTCTTCAACTCATGATGAACAGTGGATGAATCCTTTAGTCACTACTTTGATATTGTCGATTACATTGTCGGTAACAAGGACCTTACATACACCTTTGACTATACCAAGTACAACTAGTAAAACCTTGTTTGGAAATATTTTGTTATGTGATAATCAAGAATTATTATTTTTGTTGGGTGGATTTTATACTCATGGACCTATTTTGTGTACTAATAGATACGCCTACAACTGATAGAATAATAGAGACCACTACTAGTGAAGCTAATCCATTTCCTTGAGTAGCCTATGTGATTAGTACCGGTTCATTTGTGGGGACATTATTGTTGAACAAGAAAACTATGTTTCTGTTAAAATTACTAAAGCTTCTAAGTGCTTTAAAATTGTTATTATTTATAGTTTAATTGTAGTTTACTTGTACATAATTCATTTTATACCGATAATCCCATGATGTTTTGGTAGGAAATGATATTTTCTATGATACTCTTTTTAAAAAAGAAATTGAATCTATTTGTACTTACCATACATAAAAGGTATGTAGTTTCATATCATGGCTACAATATTTTTATTTTCTTATATTTATTGTACTATATTAAAATTATTGATCTAATAATTTTATTTTTTCAAAAAAGTTGTAATGAACAGGGTCTTCAATTAAAAAATTAGCTCATTACATCTTTTGAGGACCTCTTTGGAAAAAACATTTTTGATAGTGCCATACTTCTTAAAAGAGCTTCCAAACATATAAAGACTATGAGGGACTAATATAGAAGGGGTCTAAAGGATAACTCAAAGTATGAGCATCATCCTATGATTCCACCAGTGGAGTGGAATAAAACAATAGAAGATGCAAAAGAGAAAAGGCTACATCGTAAGAAATTGAACCACAAGAGGGAAAAGGAAGGTATTTCATGATAGTATTAAGTAGAATGTAATCATGCACTAATTAGTGATTATTTTATTTATATAATCTAAGATTTTTCAAACCTTTCATAGACTATAGGACACATCAAAAGCTGCAGAAGCGAGACTACAAAAGGTTGGCCATCACAAACTTGGCTCTGGTGGCTATATGAATCTTCACTCTCAGCTTGTAAGTAGTAGCAATGGAATTTCATATAGATTTTTTTATATAATCTTGAAACTTTTTTTGTTTAATCAAATTATTCATGCAAAACTGATGATATTAATGAAAAAAAATACAAGGCACAAAATTTAATGTAGAGCCCATGCATGAAGATAAAAAAATTGTCTTGAAGGAACGCTATAAAGTCATGGCTGCACACCTATGCCAAGAATCTAAAATCCAAAGACAAGAATCTAGTGTACCACATGAGACAAAGGTAATTTGGTCAAATGAAAGGTAAATAGAATTGAATAGTTGAGAAATTTCTTTTTTGGTGTTATTTTCCAACATAAATTGACTACATTACAATGTGCATAACATTTCATTGAAGCCTTCAAATCGTATCATAGAACCTGCACATGATGAAGGCCATTATGTGCATCATAGTGGGAGAGGTATTAATTTGCTATTGAAAATTAATTATGCAATTATGAAAATAATTTAACATATTCAATTACAATTTGACGTGTAACCTTTTTTGAATATTTTAGAGCATGTTGAACATCATGCTAAATGAGTGGAGCATGTTTGAAGTGTTTAGAATGTTGAGGTGGTGGTAGATCAATATGTTCTTGTACATGATATGGAATTTTCAAGTAAGAAAAACATATGTTACGTTCTACTAGTTAGTGAAATACTTTTAATAGTAAAAAAAGAAAAAGTGTATGCCAATTTAACGCATTTACTTGTTATTGCAACAGAGCCCCCTTTAGTGCAGCAGCCTTGTGCTCCTCAAAATAGGAGGAGACATTATAATTTGACATTACATATGTCACAAGAGGAGGAGAATGAGGAAGATATTTTTGCTCCTAGTAGCCTTTACCTTAAGAAAGGTAAGAAAAACAAAAAGAATAAATTATTTTTAGAAAATTGGCTTTGATAAACCTTGTTTGATAAACTTTGTTGGATAATGAAAGAGTGTTTTTTTAAGTAATTATCTATGAATTTTTCACACTATTATTGGTTTTTATGTCATTTTAATGAATATTGTTATGTGTTAATGAAGACTTCATTAGTATTCCATATTAATGAATTTTATATCATATTAATGAATATTATATGATTGTATTGATTGCATATTCATAAATGGATGAATGAATGAATAAAGTATGTAATTATATGTTAATGGGGAATTTAGATTGATGTTGTTGGGGGGGATTGAGGCCAGAAGAGCTTCCACCTTCATTTGGTTGGCATTGTTAAGTAGAGAATATCAAAGTATTCTCGAAACTAATTGAAGCTCAAACTAACATACGTTCATTAGCTAATCAATTTCATTCATTGTAGGTCTAGAATGATGAGATGATACTCTATGGTATAGGTATTAATCCCTAAAGGAATATTAGGTACTTGATCTTCTAGTTTCAATAACTTTACCACTTTCCTCATTTTGGGTCTTGTAGCTAGATTTGGATGGGAGCACCATAACCCTATCCCTACTAATTGCTCCATTTTTGCCTTCTCAAACTCCACATTTAAATTTATATGCATCCAAAACTTTTCCTTGATCATATTTATATTTCTTTTTTTCCAAATACTTGAGTGGATTATACTTCTATCTATAACTTGGACCTAGCTTTCCTTCTTTAAGATAGTCTAAGTAGTTTCCAAAAGAAAACTAGAACTCAAAATGAAACCTATCTTGGTGATCCCATATCTACCTCTTGCATATTTTGAAATGAAATTTTTCTAAATCTAGAAAACCAATGAATTCTAGAATATAATTTATCTAGATTTTCATTTTCTTGCCCTCCTTATCTCTGAGTTTTAAAGAGACGTGCTTGTTTTTGTCTAAATTGCCCCTTCCTAAAAAATAACCCCTTCCCCCTCCCTCTAGATATTTCACTTCACATTATGATAGATTAAATTTCTCTTTTAGGATGATTTTGTTGCAATTTTTAGAGGAAAATGTCATCTTAGATGAAGAGAAATCGTTGTTAACAAGAGAATTCACTGGTAATTAGAACAATTAAAACATATTTCTTATATTAAAATTAATTCATGTGTCCTTAATATAGGCAAAAAATACCTTGATGATGTATGCCCTTATGAAGGCCAACTTGACCTATTTAAGCTAGTCAAAAAAATTTATTTAATCACTTCATTCCTTCTATGACAAGATCGACTTATTTTTATAGTGAACTAAGTGCATGTTTTAAACTTTTGATCTCTCAAAGAATCTCTCTTTTCTTCCTTGGTCCTCTTCTCCATGGGGAAAAATTTGAGCATGAGGGAGGATTGATTCATCCCACCATCCCTTAAGGAATTATCTTGATTCATCTCTAAACTTCAATTCCATTCTTCAATTTTTTTTCTTCATTTCCTCAGTTTTCTATGTGAATTGTGATATCATTGATTATTTCCTTCCCTTTCCTTGTGACTTTGAGAGCCAAAACATTTTCTACATTTTCTGAGAATTTTTGGATGATAGTGAGCTTTGGTTTTCTTTCATGTGGATGCTCCATCACAACATGGAAAGGAAGTTTTGGGGGGTATAATAGAGAGGCTTGTAGAGAGGTAGAAATAAATGTTGTTCATTTACACATTTGTTTTATTATCATAAAAAGTGGAGGTCTTATATGTTTATTTCTCCATGAGTGAAGGTCTTATATATTTATTCCTCTTTGAAACACTTCAAAAACTTGGGTGTTGTGTTATGTTTTTATCTTTTAGATTTAGTGGAGAATCAATTTCCAAGCCTCCTATTGTGGATGTTATCATCACTACAACAGATTCGTTCAAGGAGCCTGCATTGATAACTACCAATACAAAAAAAAATTCTTGCAATTGATTATCCAGTAGAAACATTTGCTTGTTATATCTCAGATGATGGTGCATCTCTCATCACTTTCTACTCTCATAGTAACTTTGAGCTTTGCCAAAATATTGGTACCATTTTGCAGAAAGTTCTAAATAAAGAATAGGGCACACTTTATGTATTTCTCCCAAGAAAATGAGTCATCTAATCTTGATTTTGTATGAGAATGGAAAGATATGAAGGTGGAAATGATGTGATTAAAATACAAAAATAAATAGTTCATGTTTTATTAAATCATCCTACCTCCTTGACATTGTTAAATGATATTTTCTAGGATGAGTATAAAGGTTTCAAGAAAGGGATAAGAAGAACATCAAAAGAAAAACAAGTTCATTCTTATTTTACTTTTCATCATAGTGTTGATGATTTTTTGTATAGAAGCTCAGATGTTACAAAATATACTAGTATAAGTAATAGGGAGAGTATGAAGTTAAAATAATTATTTTTTATGTTTTTGCAGTATATGTTGGAAATAACAATGGGAAAGTAAACTCTTAAGAGGTGGGTGGGTGGGGTGAATCAGCACTTCAAAACTTAACAATAAAACATTCACTACACATCTATCTCACAATTTGGCATATAAACTATAATAGCTAACCACACATGCTCATTCATAACATGAAACAAATAACACATACCACAATAAATTTGTTACCTATAAACCCTCCAATGAGAAGGTAAAGTTGTGGTGGGGATGAGACCCACAAATTTTTAGTACTATAGATATAAAGTGTGGCCAAGTAAGGTTACAATAAATTTGATCATAAAATATGATCTACCTTGTGAGGGGTCTTCCATGTTAAAGGATTACAAAGACTGTTAGGTCTCACCTTGTTAAAGGATTTCAACACCTTGCTAAAAGTGTGTCTTGTTAGAGGACTTAAAATTACAATAAAACAAACACTCAATTAAGAGATTTATATAGGTCTATGAAGACTACTTTGTTAGTATATTTGCTCTGCATCACCTTTGAAAATGATTCAGCACCATGATCCTTCGATTAGCACTATGTTGCTAAATGTCAAATCTTCTCTTTCCTAGTTAATCCTTGATCCTTCTGATCAAGTATGTCTCCTCTGTCCTCTCTATGTTTTCCTCTATTCTCTCTAATTGATTTTGCAATTCATAACATTATCACAACCTCCATAGCCACCATGAATTCTCTTTCTACACTTAGCATTCATCTCCTTCCATGCATTCACTCATCCTGCAAACTCTTTAGGGTTTTCCTCCTTAATTAAACATGGGTGGGCTAGGGTTAGGTAAGAATTAATGGTTATAGTTGATCCATATTGTTTCTTAAAACATCCCTTAATTTGTTTGGTTGTATGTACTACATAGGGATTCATAATATACCTCCATACATATCTTCTAGAATCATAAAACAATTGTTAAGTCAGCGAAAAAATAGTTTACATAGAAGTTTGTGCCATTACAAAAAAGTATGTAGAAAATTGTTCACTTGGCATCTGAACGCTCTGATGCTCAACCATTACCATATTCACAATGTTGTAACTTGGTTCGTGAATGACTTGGTATACTCCTTTTGCTCAGCTCCTAAATCACTTGGCATATATAGTTTGCTTGGCTCATGAGTGACTTAGCTCATACTAGGTATATTACTAAGTATGTATTGTTTAGAAATTGATGCTTGACATGTTTTGATCACTAAGCTCATGCTAATTAATTAACTCACAATGATTTCTCATTTTGCTCTAATCGCTTGGCTTGCACTATAATACTAATAGCTAATGACTAAGTTTTTTGTCACTACCTTGTCAAAACTAATCTAAGATTAACTGTATAAACTTTAATCAAGATAATTAGAGCTTCTCTACAAGATGAATATCTCACACTATTAATTATTTATATGTATAGGTTGTTCATGAAAACAAAATGGTTTATGACAAGAAAGTTGATGCTCTACCCCACCTAATATATGTTTCTAGAGAGAAATGCCCCAAGATCAGTCTTCATTATAAGGCTGGTGCCATGAATGTCATGGTTAGTAGATTTTTGACATTTATCTTTCTAGAATTTATTTATAAATTTTCTAGTAGATATTCTAATTGAAAATGTTTTTGTATAATGCTAGAAACTCTTTTTCCAATTTTCCTTCATGGTCTTTGTGCTCTCTTAAATCTTTGATGAATGTAAATGAGTTGAAAATTGACTATATAACCCTTCATATTTGGCAATAAATGCTTAGTGATTACATAACTATAAGCTTGGCTATAATAGGATTTCCAACTCACTCAACATATACATGATTTCTCATATGCTCTGCTAACATAGAAAGCTTGGCCAATACTAATTATAATTCCATCACTCAACAATAACTATGAAACTTCAATACTTGACAATATCATGAAAACTAACAAAATTATAGATTTCTTCCAAGTTTTAACTAGTATATTGCATCTTAATTCATGCACATATAATCTTTTCACAACTTAGATTCTTATAATTGATGTATAATATAATGTTTGAAATATTAGTCCCATGCAAACTTCTTGATTGCCTAGTTGGTGGTGATGTGATCACCTAATCCATTGGATGAATTGACCTCATCTGAGCTTGATGTGCTGCAATCTTCCTTCTTCTTTCATGTCTTGTTCATATGCACTTTGACCTTCTCAATATTGACCTTTTCTTTGCATTTATTGTTTTCATTACTCAGTGTTGGTGATCTAGTTGGATAGTTTTTGCTGATATGACCGGTCTTGAGATAGCTAAAGCATGTAGTCTCACTCAACCATCTCTTGTAGTTTCCTTTGAAGTGTGTTCTAATGCAATTCTTATGAAAATGTCCATCTTCTTGACAATAGTGACAACTATACCTTGTATTTTCATCCTAATAGTAAGATTTTCCATTTTGTTGTACCTTTGTCTTCTTGTTTGATGTCCACTTGGAATTAGATCTAAATTTACATTCTTTATGTCCATACGTCAAACAATTGTGGCAATATCCTTCAAATCTCTAAGTGCTCATGGTCTTGGTCTTGCATTCATGTGCCTAATTTCCTTTCTTGTTGCATTTATGATAATAAAAATTGAATTTCTTCTGAAGTTTTTGATTTGCATTGTTGCTCCTACAAACATTTTTTGTATGACCTAACCTTTCTCAATTATGACAAGTGGGTTTGTAATTCTTACCTTTGTTATTTCTTTGTTCACTTCTTTTAGATGATTCTTCTTCCTCAGTATTAGTGTATATTAATCAAGAAGCATCATTACTAGATCTTAGAGATCTCATTAGTTTCTCAAAGTATTTGATGGCTTCACTAGGTTCATTGAAACTTTTAAAAAAATCATTTTCTACTTTTAGTTCATTCTCCAGTTGTTCATTTTGTAACTTCAAGGTTGTGATCTCAATGTCCTTTCTATTCAATTAAATTCAATGTCCTTTCCATCCAAGAAATTTTTTAAATAAGTATTTTTGAAAATAAAGTAGCCAAAATAAGGGGGTTGGCCCAATACAATCTAGCTGGACAACTACTAACCGATAACCATTACAGAAAACCTAACCCCTAATGCTTTTTAAAACAAAAATAGAAGTTTAAGCTATAATTATTACAGTAACTATAGGCTTTAAAAAAAATTCTTGTTAACGAGCAACATAAGTTTATACTAAAATTATGAAGATTTCTATAGGCTTTAAACAAAATGCCGATTAACTGATAGAAGCCACTTATCAAAAACAAAGGCATGACAACCTTAAAACTGAAAAAGTCTATAAACTAGAGGATTAACAACATGTGGAAGAAAAGAAGGGGGGGGAGCCCTTAAAATTTCTTGATCTTCTTCTTCCCTAGGAGGACATTCACCTAGTCTTCTGCCAAGAAGTCATAATGTAGCTTGGAGTTCTCCCTAGGCAAGTCCCCTTAAGCATCCTTCAATAGGGAGAGAGTGGTAGCTACCACATGAGTGACTTTAACTATGAACTTGGTTAATGGTCCCATTCTTTCTTCTAATGGCTAAATTCTCTCCTACAACTCATTACCAGCCTTATCCAAAACACTCATATTTCTATCCATGCTAGCCTGCATATCCTACACAATAAGGGGGTTAGTGGCCTTTTTAGAACTTGTCTTAATAGGGGAGGAGATTCTAATGGGGGAAGGCATCATGTCCACTATTTTGAGGAATTGATCTTTAGTTAGGTCCACACACCCAGGCACAACCATCACTAAGACATGCAACACCTTTTTATTCTCCTTGCCATTACCCATGATCAACCTACAGTAATCAAAAATCTCTTCTTCAACCCCCTCTATACCTCCCTTACCAAAGTTAATAGTTTTCTCCTTCATTCTTCTTTTATGGTAGCCTGAATCCTTAGAATCTAATTCCTCCTCTTGCGAGGCTCCCTCCCTTATCTTCCTCCTAGCTTGAGACTTAGCCAACCTTCTTGACCTTCTCCTTGCCCCCCTCTCCTCATGCTTTGACTCCATTTGCATTTTCTCCTTACCTTTTCCTTTTTGAACTCTAGGGGAGGGATTAACTAGGGACCCATTTGGAGAGGTCTGCGGGATAAGGCCTCTAGGACTAGTAATGCTAAGGGGGACCATTTGGGGCTCAGATTTTGGGTGAATAGGAATACCAACTGCCGCAATCCTAGGGGGGACCAAGGCAAGGTGAAATTGATAAAGCCTAAAAATTAGACCCTGGTGAAGAATAGTAAAATTAACCCCCCTTCTCATTTTATCTTTCACATCCACAATAGAATCTTTAAGATCATGCAGCAGGAAGAAGGGAATTGAAATAAATTCATTATGTTTGAAATAATCAAGAAGAGGAAAATGGTAGTAGTAGAAAACTCCATACCTTCCTTCTAGAGTAAGATATTTCATTAGAACCAGGAAAACCTCATTCCATGAGTCAGGAAGCTTTTCCCTCATGAAACCCCCTCTGTGCCAAACCAGTTCCTCACCATCCTCAAAGAAACATTGTAGATTGGTTTCATCTATAACCCATGTCACCTTCTATCATTTTCTTGCCCTCATCACCATACTACTCACCATAGCAATCACCTCCTCTAAAACATGAAATGATATACCATTAATTGTCACTTTGTGATTTTCCCATGACTTAATGCATAGGACAATTCTCATCATGACCATTGAGGGTCTCCATGAATGGAACAAAACCACTCTCTCTCAGAATGTACCAGACCAAGGGCTTCCTCACACTATCATCGATTATAGCTAGTTCAATAAACAATAAGTCACCTCCCATCTCTGTAATTTTTTCCTCTCCTCTCTCTATATTCAAAACCAAGTCCCTAAAAAATACTTCACTCTTAGAAAGATAAACCCAAAAATGGAGATTATAATTACATTTAATAGTAATAATGGAACTTGCCAAATTGGTGAGAAAGATCACAAGTTGGCCACCATGATCTTTCCCCCAATAGTTTCCATCATTCTCAACACACCATAAATTTATAAAATATAAATCTATTTTTTGCACAGCATATGATGGTCCATAAAGGGAAATGAATAAAAAATCGCCTATTTCAAACTTCCAATTTTTGGGCCATGAGTTATAAGTATTTCCCGTACTCAAGCTTTTTCTCCTTACATAAGCATCGAGTACATTTTGACCTTGCCAGCTCAACAACATTATACAAAGTAACCAGCTAGGATTCAACATTATTTATTTCCTTATTCACTAACTCCCTCACCAATTTTGGCAAAGCATTCAAATTCCTCCAATCTCTTAGCCATTCAAATTTTAAGCCAATTGCCACCATGCCATCAATCGCACAATTTCCCTCCCAAAAAATGTGATTCAAATCAAATCTATTGAGGGTGGCTATTAGGTACTTGATATCATTAATAATACTTTTGATAGCCCATGCCTCCCATATATTTCCTTTAACTATCTCAATAATGAATTTAGAATCACCTTCAACTTGCATATCTTGCCATCCCACACTCAAGACAAACTTTAAACCCCAGTACAGAGCCATCACTTCTACAACATTATTTGAAACTTTTCCTAATGGACCAGCATAAGCCAATAGAATCTTTCCCTTACAGTCCCTAACAATCCCCCCCCCTACCAATCCCTACTTTTTGGTAGCACCATCGAAATTGAGCTTGACCTAATTAGCTGGCGGGGGTTTCCATAAAATTCTCTTTCTAGCCATAAGATTAGAGTTGTCAATCTCCATAATCCCATCCATCAATGACCGACACTTTGTAATTCTTATCTCTAGGGTAGAAGGAGATAAAATTGGTTTTCTCTAATTACTATATCTAATGTTATCAACTATCAATTTGGGGACTATATCAACCACAACCTTCCCCTCCCTCTCCTCATTTCTGAACGCCTTGTTATTATGCTCCTTCCAAATACCCCAACACATCTGGGGGGGGAATAATCTTGTAAGGAAACTTGGCAATAAAGAATATAACCATTTCCACATAACCCATAATAGATCTAAAATAAACACGAAATTAAAATCCACATGCAAGAGAATAGAAAACATACCCACAAAATGTGACACAAGATATACCCTGGGAAACCCTCATTGAGGGAAAAACCCAGCCTCCAAAAGCATCCATCACCATATATTATTCATTAAAATAACCATTGCCATACAACCATGGAAGCCTTCATGGCCATAGCCACAACCAAGAAAACTATGTGAACAAGCATGAATCCACACATCCCATGCCATGCTTCCAACCTTCACAAATGCTCCCTTGGCTAACCTGTCAAGCCTTGTCCCACTCGACTCTTGCCTTTTTTCCCTTCTCACTCCTTTTTCACTCTACAACAACTACCCTTGTGGATGCTTATATAGTAGCAAGTCCCACAAAACCACCAAGTGGTATTACATAAACCATGTGCTAAAACCATGTGCTACATAACCCACTGACCCCACATTTAATATTGGGCATTTAATTCTTTTCCCCCAATATTAAATAATTACATGAAATATTACCACAATGTTACAATACAACTCATCAAGAATATTCCATGGGAATCTTTACATGTTGCACATCCATCTAGGAACAACATTACATAATAAAAAATAAAATGATAAAATAACAATATTATGCAATGTGTGCAACACCCATTATCTCAACAATCTCCCACTTGTTGTATACATTGCATAGGGTCAATCCATAGCCACACAAATGAACAAGGGAACAATCCCTCCTAGCACATCCACCATCATGGATCAAAATACACCAAGTGCTCCATCCTGGTACCCGCAACAAAATCAAAGTATCCAGCATCTCGAACATGAATGATCTCACCTCCTATTATGCCACTCCCACTAGACATACATAGAAGCCATCCAAAGAGAAAGCCACCCAACCTGTCGCATTAGAAGATCATAAAATCCTGTATCAACTAAAATTCAAAGCACAAATAACCTGATCCAAAGGTAATCACATCTATCCGTAGTTGTTAAAATATCCATAGCTGAAATAACACCCACAGCAAGTGCCAAACCCATCCAACTATCCATACCTCAAAGGTATAACAAGTGAATCTCATATCACCGACATATCCAATTTGCAACTTGCAATCATAAGCCTCAAGAGCAATACCTGCCACATATATACCAAGAAGCTCCCACTACAAAAGATAATGTCAAATCTATAACCAATCCACTCACAACATCTCAAAGAAGTGAATCCATGTAGTATCAAGGACATCCACAATACATCAATTGATAACCTACAAGAACAACTCTCATAACAAGTCTCCAATGCTCTCCCAAGTTCACCACAACCAATAGAGGAAATAGAGAGAAATAACCATGCCATCTCTCACATGACATACATGAGCACAAACCAGTGATCACAATCTCCAACCAATCTCAAATCCAATGTAGGCAAAACTGAACATCCAAGAAGATAACCAAGACTAGAGAAACCATGCAAATCATAACCTGTATCATGTCCTTCTACACACACCTCTAGATGTAAACTGTGAAAGTATGATCTCCTCCATAAAACCCCAACAAGAAGCCTCAACAACACCCAAACCATACCATATAACTCATCATGGATGTAAGCCTCTCACAAGAAGATCAAACTCAATAAATCTATTCCTAAACCAAGGAATAACCATTCCTAATCCAAGGAAAATGCCCAATATAAAACCATCTCCCAAACCCAACCAGCATAACAACATATGCACATGGAGATAACCAATGCTAAACCATCTCTCAAATGAACCCTCCAGAACTAACTCATGTACCATAGCTCAAGATCCATTTCCATGAAAGACAAGCATAAATATAATGCAACTGAGAGAAACAATGGGCTATAACTCTCAAGTAGCAAACCGCTGAGTAGACCAAGAGTGGGGAATGAGAATGCTCATCAAGATACCCAAGTCTCCAACCAAGACTCATCTAAGAACAATCTCCTCTCAAGTCCATATCAGGTGACTGCCCCTCAGACTTCTTGTTGAAACCATCAACCGTCCCAACAAATACTTCTCTAATCCAAGAGAAATCAACATCACCACCATCTCTAAGTATCCATGAGCACCTGTAACCAATAAATTCATGCCAACTCCAAATGCAACATAGCAATATCATGAAGTATCTAGCTTATGATCAGTGTACTCAATACCAAGAAACTAAACCAAGATCAATGTCAAAGTTCCAACCATGGCCTCAAGAACATAAACATGACAACATGATCTTACCATCTCAACCAAAGAGATAACATGCTCCATATGAACACACCATAACATGTCACAACTCTAAACGCGTATCAAGAGTATACCATGACATAATAATGAAACCATCTTCATACCAAGGATAACATGCCAAATAAAAATATAAATCACACCTTTTTCCAAGAACCCTGTGAGTCCTCAAGATGCAACCATCTCCACACACCATGAAGAAAACCATCTCCACATACCATGAAGATAACCAAGAACTCCATGAGTCCTCAAGATCTAACCATCTTCAAAGACCATGAAGATAACAAGTGCACCATGCAAATGTCAAAGACACTTCTACAGCAATAGGATCTAAGACAAACCTGCAACATCTACAAACACTCAATAAATATATCAATGCCAACAACTCCCACTCAACCATGGTACCAAGTCACCTCTGGCATCATAAAATCCATCTTCTCCAAACCAAGAAGATATAAACCAAACCAGGAACTAATCCTGCACTGTCACCCCATCACTGTCACAAACTCCCACTAAACCGTGTATCCAAGCTATCCATGACATCATGATGAAAACCCATCTTCTAACCATGAGAATCAACCAAGGCATCAAGCCATCAAAGAACTCAAAGTGCACATCATGAGCTCCTCAAAATAAAACCAAATAACCATGATCCTCAACAAAGATGATATACCACCATAACCAAATCAGAAAATCCAAGCTAATGAACATCAAGGATGTACCTGTATATCCAATCATGTCATGCCAAAATATATGGCACCATGATCACAACCATGAACCGAGCATCAGGCTCTCAATATGTCCAACCTGTCAGCATAAAATAGTCAACCACAATCCTCCACCATGACTGTACCTGGTAACAACATCTCATCCCTTCTACATGAAGATAAAATCACGTGACTTAGGGCATAGACAACCCAAATCCAAGCCACCAATCTGAATATGCATCAATAATGAAAGATCAATGGGCAAAGACAACCCATAACCAAGCTATAAATGCAACCTGTAAGTATAGACCGCTTACAACACTGCACAACTTGTAGACCCAACAAGTCATCATGCATATCCAAACCAAAACACTGATAACCATATCATCATGAGACCAAACTTGAGTATACAATGACATCAAAACTTAAATTTCCAATGCCATAAACTCACAATGTTACCATAGTCAAAAATATATCTATAAACTGTTTAGATCAATATATCAACAAATAAATCATGCGAAACCTACACCAAATCTAAACCAATGTGTAGAGCTCTCTAAGAGCTTTTCGTTGACTACTTGAAGTCCAAAATCTGACTTCGTATGCCCAAGTTATGCCCTAATTCGTGCTCAAAATAAATAACATCTAACTTTAGGGCTCTTAAAACTTGAGAAAATCTCAAAATCATAGAACCAAACCTACACCATCTTGCAGTGCTCTGAATTAGCTTTCCAACGCCTATAAGAACTCTGAAATCCGATATTCTGAGAGAAAGTTATGGCCATTTTACTAAGACAGTCTTTTTACCATTTTTAGTACGATTTTTCATTTTTTAATTTTTTCAGTGACGAAAATTCCGACGGGATTAAATTTGACGGCCATCATGGGCTGAAACCAAAAAACTCTTTCATTTCCTCTGAACATGGCCAAACTAGGGCATATTATATATCAAAATTTATGGAAATGTTGACCCGGATCCAATGGTGAGGTCTGTTTTTACCCAGGAGGTCATTTCTGCATGCTACCCCCCAAAATCCTCATTTAAAATGAGACATCCAAAAAAATCCTTTTGTCCAAAAAATTTCACATGCCCAAATCTTTTAACATCCCATCATAACAGCAAATCCAAAACCCTCAGATCTGCAATAAATTATTCATATATCTTGCCCTTTCCTTTTATCCTCTCATGCATTCCCATGGATTCAATCTAGGGTTACAAATAATAAAACCATAGCTCTGATACCACTTGTAGGGCCCATTTGCCATTGCACCAAAAGCCATGACTGTTAGTGAACATGGAACACCGCATAATTAACCACCTGTGGGCAGGGGAGCACGTCGCATCACCCAACAATCTCGCCCTCGACGTGCATACCAGGTGCTTATGCAGGTCGGAAAGGCATCGGGGAGATTTGAACCCATGACCAGGCCAAAACAAGGCTCTGATACCAATTATAAGGAAACTTGGCAATAAAGAATATAACCATTTCCACATAACCCATAATAGATCTAAAATAAACACGAAATTAAAATCCACATGCAAGAGAATAGAAAACATACCCACAAAATGTGACACAAGATATACCCTGGGAAACCCTCATTGAGGGAAAAACCCAGCCTCCAAAAGCATCCATCACCATATATTATTCATTAAAATAACCATTGCCATACAACCATGGAAGCCTTCATGGCCATAGCCACAACCGAGCAAACTATGTGAACAAGCATGAATCCACACATCCCATGCCATGCTTCCAACCTTCACAAATGCTCCCTTGGCTAACCTGTCAAGCCTTGTCCTGCTCGACTCTTGCCTTTTTCCCCTTCTCACTCCTTTTTCACTCTACAACAACTACCCTCGTGGCTGCTTATATAGTAGCAAGTCCCACAAAACCACCAAGTGGTATTACATAAACCATGTGCTAAAACCATGTGCTACATAACCCACTGACCCCACATTTAATATTGGGCATTTAATTCTTTTCCCCCAATATTAAATAATTACATAAAATATTACCACAATGTTACAATACAACTCATCAATAATATTCCATGGGAATCTTTACATGTTGCACGTCCATCTAGGAACAACATTACATAATAAAAAATAAAAAAATAAAATAACAATATTATGCAATGTGTGCAACACCCATTATCTCAAAAAATCTTCCACAAGTTGATAAGCAAGGGGTGGGTAAAGGGGGCCTACCAGTTCACCAAATGCCCCACCTGGACATTGAACACCCAATTCACCTCAAACTTCTGGAGAATTTTCCCCCACACCTTAGAAGCAAATCTATAGTGTAGGAATAGGCAGTTGATGCTCTCTTCCTCCCTCTTACACATACAACATCTATTAGGTAATTGGAACCCCCTCTTCCTCAAGTTTTCAATAGTGATAATTCTCGCACGGATAGTGGTCCACCAAAAAATGTTGATTTTTAGGATTAAATGGTTAAATTAAACATTTCCCCAGTCATTAGGTTCAAGAGATTTATCAAATATTAGACTAAGAATTCCCTAGCCAAGGTGACCCTCTAAATGAACTCATTAGTCCAATCTCTTCCCAGGATCCTGTACTCTTCTAGGAAAGAATTCAGCCCATCAGTCAAGGCCCTTCCTATCAAGTCATTCCATTGCAACCTCATCTTCTTCCATTTTCTTCCCAAACCAATATAATTTGCAACCATTCTACCCCCCATGTCTTGGATGTTATATTGAAGGGATCCAAACTTTTTTCTTAAAAAAGGTTTATCTATAAGACATGGATACTCCCAGAAATTGATCTAGTTACCATTCCCCACAAGCCACCTTACACCATCCCTCAAAAGGATTCAATTTCTCACAATGTTACCCCAGATGTTAGAGCACATATGAAGATTATTTCTCTTAGTCTAGTGAGAGAAATAAGATTACCAAGGTACTTAACCCTCATTATATTACACCAATTAGAGTCTCCCTTCATCAGATTCCACCCCACCTTTTTGAGAAGCACATTGTTCAAATCAGTTATCTTCCTCACTCTCAATCCTCCCCTATGCTTAGGTTTATAGATTGTATCCCAACTGACCAAGTTTAATCTTATCTTCTCACTTCCTCTAGATCAAAGGAAGTTACGTTTAATTTTTTCTAATTTATTGGCCATACATTGAGTAATTTTGAATATGGATAGGAAGTACACTAGTAATCCTTGGAGAGAAGAGATCAGAAGTTGCAGTTTACCTGCACTACTCAGAGTTTTGCCTTTTAGTCCAATCAGGTTCTTCTCCATTGTTTCCAAAATTTTATTCTAGAAGTTAACACTAACCTCTTTCATAGTTAAAGGAAGACCTGAATAAGTATTTGGTAGATCAGCAACATTACAAGCAAGAAAATTACCAATCCTTTGTTGAATGTCTAGTGGGGTATTAAAGAAGAACACTTTACTTTTGTCAAAGTTGATCTTCTATCCCACCTTCATAGCATATATCTCCAACACCAACTTCCAAGCTCTAGCTTCATCCACTGCAGATTCCCCACTAAGGAAGGTGTCATTCAAAAAATTTTGGATCGCTTCTGGAGGTAAAGTGAACACAAGTTTAATCCCTTCCTCCCGCTTCCTCATGAGTGCTCTCCCCAGAACTTTAGCCACCATAATGAATAGGTAGGGAGAGATAGGGTCACCCTACCTAAGTCCTCTCTCCCCCCCAAAGTTTCCCCATAATGACCCATTAACCATCAAAAAATAGTTAACAATTTCCATCATTAATTTTATCATTCTAATAACCTTCTAACTTAGACCAATCCTCTCCATAACTTGATACATAAATGTCCAATTGACCCTATCGTAAGCTTTAGAGATGTCCAATTTTAGGGCCATACCAAGATTACCACTTTTCTCCATAGAGTACAAAACTTCATGCATCATTATTGCAGCATCCAGGATTTGTCATCCTAGGACAAACTTATTTGTAGTAGTGGCTTCAACCTATTCACCAAAATCTTAGAGAAAATCTTGTAGGTGGTGTTAAAAAGGCTAATTAGTCTAAAATTAGATAGAACCTTTGGGTCTTCCACCTTGGGAATTAGAGAAATGAAATTTTTATTGAGTTGTTTAAGGAGCTTCCTAGTCCTAAAAAATTCACGAGCCACTTGATGGAGATCTAACTTGATTATCTCCCAAAAGTGTTGAAAGAACACCAATGGGAAACCATCTAGACGCAGGGATTTATAGGCTTTCATGGAAGACACCACCCTATGGACCTCATCCTCAGTCACCATCTATAGAAGCTCTTCATTCTCTTCTGCTAAGATCACCAAGGGCATAGACTCAATTAGCCACTCTCAATCCTCCTCTCTAAAGTCCCTCTGTTCTTCCATAAAGGAATTCTTAAAGTAAGCTATCACCCAGTTCCCTCTCTCTTCAAGTTTTTCCTACTTCACATTATTGTTGTCTCTAATGCTATCAACAGTGTTTCTCCTTCGGTGGATTGAAGCTGATCTATGAAAAACATAGTGCTCCTATCCCCTTCTTTAAGCCACAACTCCCTTGATCTTTGTTTCCAGTAAATCTTCTCTCTACTCAAAGTTTCCTTCCAAACATTCCTATAGTTCCCCTCTTCTTGGATTTTTGTTATCCATTGGTGTTCCTTCCCTTCCACCTCCACCTTGGTCTTAAAGATTTCCTTGAAAATTCAATTTTTCTAAGGCACCACTTTTCTCCTTACATTGTCGAGTTTAACAAAGAGTTGATACATCGTTGTCCCTTCTATTATTATCCCCCACCACTTAGCCACTCTAGAGCTAAAGTTAGGATGGGATTGCCACATAATTTCATATCTTAAATTTCTTGGGCCCCACAAGGAATATTCTTTCCAATTAAAAAGGATTGGGTCATGATCTAAAACTATCTTGGGTAGTCCCATAAGAGAGGAGGAAGTTAATCCTTCCCACCCTACTAGGATGAAAAGTCTATCTAGTCTGACTTGGATCAAGTCAATCCCCATTTCTATTATTTGACCATGTAAACTTCACCCCATGCATCTCCATATCCAAAATATCATCATCATTTATAAAGTTAGCCAGATATTTCATACTATTAGTAAAATCAATCATTCCTCTAATTTTCTCTAAAGGGTACAGAGGTGAGTTGAAATCTCTCATACAAAAGGTATTCTTGTTTTGAGAAATAAAAACTAACAACTCCTCCCATAAGCTATATCTACCATTTCTCATGTTAGGGGCATAAACATTAATAATATTCCATTTCCTATCTTGTATCATATACTCAATAATAAGATAGAACTTTGAGATATAGATAAGACTACCATTACTAGCATCTGGATTCTAGAAGGTTGCCACCCCTCTTGAAGCACCTTCTAATTCACTATAGAAAAATTTCACCTAGGCAAAACAAAACTTGCCATATTGACCAAGTTAACCATAGACATTTTAACCTCCTGGACAAGGAGGAAATCAATTTTCTAGTTTGCCAACTACTATTTAAGTGCAAATTGCTTATGAAGGCTATTCAACCCCCTCATATTCAAAGAAAGAAAGATCATTTCCTACTTTTTGTTAAGGATTCCAAAGTGGCCTACCTACCACTTACCACCTCCCTAGCCATCTACTTGGCTTTCTTAGTTTGTTTACCTAACTTCCTTACATCCAACTTCAACTCTATGATCACTTTCAATTTCCTTGAAACCCTTGTCTATCTTCTTTGTGTTTTCCACTTCTCTTCATTATCATCCAGCTAGGCTAGCTCCACCATCTTAATTAGCATCTCCTCCTCATTCCAGTAAAGCACAATAGTAGCCTCTCTTTGAACCTCATCATTCACCTCTTCCTTCTACATAGCCTTGTTAGTGCCCCCTCGAAAGACCTCCTCCATCACCATGTTCCTTGAAGGGGTACTGAGAAGCTCCTCAATACCTTGTAAAAAGGGAACGAATAAATTTCTTCTTGCTCCAAACCCTTTGTCTCCCCTTCCTATGTGAAAAATAACTCTAACCTCCAGACTAAGCCATGCCTCCCCTCCAGCTCATTCATTCTTACCCTCCCTAACCCAACATTAGGGTTATTATTTAACACCCTCATAGGGGGGGCGAAGTCAATTCCTTATCCTTATCCTTTTGAGGATCATTTTCTTCAAGTTCCCTCCCTAGAGAGAGAGTCACCTCCTTACTTCCCTCAAGAGGCCTATCCACCACCCTTGAGACCTTAGGAGGAGGACGACTCCTGTTATAGGATCACTCTAAATTTTTTTCTTAGCCATTCTATCTAACTTCTTACCGTCGACAAACAAATGGCCAAAAGATGAGCATTTCTGACAAAACACACCCGCATTCTCATAGAAAATAGGTTGAATCTTTGTACCCCATTTTGAGCTTAGAATGATAGACTCGGGTAACGAAGTACCCACTACCACATTAACACTGAAACTTTTAAAGACAAGTCAAGATCTCTACAAAGTGACCAAGTCTGCCACCATAAAGTGTCCAAATGAATCCCCAATAGATTTCAAGGTCCTTTCATTCTAGAACTCAAGAGGAAGGCCTAGTAACCTAACCCAGACTAGATCCATCTTATTTAGTTCTTTCACCAGATCTAACACCAGCTACCATTAGGCCACCACCAAGCTATGCTTTCCATATGGCTAGGATCCTACCATCACCATTATCATATCCTCCACTACCTTAAACTTAAAACATAATAGGCCTCCTAACATAGTTGAGACCATAACACTTCCCTTCAACTTCCATCTCTAACTCACCCACTCCCTGACCATCTCAATCAATGGATAGAAGGAAACAAATCTACCAATGAACCAAAATTGCAGATTGGTAGACACACTATTGACCAAGCTGTCTGGAACCAAAATCTCCACTCCCTCATCACTGTTAATCACTGTGGGAGCTTTCACCAAGATGAGAGCCTCCTTCTTGCCAAGGACCACTTCTTTCCAACCCAAAGCCTTGTTGTTTCTCATTTGAATCTCGTTGCCCACCAACTAAGCCCTAGAAAGACCTATATGAATCTTCTAGCCCACTAGCAAAGCTATTCACTCCATCAAGATCACCCCAATAGGATGGATGGCATCAACATTCCCCTAGGTAACCCTAATCATAGTTAGAATGAGGATCAGGTCAGAGTAGAGGTCTAAGGCTAGGCTTGGCCCCATGGGAGCATCCACACTCATCCAAAATTCAAAAAAACTCACAAGTGAGAAAAATAGGAAAAATGTTGCAGAGCAAAATCATTCATCAAAAGAAAATTTATTTTTTATTTTTTAAATTATTCTAGATGCAATTAAGAAAATTTGTAAAATGATACAATTTATGATTTTTCTTCTTGTTTTTGCACTAACATTGGAGTTTTTTTTGCTTGGCTCTATTTACAAAAGTTTTGTTTGATAAAACACTATTAAGTAGAATCTTCCCACACACTAAAATAATATAATTTCTAAGTAAAGAAAATATCTGAAAAGATGTCAACCATTTTTAAAAATAAATAATTGGTATATTAATTTCAATATTTTCTTGACAATAGAGATTTTTGCTGAAATCTAAAATGACTAATAACTTGAATTAAAAACATAATCTTTTATGCCAAATGAATTAATCTTGCATGATCCTTGTCTTTTGTTGTGGTGGGTTAACTATGTGAGCTTGAAATACAACAAGTGCCAAGTAATGGTAAGTATTTGCCGAATAATTAAATATAATTATAATATGATTATAGTAATCAATATATATTTAATTATAATATCTACTAAAATTCAAATTATAAAATTTAATGTGCTAAATATAATTTTGAAATATGAAACAAAATGCTTATAAAACAATTAGTATTCTATAATTAAAAAAATTAGATGAAAAATTAGAGGAGAAAGAATATTGCTTGGCTAGCCAAATTATAAGCCATTTAAGAAAATTTTGATAAATTTTATGAAGATGTATTTAATATAATAAATAGTGTTGATAGAATGAAATTTATTAGTTTTATCAAAAAAAATTCTATATTTTTCTAATTATTACTAAAATAAATTTTGATTTGTTAATATTAAAATATCTTATAACATAGCATATATAATTACATATATTATTCATTTATATGTTACAAACCTTCATAATGCAAATATATGACTTATAACTTTTCTTTTAAAGACTAAGCTTATCTAAAAAATTAAGAATCAATATTTTATTAAATATGTATAAAAACTTAATTTAGAGTTAAAAATTAATTTAAATTAACTGAAATGTTATATTGAAAAAGGTAAATATTAAAATATCATTCACAATTATTAAGATTTTTAATTTTACTAATACTAGGTAAATAAAAATTAGAAATGGATAAGAAAAAAATTAGATATATAAATAAACATGTAATGTATAAAATAAAAAATTTAAGCAAACAAAAGAGAGAAATAAGAACCCGTATAAAAAATAATTTTGGTCATGTTAAAACTTACAAATTTAAGATCTTTACATTAACTTTTTTCAGAAAAAAAGTTATAAAGAATAAAAATACTAAGTGATGATTGGTTGAAATCAAGTTTTATTAGTAAGTAGTTAACAAAACTTAATTGCAACACTATGGGAAATACTAATACCAGGTCGTTTAACCAATTTTTAATTTGTGAAAGTGTAATGCATTTAATGTACTAATGAACTTACTTCTTTGGTTGATTTGAGTCCTTGTCATTTTCTCTATATACTTTAGGTACAATGAGATATTATTTGCTATAAAAGTCAAAGATTTTGATTATCTATCCAATATCATTTAGTGTGTTTTAAAATTGAAAAAATGTACAACTCTATTGAACTTGGTATATGCTAATAATTGAAGAGAGTTTTTTTCTTGTGATTTTTTGTACCTAAGATTTTCCATATTGTTATTATAGTAGATATTGTATAGGCATCTATCAATACATCAATGCATATACATATCTTATAATAAAATATTTTAAAAAGTTTATTGCAATAATTTAACTTATTTATTTATTTATTTTATATATGAAAAAAGAAAGCTTTCAATTCAAACTCTATTAAATAGATAACCAGTAATATTTACAATTGATTTTATTAACATAACTTTGCATTTATTCTTTATAGTCAATAAGTATAAACTAATTGTTCCAATTTTGTTAAGTTAAATTAATTTCGATCTAAAATTCAAATATAAAAGTAATATATCTACATAATAAATCAATAGAAAAAATATGAATAACTCGATATTAACTTACATGATTACCTATCATAATCTATTCTGAATTTTTTTTTTTTGATGAATAGTCCTTTTCAATTAATAAAATTTACTAAGATTAAAATTCACAAATACGGGGCCGAGGGATATAGGATCACCCCACGAATGAGTTCAAACTGTCGAAGCCAGAATAAAAAACATGGTCGTAGCCAGAAACTATAAACTATTCATTTTTTTAAAAACACTTTTAAGCTGCCAAGGCAATACCAGCAGACGAAGGAGGATCATCTTTATTAGGAAATCCTCACACATTAGTGGGATTGTGAGGCGGACTGGGAACAGTCCAACCATCAGCAGCATCAGCAAGGTATGGGGTAGTCGTAGTCTCTACATCCTTCTTGTCTAGCCACGGAGGTGAAATTGCCAAGGCTAGCCGAGGAAACTTGCCAGAGTGCGCTCATCCAGGGGGAGGAGTCGGAGACCGGCTAGAAGCCCGCCCAGGGGGGGAGTTGGGGACCAGCTAGAACCACCATGTGGTGGGGAAGTGGAGCAGTGCCTCCAACTGCCATGACCAACGCTGGGAGAGCGATGGCGGGGACCCTGGGAGTGCGGCGTGTGTGAATGGCAGCCAGAGGACTGGCATTGAGAACAGTGACCGTGAGACGAGGAGGCATCGATCGAGGCATCCGGAGGCATTCTGGCAATGGTGCAAGGAGCATTGCCCCAATGATTTAACAATTCATGTAAGTGTGCAACCTCTAGGGAAACTTTATTAGCTTGCACCTATATCTGCATAATGACATTGTTACAAATGCATGCCTTAGTGTACATTGCAATGTTAACATCCAAAAAATTGTGAGTGAATAAAATTGCATTCCTATCTTTCCATAGAGAAAACAAAATTTCCATCCTGAAAGTATGCTAAATCTGGGAGAACTTTTGAGAAAGTCTAGGGGAATCATTGAGAAGGATCATGTGCCATGAAAAAGGTTCGGACCTAAAAGGCTTGAAAATATCATGAATCCAGTGCCAATAATTCTGAGCACACTTGCAAAACCAAAAAATATGCAAAAAGGACTCAGGTTGGCCACAGAAGGGGCATCTAGGATCAGGAACCCCAATGTGCTTGAGCCAAGGCCCCATGGGAAGACCTTGGAAGGCAAGGCACCAAGAAAAGTGTGCAATCTTAGGTTCTGTAATGGCACTCCAAATGGTGTCGAACCGTTTTCTCCATTGAGAAAGCGAAGAATGCAAATGCCACTATTGATTAAGTGTGTCCACCATTGAAAGGTGGGGTGAAAGCCATCTGTATCCCATATTAGGCTTATAATTGGTAAATGGAGTGGCAAGAAACCACTTCCAATCATACCACCAAGGACAAACAGACTGAATCCCCACTTTATGAAGTAAGTGCACAGGGATGGAAGACAACAGAAGGTCATAAGTCTGGCGATCAGCACAAACAAGGCGGTATTGAACTTGCATATCCTTTCATGACCTAAAATTCATGGTGACTCTTGAAAAAATGTCCTTGTTAGTGCAGATGCCATGTTTAAAGAAACGCAGAGCACTGGCACCTTGAGTTTTGGCAAGAGGAGTACCTTGGAAGGCAAACACGAGAGAGCACCAAATGTTCTATTCATTTAAGGACAACCCATTGCGAAACTCATCACCTACCCAACAAAGCCAAGGTTTAACAGATTCCCAGGCTTTCTAGATGCTCTTAATAACAAAAGAGCCTGTATGACTACTGGTTCACGCATAGTGAGAAGGGTTTGAAAACCAATCCCCTTCCACGCCGGTCTATTAGCAGGGAAGCCTGAAGAGATGCAATGCCTAACAAGAATTTTCTAGGCTTCATCTCCAGAAATAGCTCTAATAATCCATTTAGCACAGAGGGCAAGGCCCTGCCTCTGAGTGGAAAGTAGGCCGAGACCCCCAGATTCCTTTGGGAGACAATAGAAATCCCAAGCAACTCTGTGAAAACCATGATGGTCAAAACTAGAGGCCCAAAGAAAATCTCTGAGCAACCATTCTAATTTGAGATAGGAAGCTTTGAAGGGAGCCCAACAAGAAGAATAATACACATGGGTGGCAGCCAAAATTTTAGAACAAATCTAGAATTTACCAGCAAGAGAAAGCGGTTTAGTGATCCAATAATCAAGCTTTTTGTTAATCTTTGTAAGCAGAGCATTCCAAAGTTCCATAGGGGAAGCCTGGAAAGCAAAGGGAATGCCAAGAAAGTGGAAGATTCCTCCATGAGTAAACCATTTCCATTAGAATTGTCTGAACCAAGGTGGAGCTGGCAAAAAAGACTGTTGGTAGCAAAGTGTTTTATGCCATTGAATGGCAGAGCCAGAGGCTTGACAAAAAGTGTCCAGACAAATTAAAGCATTTTTTATGTTTTCTTTATCTTCAAGAAGAGTAAGAAAAGAATCATTAGCAAAATGACCATTGACTAACTGGGAGGAAGAATCAGGCAAGGAAATGCCACGGACCAGTCCTGAAGCTACAGAATGAGCAAGTAAATAACCAAAAGCTTCAGTAGCAAGGACATAAAGCACTGGAGCTAGCGGACAACCTTGTCTAATGGAATGAAAAATTCCAAAAGCTTTAGATTGCGAATTATTGATGGTGATGCAAGCATTAGCATCACCAAAGAGCATCTCCATGGACTGAAGAAAATTGGGACCAAAACCCACAGCCTGGAGCATAGCCAAAATGAAAGGCCATTCAATGCGATCATAGGCTTTAGCAAAATCTATCTTTAAAAAGATAGCCTACTACTTGGACTTACGAGCCCATTCCATACCTTCCCAGACAACAATGATGTTGTCAAGAATATACCTGGATTTGATGAAGCTAGTTTGTTTAGGCCGCACAATTAGAGGAAGAATATGGCGGATTTTGAGAGAGAGCACCTTAGCAATGATCTTATAAGACACATTCAGGAGGGTGATGGGCCTCTAGTTACAGATGTCCTCAAGATCACCAGCTTTAGGTATGAATTTAATATTGCCTTTATTTATGATCGCTCCTAAGCTTTTAGAATGGTATGCTTCAAGATAGACTTTGTGCAAATCAGGACCAATTTGCTCCCAAAGATGTTTGTAAAATTCATAGGGAAATCCATCACACCCAGGGGATTTGTCATCCACCATGGAGTAAACTACCTCTTTAAGGTCTCAGAAGGAAAGAAGTTGCTCACAAAAAGCATGTTGCTCAACCGCGAGGCAGTTTGGAGTAACAGTAATACACTTTCTGAGAGCCTCCTCCTGAGCAACTGAATGGCCCTGTAAAGCAAAGATGTTCTCATAGTGAAGAACAAAAGCTTGCAGGATGTCAAGAAAACTGGAAAGAACATTAGTTCCATGTTTTATCTTTTTAATCCCAACATTAGTATGACGAGCTCGGAGAGCCTGGAAGAACTCCTTCGAGGCTTTGTCTCCAACCTCCAACCAGTAGAGACGGGCTTTGATCTGAGCTCCTCGGGCAGCTTAGTTATCAGTAATTTTCTTTTCATGGTGAAGCTTGGAAAGCTAAATTTGAAGATCCACATCAAAGGGGTTGAAGGTGAGAGCTTCAGAGGCTTTTTTGAGGGCAAGGGTGTTGGCTTTATAAGACCATTTTCTAAAAATTGCCAGCTAACGCCCGTAGATGCGCAAAAATCAAGCCATTCTGGTAATGGCATCATTCCACCATTGAATCCAACCTTGATGGGAATGTGGACATGGTTCTAAATTCCAGACACGTTGTATGTGGGAGATGGTGGAAGCATGCAACAACACAGATGTGTTGAGGAAGAATTGAGACTTGGCCACTTTGGGGACAACTGTTTGCCAAAAAATGCCAAAAAAAATGGGATAGTGGTCTGACAATGTCACATCTGTCAGGGGAATGATAGTTAGATCACGATCTTCAGAAAAGGAAAAAAAATATTGCGCCGAGATCATAGCACGATCAAGATGTTTCAATATGCGATTAGGACCGGCTCAAAAATTGGACCAAGTGTGCCAGGCTCCACTATCATGATGGCGGCTAGTATTAGGATCAAAAAGGCGCAATTTATGATGCATGTAAAACTAGGCTTCTCTTTCCCCAGTTGTCCAACGGAAAGGCAGAATGCCATCTTTGTCAGAGGCCACTTCAACCATATTAAAGTCCCCACACAGGACCCAAGTAGCTGGCAGCAAGTTGTCAGCAAGCCAAACCCACATTTGTGCCCTTTCCACAACATCATTGGAAGCATAAACATTATTGACTCCAAAAGAATGATTGTTAATGGAAAGAAAAAGCCAAATAATACAGTGAGTGGGGTCAGAACCGTGAGAGATAATAGTAGAATGAAGGCAAGGTGATAGGAGAGTAACTACACCACCTTGGCCAGCTTCATGCTAAGAAGAAAACATGACACTATCCTACCAAATGACACGGCATGCAACACAAAGCATGAAACCAGAAATCTTAACTTCTTGCAGGCAAAGAAAATCTAAATTCTCAAGTCTATGAAAGGTATCCTGGACATAGTACTTTCTGGGGAGGTCTATAAGACCTGTAACATTCCAAGAGAGGAAGTTCATGAGAACACTTCCATACCATCCTTGTCCTCTAGAGAGGAGTAACTATTCTGCAAAAAGGTAGAAACCAGGTGGAAGTCGGACGAGAAATCCTCTGAACTTACAGCCTGCCATTTTACCCCTGATATCTCCACACATCCAGGAGGACTGCGAGAACACCTTGTTTGCTGGTGGTACTATGGAAGAGACTGCAAGAGGAGAATGAGCCCCAGCCAAGGACAAGGCCCTGCAGCCGCCTTAATCCCATGCGAACTAGCAGGGTTTGAAACTTGCTAAACCAGAACAAGTGTAATGGAAGTCGTTGGCATCTCCACACTAGCAGGCGTTGACACTTTAGTAGAAAGAGGAGGAATCACGGTAACTACTGGATAGGATGGCTTGGGGGCCAAAGGATTCAAGGCAGGCTTGCCCTTGCGCCCAATAGTAACCCATTCTTCTTTTTTTCCTTTGACTTGTTTGACAGGCATCGCTTTAGGCTGGGGTTTGACCCTAGGCATAGCCAAAGGGAAATTCGTGATCTTGTGTTTCGCAGACTGGCACCTATAACAGGTGTTAGGTAGGTTCAAGTAAAGCACCTTCTATGAGAAGATTTGAGCACCAATCTGGATTTCCATAGAATCCTTGAGATCTTTAGAAAGATCAACGTCAATGCAAACATGCCACTAAGGGCGAGCATTAAAAAATTTCTCTGGCTCCTTGGTAACAACTTTTCCAAGGGCTTGGGCAAAAGACTCAATAAAAGGCCTGCAGGGCAAGGGTAGACCTGGGAATTCAACCCAAACAGGAACCCTAAGCTTTTTATCGTCCAAGACAGAGAAGTCTCAAGACCATTTCTAAAAAACAAGCAGAGAGGAATGCACAGACCAAGGGCCATTTGTAAAAACTTCATCTACTTGCGACAGGTTAGCAAAGTGAAATAAAAAAAAAACCTTTGGTAAGGTTTTGCACAGCATCAATTCAGACTCCATGAAGAGTCCAGCTTTTGTTGACCCATTCTCTAAGCATAGCTTCAGGGGGAGTCCTACCAACAAAATACCCTATCAAGGTATGTTGTTCTAACCAGTCACATGTAGCATCAAATTCTTGCAAAGGAAGGACAATATCAGGATTACCTTGTGGAATACCTTCAGGACAAACTTGCACGAGCATTTGTTCGGTGGCGGTGCCATGGCAGTCCAAAGCAGCATCGTGAATACTAGAAATAACTGGTTCACCAATGGTTGGAGCCATTATATCCTAACCTAAAGCTCCCGCAGTAAATGTGGTATGACAAGTGCCAACAGAAGGGGAGTGCAAGCAAAGGGTCGTACACAAAAAATTGAAAGTTCGCATGAAGCAAGAAAACCCTAGCAGAGCAAAAAACTGAACATCAGAATCTTATTCTCAATTTTGAAAATGATACACATGTAATTATTAAAGTAATATAATAAATTAAGACAAGCTAAAATTTTAGTAAATAGTTATAATGTGGTGAATTTAGAATAATAATGTTTCAACTTTTAAACCCATACTTGAATATAACATCCTTCTAAATCGATTTAACAATATGATATGACACCTAATGCTCCACTTGTCACCATAGAGTGGGCAAAGACATTAATGCTCCACATTTTTCATACATACGCATATGGGGAAGGGTTTTAAAGAAATAGACAACAGCGAATGTTGTGGTTGTGATAGTTATGAACAATTGGATCTTTCAGAAGGTGAATTTCATATTTACGCTATCAGTCTGGCATGTGCACTTGATCAAAAACTCAACAGTTGGGTCTATCATCACCCATCAGATTTTTGAAGTGAATAGATACGATTGGTTGACCAAGTGTTTCTCATGTCCTTTGGAATGTTGACCTATAGTATTAGAGGTAGCATTCACAAGTTACTCATGGTTTTAGCATTCACGAATTACTGAGGCAGCCAGATATATACAACTATTCTATGCTTATAACTTCTATCATTTTAAGTTTTGAATATAGAAAAACCACTATCTTAAGTTTTGAATATAGAAAAAGCACTATCTTTTTCTACTGCTATGAACCACACATAGAAGTGGGAAGTGCTAAGGCACATTGTTTTAATGGAAAAAGAGGAGTAAACATAAATCTTGTAAATAACATTAAAATCTACTACACACCAGTTTTTGTAAGCAGTGCAAGTTTGAATTATTGTTAAACTTACAAAATGGTAGTAGCATTAATGTGCTTTGATCTATCCTAAATATCATACATCTATAGAATACCAATGTGATTAGTGGGGAGATTTTTAAAGATCTTTTTCTGAATTGAATGAATTGAAAAATTACACCTTTACCTTTTAACTCTTTTCCTAAATTTAACGAATTGGAAAAGAAGGGGCACCTTCACAGTCAACTGTAACTCAGTTCCCACAGATTCATGGAATGAAAATTTAGCTTTTGCAATGAATATAGGTCAGACAGTCAACAATGGAAAGAATTCTAGTGTAACTCTTTTGGCATCTACTAACAATTGGGGAATCCTAATTTTGACATTTCGACTTTTTGAGTATTCTAGAAACTTCTTGGTGGATTCTATTTTGAAATTTTTATTTTCTTATTTTTTATAAAATTTTCTCCATTCTACTTTCCCCTTGGTATTTTCCCCTATGACCAATGAGGTTTTAAATAAATAGTATTTTTTATTTTTTTAAATATACAAAAAAATCAAACTTTAGAAAATATTGAAAATTATTGGTGAACAAAAGTTTTAAATAGATTTCAATGTTCTTTAACACTATTGGTCAATGGAAGCTTTAATTAGATTTCAATGGAACTCAAGGGGCTCATTAGTTTTAGTGCATTGGGCAGAACTAGGCCTGGAATTTGATGGCCATATTGGTCATTTTTTCACTTTTGAGTGGCTGAAAAATTGTAAGAGGCCGAAGTCAAGATTCATTATGATTATTATGTATTGTAATTAATTATTATTATTGTTTCTTAATGAATTTGAACACAAGACCTCACACATAAGAGCCTCACAATTTACCATTGTGTTATATGCCTAAGAATTTTTAAATTATTAAAAATAAAATGACAACCAATATTTATTATAAAACATAAAATGAAAGGTATTATACTCATGACAGGCAGAGTGACCGTCAAATTCCAAGACTAACTAAAAATGACAACTAACATCTCATATGATCATAAATAATTTTTAAAACCAATAAACTAATTTGACTAGAGACATGATTATTGAAAATTAGGGTTTTGCTATAGATAGTCAATTCATCATTTAGAGAACTTCACCATCTGAGAAAATTTCGGTGAGCTCCACCGTCCCGGCTACGTCATGACCTTGAATACATGATTTGAAAAAAACCTATCCTCAATTAGATTTTTGGCTACCTCTATAAATGGGTCTTTATATAGCATCATAATCCATCTCAATCTTCATTAACTAGCCCATTACTGAGTATTTTCTTGAACATAAACATTTTCCAATGCAATCGATTTAGTGAGCGCTCACAGACTTTAAGATGGGCATGAAAATAAATGCAAAGTTTGTGGTGCTCTTGTTCGCATTTGCACTGCATGTCTCTGCAAAATGGTTTACTGGTATGGAGCAGCTATCTGATAAATGTTCAAACTGCGATAAGAGTAATCGTGGAAATCCACCATGCTGCTCACAGAAGCCACTCCTCACGAAGGTTGATTCATCCACACAATTAGCTGATACATGTCCAAACTGCCATGGCAGTCACGGTGGAAACCCACCGTGCTGCAAAACGAAACCACCCGTCAACAAGAAGGGTGTTTTGTTAGGAGAGTTAGCTCATTACGGGCAAGGGCTTCAATCAGTGGATAGTTATGAAAGGGCTTAAACATCACATACTAATGATTCATTTTTAGAGTAAAAATGCAAATTAGTCAAAGCTGAACTTTTTTAAAAACTTCATTTCTTTCTTAGTGCAGTGTGATATTTAAGGCTAGGCCCATGTTCATCTCTACACATCTCACAAATTAAACCTCTTATTTTATTGAAATTTGTGTTTTCCTTTTCCACAAGTGTTTGATTGCACTCATCTTTGTTGTAGAGGTGCATCATTAGTGAATAAAACTAGAGCCAATTGATGGCACCGTATTATTCTTGAAATAACTGTAATTTCACCTTTGTTTTTGTATGGTTTGATACATGTCCATTAGCGTTTATTTGTTTCAATGTTATTCATGCTGATCAGACATCTAGTTTAAGATATGTGACTAATACCCTATGCAATAGCATATCTACATCTAGTTTCAGGTATGTGAATAATAGCCTATGCAATAGCATATCTACATTTTCATTAAAAAATTAAAATATTTGACATCCATAAATATGAATAATGGATCAAGAAAATAATAAAATTTAAATAAGATTATTCAACATATTCATTTCACAATTTATATAAGATACAATAGCTTTTTATAATATAAGAATTCTAATAATTTTGAATTACATACAATCTTCACTATATTTTGTGTATGAAAAATCAATTTTATTAATAGATTTTCATAGAAGGAGTCCTGACCTATAAGGAAATTGAGTGCATAAATAAATTTCTCTATAACAATATTAAATGTTTTTATGTCTTATACATTACTTTTATATTAAATATGACTAGTATAATGTTATTTTTATAGAAACAAGTAGAATAGAATTATGTAAATGTTACCATCCTTATATTATATTAAAGATTATGAGAAGAGGTTATCTCTCATTAGATTTCACTAATAAAAAAGGATGAAAATGCATCTACTAGATCAATAGTTACATATTATTATTTAATAAAGAAATTAATAATTGAATGAATTGATTAAACTTTATTGCTATCAATATTACATCAATTTTAGGCAAGTAGTTTGTGAGCCTATCACCAAAGAGGTCTTGAGTTCAAAGCTACCAATTAACACATAATAATAATTAATCTAGGCTTTGGCCCATTACCTATAGAAATTATGTTGAAATTTTACAATGAATACCTTTTGACCCCACCTAAAATTCACAACAATAACTAGAACCAATAAATTACAGTATCAACCAAAAAAAAAAACATTATTAACATTAGCTCATAAATGTCCAAACTGCAATAACACTAATGGTGGAAATACATCGTGCAGAAATAACACCAAGAAGAGGTCAATTATGTTTTGTTAGGATAGTTAGCTATTGAAGGGTGTGCATCTGAGTCTCAACCCATGGGTAGCTACTAAAACCCATATTTATCTCTCTTTACTAATTCTTACTCACTTATCAGCACTCGTCTTTATTTGTTGAGCACCAATAGTCAATAAAATTGCCCCCCAGGTCTGAACCCTCCATCAAAATAAATAAGTAAACAAATAAATAAAACTACCACTAGTTGATGGCATGGGATAATTCTTAAAATAGCTATAATTTCACCTTCATTTATGTAGAAATATTATTTATGTCGAGTCTTTTTGATCACCAAATTACCTGATATTCTATATAAGTTAACAGTAACAGATTTCCACAATCCATTTGTAAAGTACTGAGTTTTCTGGATTAGATTGTGTTTGTTTATTTCATCAACGTTTCGGATCACACTACATGATCCATCATCAGGATAAGAAAGTGCAGGGTAGTAAGATATGCAGACTGGACCTTTCTCAAGAATTACGAGCTTCCCCCTTCTCTTCTTATAATTCTTGAGAAAGGTCCAGTCTGCATATCTTACTACCCTGCACTTTCTTATCCTGATGATGGATCATGTAGTGTGATTCTATATAAGGTTAACTCTCTTATAATAAGAAAATGTAATGTGTGTGAAGAAACTATGTCAATGATGATCAATATTACCACATAGATGATAGAAATGTGAAATATTCTATAGAAAAATGATATATTATATTTATGAAAGTAATTAATTTAAAGTTTCAAGGAGAAGATGAACTATATTGATTTGTGGTATTTTACATATTCTTTATTAAATTTAACATACTATTGTAATTCCTATATAATTTTTACAGTTGATCAATCTACAAATAAAGGTCACATTCAAGGTCTCTATCAACTTTCTAGACTTACAAAACTAATATAAAAATTTTCACACATTTACTTTTTAATCTATATCCATCTAATTGCTCATCTAGATCAACAATCTGAAAAAGATATATAGCTATCTTAATGGGAAAACCCAATAGCTGTGGAGAATATAAGCAGTCACTAAAGAGACAAGATCTATATTAAATACCTTTGATAAAGAAATTATTTATCACATGTACAAATAAGCCAATATTTGTGTGGATTACATTGCTAACCTAGAAGTATGGGCTGAAGTCAAGATATCATATCGAGGTAATCTAATAAAAGATTGATTTTCAAAGGGAAATATTTATGACGACAAGACACACTACCTCATAAAAAATCTAAACAAGTATGATGTATACATTATGTTCATTATATTTTAATATGGAAAATGCAAAGAACTAAGAGAAGTGATTGGAGACACATTTTCTAGTTTGTTTTGGTTGTTCCTCTCCTTTGCTACAATATTTTACAAATTCATCTTGTTTGTGAATGTGAGAAGACTACTACAACAATAATGGGGGAAAGCCAAAAAGATAGGATCCTAGCAACTATAATGAATGGAGAGATATACCTTAGGTTTGGGAATAACTAGTGAAGGGAGGAGTGACTTCATATCTTGAATGACTGCATCGAACTTGATGAATTGATGATTTTTCTTAAGGGGCAAAAATACTCTAACATCACAATGAATGGGGTTTACTTCCCTCTCAACACCAATTTCCTCTCTAAAATATATGGCTTTTTGAATGATGGAAATAAATTATTTAAGAAGAGGAAAGCAATAAAAGAGGCACTAAATTTTTTCCCAAAGGATAATATGGAAAAAAAAAGCACTAGTAAAGGTGGTTATTTCTTTCTCTAACAAGAAAATTAAACCATTATAGTATTTTGTACAAAGTTGTGTGAGGGCTTGCTTTATCCTAGATGGTAGGAAGAAGTGGGTGCATCATTTTAATGCTTTGTTCTTAAATCATTTTCAGTATGGAAATACAATTTTGTTTCCCTATTTCATCATGCACTCCCTGAATAGGAGTGTGGGCCTATCCTACATGAAGGCCTCATCCTTCTTTTTTTGAGTATTACAAAGATAAGAACCTTACTATAAGCTCTAATATGAAACTTGCAAGTGGGTTAGGGAGAAAAAAGAAATTATTCTACCAAAAAGAAGAAAAAAGATGTGGAGAGCAAGGATTCTAGGATGGAAATTGTTCATGAAGAGGAATCTATGGACACTCATGAAGATAGGGTCTCAGAAGATTTTTGAAGTGAAGAAGGTGAAGGGATGGAAATATGGGAAGAAAGTGATGATTCCATTCCTCTCAAAATAATTAGAAAATTCTCATCTTCCCCTAAAGATAAGAAGACATCTAATTAGGAGAACAATAAAATATTGGGTGGGGATGTTGGTAAAGAGAAGAATATAGATAGAGTGGACTCCCCTATCAACACACATTGTTAGGTGCTCAATCTTAGATTATGAAGAACCTATGGAGGAAAAGGAAAAGGAGAACATTACTCCTTGCCTTAACTAGGGTTCTCCAAATGATATTTTTAGGGTTAAGGAGAAAGCAAAGACATCCATTTCTTTTGATAGTTAGGTTATTAATGAAATGAAAATCATTAAAGAAAAAGTGGATAAATTAGAAAAAGTTTTGCAAAAAGAGATCAAAGCATGGAGAAGGATAGATGAAGGTATCCTTGGGAGAATTTAGGAGCTAAAGGAATTGATAGGGAATGTTGACTCTTACAATTCAAGGGACGGTCTAGAAGCTAATCATTGGGAAAGACAAAGTGGATACATCGGGTAAGCCACAGGAGGACTTAGTAAAAGAATGTGGGGAAAATTGAATAGGAAAGATAGTACAACACCAAAGAATAAAAAGGACATTGGAGGTAGTGGAGATCCTAGCGGCCAAGTTCTTAAAGAAGTTGACTTAGTTTTGGTTCTATGTTAGTTTCTTTTTTTTTTTGTTTTTGTTGGTTTGGTCTATGTGCTAGTTATTTTCTTTTGTGCTAGTCTCTAATTTTAGAAGGCTGAAAATTTCAATGGCTTATATTTTACTATCATATTTTTAATTTGGGTTTGGGACTTCATCAATTAAATCATTGTATTTTGATACCTATGGGTTTTGGGTTCTTGTAAAACCTTATTTTACCTTAATCCAATATAATATGAAAAGATATATATGAATGATAGTCACTATATTGCAAAGTGACTTTTTTCCTAGGTAAATTTCAAAAACATAGATACAATATCAAATACATCAATTTGAAGTAATGTAATACTCTTCAAAACTAGAATACACTTTTGTATTAGTTTTAGTTAACTAATAGAATATTTTCAAAAAAATTAATATGAATAGTTGGAATACAGGTAAAAGTACAAAGTTGTGTCACCTTTCAAGCTGACTTATTAGAATGAATAAATTTGAGTATTTCTACCTAAAAATCTTTTTTTTTAAAACATATTATCTAGATAAATTCATTCTAGTTGAGTTATATATGGTCTCACACTTTTCCAATTAGAAATGTCTATTAAATACATGTTTTATAATAGTTTATATCCAATTACTAAAGAAATAAAATTATTTTAAAAAAGTGGCTTTTCAATAACTCATACTATTTTTTATGATATTTTTATAATAATATGTAAACATCATTTTATAGAGCTCAAAGTCAAGAATATTCTCATACAGATTTTATAGTATTGTAATTAGATATAGTATATTGTAATTAAAAAATTCTACAACCACATATTTTAACACTTGAAAAGATGCCAACTTTGAGAAAGAAAAAAAACTAGATTTTATCAAAAGAATATAAAAATTATATGACGTTCTAGAGGAGAGAGTCCTCTTCTAGAATATATAATTTTTCTCTTGGTTAGAATATATTTTTATTGAAAAATATGCTGGGAGATGAAAACTATCAATTTCAAGTAAGTTGAGATTTCAATCCTTATAAAAGAGAAAATATAGGTGTAAAGTTGATCTTTATTTTTGATTGTTCTAGGTATATATGTTATCTATAACATAGTTTGAGATCAAAGTTAAATAAGGTCTTTCCCATATAGTTTTTTCATGGGAACTAGACCCCTAATATTTAGCATTTTTCATGACCTAAAAAATTATCTATAAAAATTAGGAAAATATATCAATTCTTATTCAAAATAATTATTAAAAATTATACTCCTAAACTTCATCCATTTCTACACATTTGATTAGTTTACTTCATTTCCAAATTCAAAATAATAATACCTATTTTATGTCATTGAAGGTGAATAGTTATACTTTTGTTGGCCTTTTCCTTTAGAAAAGGGTGATGTAAGTTTGTGCTTTTACCCCTACTTTTAATTATTAGAAGAGTCCAAAAAATAATGTTTGGATATTAAATTGGTGGTTGGCTCTAATGAACCAAGGAACCATCTAGAAAAAGAGGTCATCAAGCAAAGGAGTGTCATAAAGTAGGTGAGTGAAATATTCATTAATTTTTTTATTACAAGAAATTTTTGAACAATATGACCGTAATGATTCAAATTTTCTAATAAGAGATAAAAAATAAAAGAATATTTTATTTCATGGTCCTGTCTCATGCTTTCATGGTTCAATTATTCAAATCTTCTTCTCTTGTCCTATGCTTTAATGGTTCACATGTAGAATTTTTATTTCTATTTTTCACACAATATGTTGAAGATGCTCACTTCTTGTCTTTATGATTTTTTTTCTTATAGTGACTATGAATTGTTATTCATTTAAAGCCACTATGAAATTAGTAATTGACAGTTAATAACTTCATTATCTTTCACATTTTTCTAGTATGATGTATCTTAAATGAGGCAAATAATTTTTAGTGTCCCTAAAACATAGTTTTATCATTATCAGCTCCTATAACTATAATTTTTGTGTTTAGGTAGTAGACTTAATAAATATTGCTAGAAAAATTTCATCATTGCATTGTCTTTCATGTGTAAATTTTTTAACTACATCATTGGAAGGTGAACTCCCAATACATTTGATACGTGTAGCTCCATTTTTGTCTTTTGAAGATACAAAAGGTTTCATGAATATGCTCTCCCATTTGACATTGTGGTATGTTACTATATTATTCATCATTATTACTTTATATTTCTTTATGTACTATATTTCCTTCTCATCTATGTATCTTTTATAAAAGCTACTTTATTGCATGTATATCTATTTCTTTTGACTATGAAAATAGTACATTTTAGGCATGACTCTTCTGCATGACATCTTTGTTCAGAGGCATTGTAATTCAAGTTTATCATCTAAGTACATATATGTTAAAACTAATTTATGTATAAGGATAGCTATTCTAGAATTAGATAATGGAAGGATTTTGTCAAATCTACATCAATGATGAAAAATATTATTATAGATGGTAGCACCATGATATATTTCATAGTAGAGAAAAATAATATATGAAATTTATGGAAGTAATTAATTCTATGTTTGGAGGAGAAGAGTGATTATATTCATTTGTAAAATTTTGGATGTATTTAAGTTGAAATTAAATTTTAGTTTATATTTTATTTGTACATTTATAAAGCACAGGTGCCCTCTTCCTATTCAAATTTTCTATTGAGGACCAAAATTGTGTCTTGGTGAGAACATGGAGATATGGTTAGCATCTCCTAACATTGGCCAAATGGAAACCCGACTTCAACCCTAATGTTGATCTACATAGAATAGCCCCAGTTTGAGTTAGATTCTCTAGAACACCCTTAAAATTTTGGGATGAAAATATCTTTAGGTGGATAGGGGACTTCTTTAGGAACTTTATCAAGGTTGATATTGTCACCCTCCACAAGTCTTGACTACATTTTTCTATATTGTGTGTTCATGTAATAGTTAATAATGCCCTCCATATAAATATACCTTTGAAAAGAAAATGGGGGACTTGGAAGTAGTTGATCAACTATGAGAATGCATACTTGTACTACTAGAAATGCATGAAATATATCCATGTGGTCATTGGTTAACAAACCCATATGAATGATGGAGAGAAAGAAAAAGGGAAAGAGGTTGTTGTTGAAAGAAGTGGTCCTAATAAAGAACTTGGGTGCCCCTTACAGATGGCCCAAGGTCCTTTTATATCCCTTGAGGGGGATGAGGAGAAGAAAACTGAGAAGCTTGAAGAAAACCTATTTACATAAAATATGGAGGACGTCCTCAAGGCTAGACTGCAGGAAGGAGAGATCATACTGGCTGATTTTAAGAAACAAATTGAATACCCTATGGCTCATATAGAGGAAGTAGAGATATTGGTGGATAGTGAGAGAAGGGAGGTAGTCTAGACTCTTGGAAAGTAGGAATTTAAAACCCTAATAGGTGAATTTGTTTCCCCACAAGGGGAAATGTTTAAACTTAATAGGTTGCTCCTTTCAATTGATTAGGACATTCTTCTTTACACCTCTCTTCATAAGTTCTGTAGGACTACCTCACATCAATAAGTGTTCCTCTTTAATTGGCTAGATAAACATCCTAGCAAAAAGAAACCTTTTAGGTATGAGATAATGTGGCATTCTCATCCTCAATTTGGAGACTATATTAAAATTTTGTGGAATATAAGGGTTGAGGGTATAACTATGTTTCACATAGCCAAGAAGCATGAATGTTTTAGAAGGGAGGCTATGGGTTGGGAAAAATACTCTTTTGGAGACATATTCAAATAAAAGAAAGAAATAGAAGGAAAAATTGGGGTATTTCAGGAGACGATGGAAAAGGGAGACCTTTCACATTCCACACATGAGGAGGATGAGAGTTAGAAGAGGAAATGTAAACAAGTGGTTGAAATAGAAGAAATATTTTGGAATCAGAGATCTAGGATTCAATGGATTACTGAAGGGGATATGATTATGACTTTCTTTCATATGTTGGCCCTAAAACACAAGAAGATTAATACCATTAGGAAACTCATTGATAATATTAATATTTTGCTAATAGATTAGGAAGAGATTGGGAGATGGATCATCAAATACTTAATGGAAATTTATAATCCTCTCTAGCTGCAAGTTTACCCAATGATGGAGAATGACTTATTGGGGATCATAAACTTGGTGGTAGATGAGAGGAAAAATCAACATTTGATAAGAAAAGTTTTTACAAAAGAGGTTAGAGAGGCTGAGGCCTAGAATAAAGTTTTGAATAGGTATGCTCATGTCTTAGGACAACTTATTAATTATCATAAAAGTAAGTTCTATTTCTTCAATACCAAATTGGCTCTGGAACAAAGAATTACTAGGGATATGACTACCAAGTTGCAAGTCTCACTGACACCTATCTAGGACTCCCCCTTATGGTCAAGGAAGTCACCCTTCATATTTGGAATATGCTAGTGGAAAGAGTGTAGAGGAAGCTAGCCAATTGGAAAGGTAAGGTTCAAAGAAATACTAGGATAGTACAACTTATTAGTGCCTTTCTCTAGCGAATCTCCATTCAAAATATATACCAATTTAGGGACATTTGAGAATAGATCTATAGGAACTTTCTATGGTTGAGAATGGAGGAGAAGATGAGATTAAGTCTTGTTAGCTAGGATAAATTTTTTAAATCTAAGCTTCAATGAGGTTTGAAATTGAGGAAAAAATGGGATCTAAACAAGGCCCTCATGATGAAGATTGGTTAAAGACTATCCTACAATTCAATTGCTTATTGTCAAATTATGAGTATCTAAACACCTCAGAGGTGGGCTGTTGAATCAAGCTCTTTGTAATGAAGGTTGTTTGGTAAGATCAAGGATATGGACTAATATTGTTAACATTAGGAAACACTTAAGGGAGGGCATTAAATGGAATATTGGTAATGGGAAGTTGGTCAAATTTTGGGAAGATAGATAGATTGTTGATTCTGCTATGATATTCATGAAATTTTCTAGACTAAAGGAGTAGGGGTTGAATGCATCTAGTCTCAAGGTGGCCATATATATTAAGAATAAGGAGTGGAAGGTTTTTAACATAGGTATGTTTAATATTATGGAAAAGGCTATATATGTGGATTTGGGATTGATCCTAAAAGAAATCCATATTTCATCATTCTCGAATAGAGATAACCTAATATGGAAAGAAAAACTAAAGAAGGGGAATTCATTTTCAAATCAACATACAATAGTATAATTGGGGAGGTTGGGGCCTTAGTATTGAGGATTTTTTGGTAGTCTTACATTCTCCCAAAGGACAATTTCTTTTGGGAGTCTATTATGCATAGTAACATTCTAACAATTGCTAAGCTTAAAAGGTGTGACTTTCAAATGGGGAATTGATGTGAATTATGTAGTAAGGAGGAATCTTACATCATCTTGTTTAATGGTGCTAATCACCATGGCCTTTCAATTATAAATTACTTTGGTATAGCTCTCAACCTTCTTCTTAACAAGCTTTTTGCCTATAGGTACACTACCTTGTTTGCTAAGACCAGTTACCTCATGAATAAGGTCAGCCAAAATATCAACTACACTATCTTCTATCCATAGTTTTCCATCATGTATTCTACCTAGTATGATCTATGTCCACTAATCGGTGTCCAATTCTTGGTAGAAATGATATTTGAACAAGTCTAGCTCCCTCAAATGTTCAAATCTAGGCTTCATATTCATATCATGATTGAAGACTAGTTCCATATCATTGTTCATATACTGACTAGCAATAGATTCAAACTTTCTATTAAGATAACTTCCTACATCTTCCAAATACACTCCATTTTTTGGAGCAATGGATAATGTTGAATTAGGGTTTCCTTCTACAAGTTTTATGGAAACAACCTTCATTTTTGGTCTCTCCTCATTCTCAACATTATGAACTACTGACATATCCATGATTATATTAAATATAAACTTGTATCAAAACAATTCTATGGTTAAACGATAAAATACTTCTTTCTAAAATAGGGTTTTCTTCAAAATCACCTTGTCAAGTCGCTTCTAAGTGCTCTATGCTTTTGATGTAATTGCAATGAAGTGGTAATCAAGTATATACTCCATTTTATTCATTCAACTTGAACTTGCATTAATTGCATACTTTCTAAACATGATAAAAGCTATCAGTTACATTATAAAATTAAATATTTTCTCAAGATCTTCTATCTAATCTTCAAATTCTACCTAAATTTTACCATAGCTTTCTTCCATCATGACAATGCTCCAAGAATCTTCGCTCCATGAAATTCCTTGTAAAAACATAGTTTTCATCTTCTACTACAAAATTAACTTTCTCTATAATATTAGTAACTCTTAATTCCTCCATAACTAGTTTAGATAAGCTCCAAATTACAAGCAAGCTTAGATACCATCTAAACTTATCTCGATACAACTTTTCCCAACTTCACTACCTCTAGTTTGATCTCTAGATGAAGTTTCAAATTTTGGTGATGTGAACAAGCTTAATTCAACTTAATTGAATCAAACTCGATTATTGACTTCTATCTTCTTGTCTCATCATCTTCTAACTTTTCTTTTGAGATTTATAATCCTTTTACAAATGCCTCATTGAGTTCTTCTTGAAGTTCACTAAGTACATTTCTTTTTCCTCATAGTCTTTATTAGTTCTAGAGTTCCTTTCATGGTTCCTTCTATCATTTCTAATGTTTCTTCCATCATTGCTTTTGTTTCCAAAGTTTCTTCCATTGTTGCTTCTATCTCCAAAGTTTTTGTCCATTCTACAATACTTTAATGTATGTCTGAGGTTGTTGCATAACTGACATACTAAAGTTCTACTTCTAGGATTCTGTTGATCATCAAGTGCATGAAAATTCTGAGCTATGTGTCCAAAGTTTTTACACTTATAACCCACAATCTATCTTCTTTCTTGATAAGGTCTTCCTTCTCTCAATGTCCTTTCATTAGATCTTCTTCTATCTGTAGGGTTAGTATTTCTAAAAAATCTACTATTCCTTCTATCATTATCATATTTAGGTTTCCTACAATCAATTTCTTTATGACCCATACCATGACAATTATAAGAATAAAAATCCTTAACATGACTAAATGACTTTTTTATACAATTTCTTTTTATATGATCCCATTCATTACATGCAAAAAACTTACCTCTAAATTTATACCTTTTTTCCTTAGGAGATTCCACCTCCTGTGGTTCATCCAATATCTCAACTTCATTTTCTTGTCTAACTTCTTTAGGTTTATCAGAAGATTGGTTGTATTCAATCTTATCATTAGATTTATCTTTTTCTTTCAGATCTAATCCAATCTTAATTTTCTTTGCAGACATGATAAATAGATAACCAAGATTAGTCTTATCATAAGTAGTTCTCTATATTGACATTGAATCATACAGCTTTTCTTTGCTAGAATAAAGCTTCTCAAGTTGTTCCTTGAACTAAGTTAACTCAACATTCACAATAGTGTTGTACTTATGAAGTTCTTCATGATCTTCTTTCAATGTTTCAAACTCAGATGTTTTCTTTGCTAGACTTGCTTTAAGATCTGTATTCTTAGTCTTCAAATTAGATTAAACTTTTCTAGGATCATTCCTCAAATTCAACTTCAGATTCATAATTTTCAATTCATACTTCAAGATCTTGTACTCTGTCTTCAGCTTTGAATAATCATCATCACTAGTTTTAGATTCAATAGATTTAGGCTTGGATTTGAGATGTTTAATCTTGTCCTTCAATTGTTTAATGTATACTCTAGAGTCCTCATATCTATCCTTTAGCTTATCTCTTTCTCCAGTAAGGAGATCAAATTTTTCAAGTGCCTCTTGAGAGGTCTTAATCAACTATTCCACACCATAGAGATTTTACTCAAGCTATTAAACCTAGATTTTGAGTAACTGTGCTCTGATACCAATTGTAAGAAATAGGAATTACTGGGGGTGGGGGGGGTGAATCAGTAATCTACAAACTTTATTCACCAATGGGATATTATTTATTCTTCATGATCTTCTTTCAATGTTTCAACCTCGAATGGTTTCTTTGCTAGACTTGCTTTAAAATCTATATTCTTAGTCTTCAAATTAGATTAAACTTTTCTAGGATCATTCCTCAAAGTCAACTTTAGATTCATAATTTTCAATTCCTTCTTCAAGATCTTGTACTCTGTCTTCAGCTTTGAATAATCATCATCACTAGTTTTAGATTCAGTAGATTCAGGCTTGGATTTGAGATGTTTAATCTTGTCCTTCGATTGTTCAATGTATAATCTAGAGTCCTCATATATATCCTGCAGCTTATCTCTTTCTTCAGTAAGGACATAAAATTGTTCAAGTGCCTCTTGAGAGTTCTTAATCAACTATTCCATATCCATAGAGATTTTTCTCAAGCTAGTAAGCCTCTTTTGAGTAATTGTGCTCTGATACCAATTGTAAGAAATAGGAATTATTAGGGGGGGGGGGCGGTGTGAATCAGTCATCTACAAACTTTATTCACCAATAGGATATTATTTATTACTTTAAACCATACATAACAAAGTAAATGAGTAATGTTAAACATTAACAATAACCATGCACAAAGATAACTAATAAAACCATATTTTGTTAACTAGGGAAACCTTGGCCAAGGAAAAAGCCCTGTGGGGATGATATCCACTAGGTAATATACTGATATATAAGTTCTTTCTTAGAGTATGGACCTTGTTAGGAGTCAATGAGTAAATTCTATATAGAGAGACCCTATTAGGAGACTTTGAATCCCTATTAGGAGATTCCAATCTTGTTAGGAGTTGTGCCAACCCTGTTAGGAGTCATAATGATATTAGTAACAAGTTACACACAAAACAATACATTGTTGTAATCCAAATTCTTGCTTACACAAGTTTCTAGGTACCAAAAGCTAAGTATATTTATTTTTGAGGTTTCCTGTAAGCATGTACATCATGTGTTTCCATAAATGACAACAATTACATTTCTTCATTAGCCAATTATCAACATTGGGGTTAAGGTACTCAATACTTTTTATACATATGATCTTGATTTTGGTGAAGCGTAGAAGGCTTGTACAAAATCGATTACACTTGATAGGAAAAAATGGTTGCATTTCATGATCCAAGATAGTATTTTGTTCAAAAGAATCTAGTTGTTCATTCCTATAAGTTTAATGAGAGAGAATATCATCATGGATAAGCATAGTGGAGGATTGGTTGGACATTTTGGCAGTGATAAAACCATAGCTCTGGTTGTCGAGAATTATTATTGGCCATAGTTATAGCAAGATGTGAAGAATTTTGTATAGAGTTGTAGAGTATGTCAAATGGTGAATGGAGTGAAGTGGAATATAAGGTTGTATCAACCATTACCTATACTAGAGAGGCTATGAGATGATGTCAGGATGGATTTTATTTTTGGATTACTGAGGACACAATGAGAGAATAATCATATTTTTGTGGTGGTTCACATTTTTCCAAAGATGGCACATAATATTCTTTGCAAGAAGACTATTGATGCTGCTCATGTGACAGAGTTATTTTTCAAAGAAGTGAGGCTACATGGTCTGCAAAAGAGTATAGTTTCAAATTGAGATACCAAATTTATTGGGTATTTCTAGTGTACATTTTAGAAGAAATTAAAGATGAAGTTGAAGTTTAGCTCATCACATCATTTAGAGATTGATGAATAGGAAGTTGTGAGTCGTACTTTGGGAAATTTGATGAGATGTTTGGTTGGAGACAAACCAAAAGGATGGGATCTAATTTTACCACATGCAAAATTTGCGTATAATAATTTTTTCAACAAGAGTACTAGTAAGTTACCATTCCAGATTGTATATAGGAGTAGTCCCATAAATGGTTTTGAATTGTGGTAGTTGGATAAAGGAGAGATAACTAATCCTAAAGAAGAAGAATTTGTTGAATATTTGAAAAACATCCATGAGGAGGTGAGAAAGTACATCATAAAGATTCATACATAGTACAAGGTTAAGGCCAATATGAAAAGGAGGTATAAGGAATTTTAGATTGAAGATAAAGTAATGGTTCATTTTAGAAAGGAGCGATTTCTAGTGAGTACATATAATAAGTTGAAGATGAAGAAGTCTAGACCATGGAAGATAGTGAAAAGGAATGATTTCAGAAATGCTTATGAAGTGAAGTTGCCTACTAAATTGAATATTTCACTAATATTTAATAGTTCAGATTTGATAGAGTATTATGAAGGAGGTGATGGAGATGAAGTTACAAAAGTTTAGTAAAGTATTTCAACAACTAGTTCGTCTACAAAGGAGATTGAGGAGATACTGGATAGTCATGTTGGCAAAAGTAAATGGAAAAAAACCTATGAGAAATACCTGGTCAAATAAAAAGGAAGGCCAGTAGAGGATTCATCATGGCTAGCAAGGGAGGAGGTTAACCATCTTGATTTTCCTCTAAACACCTAAGACATGATAGAGTTACTTCTCAAATTACCCCAGGTGTTTGATGCAGGAGTATCCTAGGTGTAAGAGCAATCTTGCATCACCCAAAAATATATCAATTTTCATCCTTTTCTATATTAATAAGTGTTGAAGATCTGATTGAAAAAATTATTATTGAAGAAGGGAGATTGTTACAAAGAGGGAGATTGTTGATAAAGAATGTTTTCAATCATTGTTTTGTCACTGATGTCAAACCTACCATTTGTTGGAATGACAATTGCATATAAGATCCAAGTGCTATCACTTAGTTGATTGATGAAGAGGAATTAATCAATAAGATGTAAAGAAAGTACCTAAGGGGAAGGTCAAGTTATGGTTTTGAAATGAAGTACAAGGATTAGTTAAGACAATGATGAAATGATGTATTGATAATACACTTGAAGATACAGAGGTTGGCTACACTTAGAAACTCTAGAAGGAAGAAGTTGTAACAAAGCTTTCTGCAAAGCTTGACTAAGTTCATCAGTGGATGCCAAGCAAGGTAGTTCATGGCAAGAAGATTATCAGTAACTATTGAGAAAATAAAAAACCTAGTATGTGTTGAGTGAAATAGAAGGTTCCTAGTAAGTTCAGGTTTTGAGTGAGTAATAGGTGTCAAGCATCAGTACAACTTAGTTGATGCTGAGTGAATCCATAGTATGTAATGAGCATTAGTAAAACTTAGTTGGTGTTGAGTAACATAGTATGTGTTGAGCATCAAAAATTCAATAGTATTGTGCTACTGCATTATTTGAAAAGTCAAAAATTTGCTAGATATAAGTCGACAAGTTTGTTACCTTGAAGTTGTTGAACTAGATTGAAGATAAGGATAATGAGCTAGTGGTACAGAATTTTAGGTAAACCATTTTTAGGAAAATATAGGTGGATTCTTCATGATGTTTCTAGAAGAAACAATATTAAGGGTAGATTCATTGAATCTTACCTAATCCATTCGAATCAAAATTAAGAGTGGAAAGATTAGAGAGATAAAAGTATTCTAGACTTCTATTTAAGGAGCTACATGTCAAGAAGTAAGAGTGGTTGGTTGGAGAGATTATGTGGTGTCAAAGAGAAGGCATCAAAAGGGAGGAATAGAGCATAGAGACCCTACTTTGATAGTTGACCATAGAGGAGATTACATTGACACGAGCATGGAGACTCAAGGAGATGAGGTTGAATGGAGGAAAATTTGTTAAAGCTACAGAGACTAAAAGCTAGGCAAATTTGTGAACTGAATTGAGATCTAAAGTCTGCAAGTTATATCAAATCAAAAGCCCTTATTGTTACTCTCTAGAAATTGTATCAGTTAGGGTAAAATCCTATTGGTTTAGGTTGATTTAACAACCATTTTGTAAATCCTTTAACAGGGTGACATTCCAAGTGAATGTTCTAAAGTCCTTTAACTAGGCCCACTTCTAACAAGTTGGTTGAAATCCTTTAACTAGGTCACATTTAACATTGTGGTGTAGCCTTTAATAGAGTAGGCCTTTCACAAGGCATCACTTTAGAAGGGTGAGAATTGAGTAGCATGTTACTGGTGAATTTTTTCAAATTAAATTTTCATGTAAAGTATTGTGTTATGTGTTGATCATTTCTTACATGTTGATTTTTCAGTAACTTGCTAAGATGAATGTTTAGCTTGGATGCATGATTAGTTTAATGGGCTAACTATACTTAGTGAAAAAAATTTATTAGGATATTTGGACCTTGAATAACTAATTCACCCCATCTCTTTGTTATTCTAAAATATTTTTAACAATTGGTATCAGAGCTATCTACTGATTTGGGTTAAAAGTACTAGAAGTAGAAAAGATCAAGATGTCCAAGAGAGAAGTTTCCAAGCTCAATAGAGATAAATTTGCTGCATGGAAAAGTTTAATTAAGCTACATCTTTAATAAATAGGTGATCATGCACAAGCTTCAATTGAAGTGGAATATGTAGATCTAGCTGGTGTGCCTACTACTAAAGATATTAAGAAAAAGGAGCATAATCAGGCAATCTTGGAGATTGCCTCTACCCTCAACTATGCTGAATTTGATGACATCAAGGGATGCGACTCTTCACTCAAAATATGGAAATCCTTGACTAATATTAATGAAGGAGATCAGAATGTCCAAAGAGCAAAAAGAGAAAGCCTTAGAGGAAAGTTTGATGACATGAGAATGGAGGAAGGTGAGAACATTGCTTAGTATGCATTTAGAGTAAATGAAGTAGTAAGTGCAATAAGAAGTTTAGGTGATCATTTAGATGATGAAAATATCAATAGAATATTCTTAAGAGCCTTACTTCTCATCTATGCTATTAGAGTATCAACCATTGAAGAGTTAAATTGTGTACCAGGAAATAAGCTAACTCTTGAAGGTATAGTGGGAAGATTTACTGCATTTAAGTTATCCAACTTTGATAACTACAAACTTGAGAATTTTGAATCTACCTTCAAGGCCAAGCTGTTGTTGAAAGAAACTGAAGAGGTGAAACCAAAGAAGAAGAAAAAGATAAAATATGCATCCAGTGACAACAACATAGATGAAAAAATGTGGAACAATTGGAAGCATTGCTGGCAAAAAGATTTCACAAAGATAAAGGAAAATTAAAAGGTAAGCTACCTATCATTTATTTTAAGTGCAATGAAGTAGGACATATTGTTGCAAGATCTACACATAAAAAGAACTATAGAGAAGGCAGCAAGTATAAAAAAGAAGAGAAGATGACAGCAGAGATTACAAAGACAAAGGAAAAAAGTGCTACATTGTTGAAGAAGAGGATTTTGATGAAAATGATGATGAGGTAGTCCATTTAGCCATGAAGGATGAGTCAGATGAAGATGATACAAAAACACTGGTAACGTGTGTGAATAAGAATGATAGGTGGATCATAGAGAGTGGATGCTCACATCACATGATAGGAGACAAGAGTAAGTTTGTTACCATTACTTAGTATAATGGAAATAGTGTTAGATTTGGAAATGATGCTCCATGTCTAATAAAAGGAAAAGGTTCCATTAAGCTTATAGAGAAAATTTCATGTGATAATGTATATTAGGTTGAAGGATTGGACTATAATCTATTGATTGTGTCATAGTTAGGCAATGTAGGGTGCAAAATAGAATTTGGAAACAAAACTACCAAAATCTATGACACTGATAGAAATTTGATAGGAAAAGGAGACCAAACTAGAAGTAATTTGTTTTATCTAGATATGGAAGATGCAACGTATCTTATTGTTAGATTTGATGATGTGTGGCTATGGCATAAAAGCCTATGTCAAGTCAACTTTGATAATCTAATTAGCATCAGCAAAATGAAGAAAGTTAGAGGTTTACCTAAATTGAAGAAGCCTAACAATACAATGTTCAAACAGTGTCAAATAGGAAAGATGAACAAGTCAAGTTTCAAAAGAAAAACGTATAGTTCCAAAGAAGTACTAGAGTTAGTCCATACTAATTTATGTGGCCCAATAGAAGTGCAAAGCTATAAAGGAGATAGATATATAATTTTGTCTATAGATGACTACTCTAGGGTGATGACTGTCATGTTCTTAAAAAAAAAAATGATGAATTTCAAATGTTTAAGTGGTATTTGGCTAGGGTTGAGAAAGAAATGGAAAAGAGTCTGAAGTGCCTGAGATTAGACAAAGGAGGAGAGTTCACATCTAAAGAACTTGAGACATTTTGCAATGACAAAGGAAGTAAAAGACAAAAATTAGCACCTTTAACCCCCCCATAGAATAGAATTGCAGAAAGAAGGAACAGATCAGTGATAAACTATGCCAGAATATTAATGATGGAGAAGAATGTTTCTTTAAAGTACTAGAGAGAAGCTGTAAGTATAGTTGTATACACCTTGAACTGAGTACAAGTCAAGAAAGATACAAATGCAACACCTTTTCAATTATGGTATGGTCACTCACCCAATGTAAAACATTTCAAAGTGTTTCGTTGTAAATGCCATATTGTTAAAGATTCTAAAAATGGCAAGTTTGATGCAAAGAGTGATGAAGGCATTTTCCTTGATACTCCACTAGAAGTAAAGCATATAATTATTTGAATACTAACACTAAAAAAATTGTAGAGAGTGCAAATGTAGATTTTGATGAGCATGTAGAAGTTCAAGTTGATGAATCCAAGAAACTGGAAGAGTACAGATCCTTTGTATACTTCTATGAAGGAATGCTTGTCGAAGAAGAAGCTACCAATCAAGTTGGGAATCAGCAACAAGTTTTAGTATCAGCCGAGTCACAACCAATGAATGCCAAGTTGCATTTAGAAGCTAAGTTGTAGAATGAAGATAATGCACATTTTGATTTTGAAATTAGTACACATGAAAGAGATGATGAAATACTTGAAAGAGATGTGCATAGTGACTATGAAGCTGAAAGAATAGATTGAGAAATCAATCATGTCTATTGAGCAAGATTAAACCCAAAATAGTGAAAGATGCATTGATAGATGACAAATGGTGTAAAGCTATGGAAGAGGAGATTGATCAGATAGAAAAGAACAAAACTTAGACTTTAGTTCTAAGACTAGTTGATAAGAATGTGATTGGTAGCAAGTGGGTATTTAGGAACAAGCTAGGTGAGAATGGCAAGATCACAAGAAATAAGGCTAAACTAGTCTGCAGAGGTTATGCACAAGAGGAAGGACTAGACTATGGGGAAACATTTGCCCCTGTTGCAAGGATGGAAAGAGTAAGAATACTACTTGCATACGCTTCTTACAAAGGTTTTAAAGTCTATCAAATATATGTAAAGTCTTCTTTTCTGAATGGTATACTATAAGAGAAAGTCTACATAGAACAACTAGAGGGATTTGTTGATGAAAAAAACAAGGATATGGTTTGAAAACTACATAAAGCACTCTATGTTTTGAAATGAGCACCTGGAGCATGGTATGAGAGAGTTAACAAGTATCTTGTGAAGATAGGATTTGGGAGAATAGATGACAATAGTACCCTATATATCAATTAAATAAAAGGTAAAGACATCAAAATCTTTGTTGATGATATAATATTCAAAGGAAAAGATGCATTATGCAAAGATTTTGTTGATCAGATGAAACATGAGTTTGAGATGTCAATGTTTGGAAAAATCAAATTCTTTGTTGGATTACAAGTACATCAATTAAAAAATGGCATATTTGTGACCCATTCAAAATACATCAAGGAGATACTGAAGACATTTGGCTTAGAGGATTAAAAACTAGTCAATACACCAATGGTAACAGGACATAAGTTATCCAAGAATGATGAATCTACTGAAGTAAATTAGACAATGTATAGATCAATGATTGGAAAGTTGTAGTATGTTGTGCATAGTAGACCAAACATTGCATTATCTATTGGAATAGTGGCAATATTTTTTGAAAACCTAGGAGAAAATAATCTTATGGTAGTAAAAAGAATAATGAGGCACCTAAAAGGAATAGATGACTTTGGCTTATACTACAAGAGGAGTGAAAAGTTTCAATTGAATGCCTACACTGATGAAGATTGGAGAGGTAATATTGATGACATAAAAAGCACCAGTAGAGCAATACTCTTCTTAGGAAAAAGATTAGTCATGTGGACTAGCAAAAAGAAAAGTTGTACCTCATAGTCCATAGCTGAAGCTTAGTATGTTGCTATTGCTATCAACTACACCAATATTGTATGGATCAAGCACTTGTTGTAAGGTATGAAGGAAGAAGTAACTAAACCTGTGGTACACTATTATGATAATACAAGTACTATCAACATATCAAAGAATCCTATGATACATGATTAAACAAAGCACACTACAATTAAGTATCACTATGTTAGAGAACTGGTGGAAGACAAACAAGTGAAGATGGAATATGTCAACTCAAAGGAAAAAATTGCTAACATCTTCACAAAAGAATTATCTAAATATTTATTGAGTATCTTAGAGGAAAGTTAGTGGTGGTACTCCTATCCGAGGATGTTTGAGTAATAGCAAGATTGCCCTGCATCAAAAAAGTTGATTGTTGAAATGATATAAATTGATGCACAAGATACTTTAGGTTTTTCCTGAAGTAATTTAAGTACAAAAATTCCAAATAAGTCACAAGTAAGGTGATAGGGGGAGAAATTGGAGTCACTAAAATTGCTACATTTGCATGACAAGATGATGAAATAATATGTCTTTGGCATTGTTGTCAAAGAGGGAGAAATAGCTAAATTGATCAAATCTCTGATCAAAGTGGAAAGTTATAGAAAAGAGGGAGAAATAGTAAAAACTGATCAAATCTACAGGATCAAATGTGTAAAAGGAAAGTAGCAGAAAACAAAAAGAAAAGGAAATATCAACTAAGAGGGAGAAAATAGCACAAACAACAATCAGTTAGGATAACAAATCAGAGTGGGACTAGAATAAAAAAGAGTGAGGAAAAAGAAAGTGTATTAGCAAAAGAGATATCCCTAATACTTTGAGAGAGGGAGATACTTATAGAATTTAGAAGGAGTTATAAGAAATTCAAAGTTGTTGATAGAATGAACACTTATGGATACAAAGTTTTCTTTTTTGCATTTGACATATTGTTTTAACCTAGTTAGTATTTTGGTAACTTGGTTGATTAGTTTGGTTTGCCATCAATGCCAAAGAGGGAGATTATTGAAGATTTGATTGAAAAGATTATTATTGAAGAAGAGAGATTTTTGTAAAGAGGGAGATTATTCATAAAGAATGTTTTCAATCATTGTTTTGTCACTAATGTCAAACCTGCTATTTGCTGGAATGACAATTGCTAATAAGATTCAAGTATTATCACTTAGTTGATTGATGAAGCAGATTTAATCAATAAGATGTAACAAAAGCACCTAAGAGAAAGGTTGAGTTATGGTTTTGAAATGAAGTACAAGGATTAGTTAAGACAATGATAAAATGATGTATTGATAATACACTTGAAGATACAAAGATTGGCTACACTTACAAACTCTAGAAAGAATAAGTTGTAACAAGGTTGTCTGCAAAGCTTGACTAAGTTCATCAGTGGATTCTAAGAAAGTTAGTTCATCCCAAGTAGATTATTAGTAAGTGTTAAGAATATGCAAAACCTAGTATGTGCCAAGTGAAATAGAAGGTGTCGAACAAGTTTAGGTGCTAAGCAAGTAATAGGTGTCAGGCATCAGTAAAACTTATTTGATGTTGAGTGAATCCATAATAGTTGTTGAGCATTAGTAAAACATAGTTGGTGCTGAGTAACATAGTATGTGCTGAGTATCAAAAATTCAATAGTGCCAAGCTATTGGTTTATTTCAAAAGTCAAAGATTCATCAAATATAAGCTGACAAGTTTATTACCTTGAAGTTTGTGAACCAGATCAAAGATAACAATGATGAGCTGGTGGCACAAAATTTTAGGTTAACCATTTGAAGGTGAATACAGGTGGAATCTTCATGATGTTTCTAGAAAAAACAAGATTAAGGGTAGATTCATTGAATCTTACATAATCCTTTCAAATCAAAATTAAGAACATAAATATTAGAGTAGGAAAAGTATTCCAAACTTCTATTTAAGGAGTTACAGGTCAATAAGCAAGAGTGGTTGGTTGGAGAGATCATGTGGTGCCAAGGAGAAGGCATCGAAAGGGACAAATAGAGCATAGCGACTCTTCTTTTAATAGGTGACCATAGAGAAGATTGCATTGGCATAACAAGAATGGAGACTCAAGGAGATGACACTTGAATGGAGGACAAGTTGTTAGAGCTACAGAGATTGAAATCTAGGAAAATTTGTGAACTAAATTGAGATCTGAAGTCTACAAGTTATGTTGTGAGTTATATCAGATCAAAATCCTTTATTGTTACTCTCTAGAAATTGTATTAGTTAGGGTAAAATCCTATTGACTTAGGTTGTTTTAACAATCATTTTGTAAATCCTTTGATAGGGTGACATTCCAAGTGAATGTTCTAAAGTCCTTTTACCAGGCCCACTTCTAATAGGGTGGTTGAAATCCTTTAACCATATCATTTTTTACAATATGTTGTAGCCTTTAATAGGGTAGGCCATTCACAAGGCATCATTTTAGAAGGGTGAAAATTGAGTAGCATGTTATTGGTGTTTTTTCTCAAATTGAGTTTCCATATAAATCATTGTGTTATGTGTTGATCTTTTCTTACATGTTGCTTTTTCAATAACTTGCTAAGATAAATGTTTACCTTGGATGCATGATTAGTTTAATGGGAGCACTATACTTAGTGAAAAAGTTTTATTAGGACATTTGGACCTTGAATGACGGATTCGCTCCCCCTCTTAGTTATTCTAAAGCATTTCTAATGATAAGCACTAGTAGACAAGGGGTTGCTATTTCTAAGAACTTGCTATTTTTAGTAAGTTTTTCATACAAGCTTGAAATGTTTAAATTTTCTACATGAAGTTTTATTTTAGAATTATAAGCCTACCATAATAATAGCATTGCTCCAACTTAAGTATTGGAGAATTTATTAGGGATTTTAGGTGGAAAAGTTCAGAGAACAATATTTGAAGTTAGTTTTCAAGGCCTTAGAGGCCTCGAATGAGGTTTGAAAATTGGACAAAAGTGATCTTGCATAATTTTGAGTCTATAAATCAGGAACTAGGGTTTCTAAAAAATGGGTATAGTAGCTAGTTAGTGCAACTATTCAATAGTTATGGGCTTCCAAAATTAGGCTACCCAAAATTTCTAAAATAATTCTCAAAGATGTATTTGGTGGACTCTATATGTATTTTTAGGGTCTGTTAGCCTTAGGTATTAAGTTTGATTGTCTAGAACCTTTCTATGTAGTATAAAGTTTCCTATTTAAGAAAGGCCCAAACATTGTCTAGAATAGCTATGGGTGGTAGTTCATAGCTTAGTCTTGTAGATTACTATAATGAAGGTACCCTTGTGGGTTAGCATATTGTACTTTTGAATTTTTTAATTCTGCATTTGTAGCAATAATAAGAAGTGCATATTTCATTCTTGCATTTGATGTTGTTTCGTTATATTTTTTTTGGGTTTATGGTCTTAAGTGGAGCACCCTTCATCCTATCCATGATTTGATCTTCTTCAAAATAAGTATTTACCTTACATCAAATCATTTTCAATAATATTTCACAAGTGATTTTTTATGTTAGGGTACCCTAAATCTACACATAATATTTAGGAAATATCACATTAGATCAATCCTATACAACTCTTTGAGTGTAAAATAAAATATTTTACTCTTGGATTTGGTCAATGGTTAGTCTAAACTAAGACCTCCTCATTAGTTCAAAATCATCAACATGATTTTCCCCTAAATCCTTAACATTAGGTATATGATTATTACTTGAAAAAAAAAGGTCTCCTTGAAATATCATATGCATTCATTGTATATTTTATAACATCTAGTAACAACAATTACATCTAGTCACATCTCTTTCCACATAAAAAATGCATTGCAAGCCACCTCTCATGTCTTAGGTTTTCAACTTGAAGAGAGAGTCAAGAAAGTGGGATATTCTCTCATAGATTTGCAAAGGGTCTCAAACTTGATTCATTCTCAGGGGCCAAGTTTGGAAAATGTAAACCTTTAGATTGAAGAAAGGAATGCCTAGAATTCAATTTTTGAATCAATTTTCCCTTCACCCATGATGTCTCATCCTAGCTCGGGTTGGTCTTCCAACTTTTTAGAGGTGGCGCATTCTGGCTGGGGACCTAAGAGCAATTTTGGTTGGGGCTAGAGTGCTACAGATGTCAATCTAGTATATGGGCAAGGTGCTTCAATGTGTGACTGGAAAAATGCTTGGGAGGATTTGATTAAAATGGGTGGCAAGTGTTTTCAGGGCTATGATGATATGGAAGAATGAATAGGGTAAACTATTCCCTTGTTTGTAGTTATAAAGAATTTTGAACACTCTCTTTATCAAAAGTGATAATAATTTACTAATATTTTTCCTTGATCAACCTAGTTTTAATTTGATAATTGAACTAAGGCATTTCCTACCCATCTCTTTATCATGTATAACGACTTGAAATCCACTTACTTGTAACAAACCACTCTCTTTTAGCCTTTGGTAGTGGAAGTTCCTATTAGCATTGTTAACTTTAGCCATTGATTCTTGTAGATTTATTGACCCGCACATAGTGTCTCCATTTTAACAATCATAACCTAGATACTTATACTTATCTTGGCTTTAAATTTTTTTGGTAAACACAAGTCAATTTAAAATTTTAGAAAAAATAATGCCACAAATTTAATCAAGTTATTAGATTTTATCTATTTTTATTTAAAGATAAAAATTAATGATGCCCTTGTTAGGGAGTAGGGAGCTTCAAGAGAGACAGGGATGAATAGGTGTAGAAATATTCTATACTTTCTTAGACCAACATAATACCATTATTTGTTATAAAGGAAACATAAATTAAGAGAAAAGTTTATCAGTGATGATACCTACAAATAACTAATTGTTATAGTAATAAGCTCCCTATAGAAAGGTATAAGTATGAATTGGGAATTGTTTTTCATTCAATATACAACCTATAGAATATTTTTGAGTTATATACCAAGATAAATAAATGCATAAAGACAATTTATAAAGAAAAATGGACTTACGTTACAATACAAAACTAACTAGTACCATTAGATATTCTAGAACAATTCCAATAAAGCCCCAAATCAAAATTCCTTCACTTTACTTTATATCATATCCTTTTATTTGCATTACACACTCACAATATAATTTTCTTTAAAAGATCAATCTTATATATGAGATCATAAGCCTAAAATTGTAACTCCATTATCCCAAAATAAATAATTAAATTTGTAGTCCTTCACTATATCTCGATCAAACCACTAAATCACAACTTATTATGTAGGATTAATGAAATCCATAGTTGGCTCTATCATGTAAACTCAATAAACCAATACTCTAAGTTGATTATCCAACTATACTTAAAATTGATCATACTAAACTACTCTTTTCTAGCCAATTTTTTTTTGAATATATTTTAATGAGTGGATATCTCATACATATCAAAATTTTATAATCTATAAATATGGAATTAGACACAATAATATGCATAATTTCATTATCTTATATCACACACTCAAACTCTTTATGATCTATCTAATGAAATATGTTATTTGCAACTATATCTTGCTCAACTTTTGATACTAAGTCAATTCTATACATCTAATTTGTTGGTAATAATAAGAAAACAAAAACATGGTCACTAGTAATGAATTTTGTTCCCATAAATAAAAATAGACCTTGAATAACATGTTAACCCTTTGAAAAAACCTCATCTTTTGTCATTAATAGAAACACTTATTCAAAAGGGAAACTTCCTATCCCAAAATGCTAAATCTCTAGAACTTTTAAAGACTAAATCTTCCTCTAAGATAAGCATCTCTTCTATACATCTTTTTTCACACAACTCTCCCCCTTTGTGAATGTCAACACTGAGGGGCATGTTTTTAATAAATGATTTCATAAGGATACCTTTGACACAACTAATATTTGGATTAAAACATGTTATTATTTACTTTATTGACCACAAGGTTATATCTAACTATTCTAGTGACCCTTTCTAGTAACATTATGCATAGTACCTTTATTGTCATTCCTAGCTCTAACTAATTCAAAATAATGCTTGGTATTTCATTTCTTTCTACCATGAAGCTATAGATTCTCTAATTCTAAATGCAATAAATTTCCTCATAGTGGAGAAGTAGTCACCATTCATAACTCTTTTTGAAAACCTCTGTGTCCTTAAGATTGTGCTGAAATAAACTTCTATTGGCCATCTCCCCCTCAAAATTCACTCATCTTGACAATCTTTATGGATCCTCTCAAAATCTATAATTATTTAATCCTTCAACATTATCTGATAAGAACATTTGCAATCCATATGCTTGTAATTTTCACATTAATTTTAAAGCTAGGTCCCCTGCCTATACTCTAGCTTCTCAAACTTTATCTATTTCCAAAACATTTCCTAGCTTCAATCAATCCATGGTTGAGCCTTTGGAAGAAGTTAATCACACTAACAAAATGCTAATTGATAAAAATGTGATGATTTTGTTCGTGTCTTAGATTTTATTAAACTTTATGTGGAAGATACTCTTCATAATGATGATATTTCTTCTAATGATAATTCCCATGTCTATGATGATAAATATAAAAATATTAATATGGATTACAATTTTCCTATCATGCTTTCTAAACATTTAACACTTACTCCTAATATCTATTAGAATGTTTAGGTTAACTGAGAGAGAGGTGAATAAGTTTCTCAAGGTCCATAGGTACAATTTTAACAATCAAACATTAAACATTATTTGTCTTTCTTAATGTGTTATAACTTAGTATCTAATGTAATTTGAATGACAATGTTAACTAGTGCTTTACTATCCTAAGATAAAAAAAAAATTGAATATAAATATCTAAAATATGAAACACCATAAGACATTCAAAACAAGTTTGACACTAGGATTTAACGTGGAAACCCAATTTTGGAAAAACCACCAACAAGATGTCACAAGTCTTCAACTCTTTTGAAGTGAGCCTTGTTAGAATCCAACCCTATTAGAGGTTACAATACACACTATTAAATGTGATCTAGTTAGAGGATTTAATCACCATGTTCAAAGTAGCCTTATCAGAGTATTGTAGAGTATTCCATTAGAATGTCACCTTGCTAAAGGATTTACACAAACTATTAAGTTCTTCAATGAATGTTAGCTCAACCTTCCATTAAAATAATTTGCATACAAACTATTTATAATGATTAGAACGTAAACAATAGCATTTGATATGTATGATTAGAACTCACTTTGTAGTCTTCAATCTCTATTCAGTTCATGTGATGATTATCTAATAATCCTTCCATGTCACCTTTATCCTTGAATTACTTGGAAACCCTTCAAGAATTCACCCTTCTATTCACAACAAACTTAAGCCCTCTGCTTAGATTTGGTATCAACCTCAACAATTTTTTTCCATCTTACTAGAAACACACATTGATTCTCTACTTTGTTCTCTTCTTTGCATATCTCAGTCACACTCTTCTCACCCCTTCATGTTCATACTTTAAAGTTTGGCTCTATACTTTTTTAAAAGGGTAATTCTAGTCCTTTTTTATTTTCAATGATCAACATAAATCATAGGGTTTATGATCTGATCCAACATATTCATTATCTCTTTTCATCTCCATCTCTTTTATAGAAACTTCTCATTGAATTCATTCATTAGATATCTTACCTAACCCTCTCCTTGAATTAAATGATCCAACTAATCAATCTTATCTTCAATGTACTTTGCATATCCCAAGAATTCAACTAAGTTGACTCAAAATTATGATATCTCATATGCATTCAAAATATTTTCACTCAACCATTACTAAGTTTTGAAACTTGGTAACCAGTATGTTCTGACACTTGGTCACTAAAGAACTTCTAGCTTGGCATCAATACTATGGCTCAGTTGATAGTGATGCTTGGTTGATACCAAACTTACTCATGACTTCATGTGGCTCAGTTGACACTAGCATCACTTGAAATGAACTCGAAAGTTCCTTGATCTTCTACTCTCTTTCTCAATCAATCTTAATGTGAGTGATCCACATTTACTTGCATTGTCAAGGCTTGAACATCAACATGATTTAAACAATCACTTCATCTTTTCAAACTTTGACTATTCAAATTTCCATTGTAGTTTCATTTTCATAACTCAACCTTTTCTCTAGGTGCTTTTGTTGTGAGAAACTTCCCAAATCCTCTTCATCAATCAAATATACATGATATTTAGATCATATAGAAATGTATCTCAGTAGTAGATTGACATCAATGACAATACAAAAGTTATTCTGACTGTAGTTTCTAACAAATATCAAGCACAGTGAACCCCACCAAAATCATTTCTTTGATCTAGTTGTGGTTCCTACTATATTAGATGTTTTTCCTCTTCTAAGTTTCATACCTTCCCCTAGTAATATAGAATAAGATGGAGGGCAAGGAATGCAACATGCCTGAAGAAGACTTTTCTAATGTGGCCATCTTTGTGTATTTTGGTTTTTTCACCCCATGTCATGTTTTCTATTATGTGTTTTGACTATATTTATTTAGATGAATCTTTTTTCTCTATTAGAGAAAGATGAAAGTTGGGAATATAGTGGAAAGTTATATTCAAAAGGAAGGAAGCACTATGGAAAAGAATGATAAACCTAAGGGTAACCTAGACATTGCTAAGTTGGAGGAGTCCATTAGGAGCCTGATCAAGAAGAATGAGGACTTGGAGGATAAATTTGATAGGTTTTTAAACTTTTATGTGTAGGTGATGAACATTCAGCAGTGACTACCCTTCACCTGTCATATATTAGAAAGGAGGACACTAATGATGACAAAGACATCACGATGACCTATTTTCTATATAGTTTCCTAGTAGATGATTTGCTAAACCTGTGCCTAGAGAACCCAAGGAATCAAAGAAAGGAGAGTTAGATCTTGTCTTTGTGATTTCTTTTTTAATTTTTCTATGATATCTAGTTTCTCTTTAGCCTAGGGGTCTTTTTATGTTGATATTTAGTAGACTTGTTTAATAAAAACCAAGATTTATTGGGCTAATTATATAAATAATAATTGATAATTTCATACTTGTTAGAAGGAGTAAGTATAGAAACATATTAGCCCTCTAGCCTTTTGATCTATTAGATCCCAATCTTCTTGCTTCAAGTTTGAAGGCTAGTTATGATACATATCAACCCATAGATCATGATCAACCAATATATCTTCAATTTTAAGTTTCAACAACTCAAAGTTTGTGCCATTGAACTTTTCAATGTCTATTCTCCCTATACCCTCCATCTCATTTTCTAGAGTAACACTTTGCAAAATCCCACTGGAACCAAATTGACAAAAAGAACCAACCCTACCCATCAATGACAATACAACTAGTTAGGCTTTGATACCACTTGTTAGGAAAGCTACATGCATAAATACATTTTGAATGCCAATTTATGGGGGAAACAAGAAAGACTTTGAATCATCTTTAGAACATTAGAATTAAGAAGAAGAAAATGGATCACAAAAAATAAAATGTACAAAAGATAACGAAAAAAGAGACCAAATTTAACATGGGAAACCCTTTTTTGTAAAATAACCCACCACATAATAAGACCCTACACAAATTTGTATCACAATAAATAATTTACATACAACAAACTCTAGTTCTTTTTGGATAGGCTCATAGGTTTAGATTGTATTTACAATCAACTCATATTTCACTATTCAAGTTCAACAAAAGTGTCAAAATGTTGTATCTCGACCAATACTATGTTTTGTCACTCAATCATAACTAGGTTACTCAATCACCATTAAATTTTCTTTTTCAACACATATATTGATGCTTGGTTAATACTAATGCTTTGTCAACACTATTTACGCTTGGCTTATACTATGGTTTGGTTGACACTAGCATCACTCTACACAAACTTCAAGTTCTTTAATCTTTAGCCCTGTTTCTTGGTCAAGCCTATGCATTTGGTTAGTCTTTGATCACTTCTTCAAGGTTTTACCAAAACTTCTTTCTTGACTATTAACATGATTTAAACAATCAGTTTATCTTGTCAAAGTCTAACTAATTAAGTGTCCATTGTATTTTCTTCTTCATAACTCAACGTTTCCTCTAGGTGGTTTTTTTATGACTATCTTCTCTAATCCTCTTCATCAATCATATAGATATGACATTGAAATTAGATATAAAATTTTCTCACCAATAAGGTTTAACATCAATGACAAGATAAAAATTATTCCAATTGTAGTTTCCAACACTACATTCTTTCTTTTTGGGTAAAACAAAAATATGGATTAATACATCCAGAATATCCTAGTAAAATAGATTTTCACTTTAACTAGACAAGGAAAAAAATAAAACACACAAAGATGTCATGTTGCTTCAAAAGTGAAGTGATAACACAAATATTTGTAAATGAAATATAATTGATTTTTAAAAATAGAGAAGCGATTTGTAGAAAGGAAAACTATGCTCTGAAAAAAATATTTGACAAAAACAAATGATTTAAGTAAAAACAACTAAAAATATGACACCCTTAGCTACAAAATAAAATAAGAAATTATGTTCTAGTTTTGGTAAAAGAAAAATAACCATTTCCAAGCGATTTTTTTCATATAAGGTTAACATTTATTTGACATTAGAAATGGAAAGGAAAAATTATCTTGTTCTAGGAAGAAATATAAATTATTTAGAACATAAGAAATATGCTACCTTAGAACATAAGAAATAAATTTACTTTTCCCAAACTATCATTTTCCAAGAAATTATAAATATAAAAAATTATACAATTAGCATTTTTTTTCCATCTAAAAGAAAAATTAAAAAAGAGAGAAGGAACCTAGAAAGGATATCTAGATTTTCTCAACTACCCAAACCTGATAGCTTCTAGCTTATTCTTTGAAAGTTCATCAAGCTCAAGAAGAATCAAGGAACTTGCAGCCACAATGTTCTCCAATTTTCTTAGTTTTTCCAAGTTATCCAATCAAAATTTCTTTTTCCTTAGCATTTATTCTTAACTATTCAAAAAAACCCAATCATTCTTTTCTCAACCTGATTCCCATTTTTTTGTTATTGTTCTTCCACATGAATCATAAGTCATGCTCTGTGATATCTCTATTTTATTTCCCTAACTTTGCATACTATCAATTAATAAAAAAAATGACAACAAAGTGTATGTTTTCTTGAGTTTATTTTATTTTAAGTGCTGTAGATAATGTTTAAATTTCCTATTAAGAGGCCATTCTTGACTCCTTGTCATAATTTTTGGTTAAAAATCTTTAGTGATTCTAGTAAAACTTCCTTTCCATGTGGCCCATGCAGGATCCTACAAGCATTAATTTAACACAGTCATGGCAAGATAAAAATGGTTTTAACTACCACCACAAAGTTATAGTTATCAATAATGACTCTCCTTCTCTCTCCACTTGACCATCATGGTACCTTTATTTAATTCAATTTTTGAATACCAGTAACTTGACTTCACACACTTTAGCTTTTATATAAATAAATGAGTTCTAGAATTTTTTATAAATGAGAAAAATATTAATTTCTCTTCAAGCATGCTAGAATAAATCCACAATTAACCTCATATAAATATATCACATATTCAAGAAGATTAAGGTTAGAAATTAAAATTACAAACAAAATGATGCATATAATGGCAAGGAGTGTGTGTAAACTAGGTCTACCATACACACCACTATCAAGGAGTTAGTCTTTTATACCTCAACCACACTCTTGCCTTCATCCAACATCCACTTAAACACTTGCAAACCACATCAAAGTAATCAATATCTGACTATCATATTCAAGAATATTGTAACTCATGCATGAAATTTCCAATTGCAATAACCTATCAAGTAATCTCAATTCAATCACTTTACATTTTATTTCATTGTCAATTATAACATTACTTCATATCTAATCATCATGAAATATAATGTCATCATCAAAGTACTTATATATTATATAATCATAAAAAGCTATCAACATAATGCATCATTTAATAGAACATCAACATCATCATCTATGAATCCAACATGGTAAATAAAAAAAATATAATGGTTACATAGTCAATCACATATTAACAAAACAACAACTAATCAAAGAAAACTCATGAAGACCAAAACATAGAAAGCATATTATTGAACTACACTTTGACTAATGTCTAAGTAAATCAACATATCAACTTGAAACAACAACATGAAATCTTGAGTTGAGGTCCATCAACCAAGATGACTAAGTCAAAAAGTATCCACCACTTCCTACAAAATAGGAGTTGCACAAGTTGGTTTGTCACAAATAATCTTATAATATGTCGATGGTCGAAATTTGAGTATCTTTCTCACTTGGGCTTCCATACATAAAAAATTTGATTACTTTCAAGCCTTAGAATGACACTATTCCAGATCCATTATGTCATGATGATGGGCTTGCTTTCATGCACCTATATATATTTTTTCTCAAGCATAAAATTGTGTAGAAACTAGATAAGTCTTTCAATATGTATGGACTTGTGAAGATGTTCCTCATGTTCTCAAAGTAGTAGATTTTGATGAACTATATTTCTACTTTTTTTTATTAATACCTTTTGGCTTCTTTCTCATTGGTGTAAACATTGGGAAATTTTGTTGGCTTGTTTCTCTTTTATCTATGGTTGTTTCAGACCCCTTTTAATACTCCTCTATATTGATAAGGTTATCTTTAATTTTAATTGTATTTGAGGCAGATTGGTTATACACATTGGTATTTATTGTTAGAATTCTTTAGACTAACTAAGAGGGGGGTGAATCAGTTATTCAGGGTCCAATAATGTCCAATAAAACTTTCTAATAAAATAGAGGTGAATCGGAAGTACTATCCTTTTTCCTTTCTTATCATGCATGCAATTAGACATTAAACAATCATGAAAAATAATCATGCATCACTACATAACACAAAGGATTTTGATGACCCAAAAACCCTCTAGGAATAAGAAGGTAAAACTGGAGTGGGGATGACACCTACAAAATAACTGCGTAATTGATTTCAACCACTTCTGATGGTTTGCCCTGTTAAAGGCTACAAGACACTGTTAAATGTGACCCTATTGAAGGATTTCTACACCTTGTTAGGAGTGTCCCTTGTTAAAGGACTTAAGAACATTCAACTTAGAATGTCACCCTGTTAAAGGATTTTCATAGAGCTGTTAGGATCACCCAAGTCCATGGGATTTATAGTCACCTCCTCAAAAGAATCTTTTATCCCTCTCTAAGGATCTCCTATCCTTCTCCTAAGGATCTCTTATCCTTCTCCTGGGGATCTTCTATCCTTTTCCTAAGGCTTATCCACCTAGCTGTTAAGCTAACCTAGCAATGTAGGATTTCAATATCTAATACAATGGTAAGAGAGTATTAGAAGGGTTTTAACTTGATAAAGATTGCAACCCTAACCTTGTAGATTTCATATCACTCTTCAGTTCCTTTCTTTGCTTGGCTTTTCTCCCTTCTAGTGCTGACAACTTGTTCACCCTTCAAGATTTGTCTCCTTGAGTTCTTCTACTCTTTATACCAATGCACTCTTATGGTCACTTGATCAACTCAGAGTTTTAATGCTCTGTTCTTACTCCTCACTGTGTCCTCTTCTTGACACTTAACTCTAGCCTTCTCTTGGCTTCTTCACATGATCACACTTACGACCAACTCTCTCTCACACTTATTTGATCTCTAACCTATAGCTCCTTATAAAGAAGCTATGTCCTTCATTTCCCACTCAAATATTAATTTGATCTTGAGAAAATGATATTGTTTTCCCTTCAAATTGCTTCTTCTAGAAACTTCATGATAAGTCTACCAACATTCGCCTTGAATTGGTTTGCATGGTTTACATAGAATTATGTGACATCTACTCATCATCCTTATTATCCAACTAATTTCAAATAATTCAATGTAACAGACTTATTGGTATAGATTTGGCAAATCTTTGACTTAACAAATAATGCAACAGCTTGGCATCATTGGTTTACTGATACTCGAAACCTTCTATGTTACTCAACTCCCATTGTTGTTTTATTGGTGCTTGACACCTATAGCATTTCTTCTTTGCTCGGAACTTGAAGAATTACTCAGCATCCATTACCTTTCTTTCTTTTTTTCTGATGCTCAGCACCTAAAGGATTGCTTGGCCTCAACTAAGAATTTTCTCGACTCTAACTAGCTTGTTCGACTCTCTCTAATGAACTTAGTTAGGCTTTACAAATGACTTAGTTAAAACTTAAATCTTTGATGTGTCTTAGTGTGTGCATTATCTGTGTCTTAGAGTATGTCATCAATACACTATTTCATCAATGGCTTAGCTGATCCTTATATTTCTTTTGAACATCATAACTTCAACCTTTCTCTAGGTGCTCTAGTTACATCTTATTGATTGTCTCCTCGTTGTCAATCAACCAATTGACAATACTTGGATTACTTAAGAAATTTTCATTCCTACAAGTAGCAAATTTGACATCAATGACAAAAAAATGATTGAAAACATTCTTTACTAGTTCCATTATTCTTCATTCATGATCCTTGCAATCATTTCCAACAATCTCCCTCTTTGGCATTGATGGAAAACGAAACTGATCAATTGATTGAGCTGATCAACTTAGTTACCACCAAAATTAGATACCAAACAAAACACTTGTTGTCATTACATATCTTCCTTTTGACTATTGCATCCTTACTACTGATCTCATACATCTCCATATCTTTACCTTTCATTGATTACTTTGTCATAAATCTCACTCTTTGACATAAATGCCAAAGATATAACATCTTCAACATGCTAAATATAAGCTTTGCATCTTCATGATTTCTCCCTCTGTCACCATGCTTGTGATTGATCTGGAATTTCTATTCATATTGTCATCCTTTGCATCATTCTTATGATATTTCAATGATCTACTCTTGTAGATGCAGGGTAGCTTGTTTGTTTCTCTTAGACTACTCAACTCTAACTAGCTTGTTTGGCTCTCTATAATGAACTTAGTTAGGCTTTACAAATGACCTAGTTAAACCTTACATCTTTGATGTGTCTTAGTGTGTCCATTCTCTATGTCTTAGAGTATGTCATCAATATAGTATTTCATCAATGGCTTAGCTAATCCTTATACTTATTTTGAACATCATAACTTCAACCTTTCTCTAGGTGCTCTAGTTACATCTTATTGATTATCTCCTCCTTGTCAATGAACAAATTGATAGTACTTGGATCACTTAAGCAATTATCATTCCTACAAGTAGCAAGTTTGACATCAATGACAAAAAAATGATTGAAAATATTCATTACTAGTTCCATTATTCTTCATTCATGATCCTTGCAATCATTTCCAACATTTATTTCTTTTTTTGGTTGCACCTTTTTCCTATCAAAATCCTTGTGTATTCTTCTACTACTATAGTAGTATAGAATATTGATTTGAAATTCCCCCATAAATCATGTGATTTTAGGATTTTTTTTTTTGTGTTTTATTTTTAAATACATGTAACACCTTTTAATATTACATGTGTACATATAGGAGTTTCTATATCCATAATATCTTAGGTTTAGAGTTAGTTAATTTTTGTTTATCTTCCTTGTTGATAGAATTTAGCTCTTGGTGTTGATTTATTCTTGTTATTACAAAGACGATCTTTAAGTTCAAAATTTAAGATGGCGATCTCCTAATATTGTTCTTAAACCTTACAAATTGGATACTGCCTCTTTTCACTTTATTGAAATTATGGATCTCAAAATAACTATGGATAAAGTTTATTTTAAGGAAATTCTTTTTGTGGCTATATATGTTTTATAGATAATGGACTAAATTCTATTACTCGTAAGCTTATACACTCAATGCATATTTCTTATCCACATGTGGTTGTTCGTACACTTGAGCACTCACACTTTGATGTCTTACCTATTGGAAGCATGAACGTTGATGATACTTCTATGTGGGAGTATTGTAGAAACATGATTAGATAATTATCATGATAATATGTTACATTCATGACTGTGTTTGTCATTGATGTCAATATAGTAGTTTTCTATGGTATCTGATAGAAGAACAATGGAAAGATCAATTTGGTACAGGTAGATTGTTGAGTACTTTCACTAAGAGATGTTAAAAAGAGATAATACCAAGTGTCTAGTATATGCAGCTAACCTTAGAAGAATAAGATATCAAGTCTTGAAGAAGTTATACAAGTTTTTGTAAAGACTTTTCTAAGATAGAGTTTATAGAAGCATGTTCTGGTAAACTTGTTATATCTCTTAGTAGAGTTGTTATTTTGAGGAGCATGGTTAAAGGCGTGTAGAAGACATTTTGGAGATGGCATGGCTAAGCTCGCTTGTTATGATGTTACACATACAAAAATTTATTCAAATTACAAGGCAATAGATTAATGTTATCACTAAATATAATGTGGTCTTAATGAGGTCCTATAATAACTAATTGAAAAGGTGTAATAGCCAACTCAAAGAATTGTTTCGTGGATTTTCTATAAATGAAGGACATTTTCCTTTGTTATGTATGAATGATTGCAAGAAGCACAAAGAGCAGAGTAGAAGAGAAAAAAGTTGATATGTGAGGATAAGAAGAATTGAGTGAAGTTGGAGAGAACTTTATTGTCGAGTTTTTATTGTGAGATTTGAGGTTTGATATTTGGATCCAAGGTTTGTGACCTCATCTACAAGGTCTGACACTGATTGGCCTAGTTGATAGGATAGAGGAAATAGATTAAAGCATAGTGTGATCAATTATTATGTAAGGAATATTTGAGAGATCAATTGGGTAGTGATTTTAGTGGTCTTTCTCCATAAGTTCTATGAATAGTGGGCCCTTCTACCTTCTACAACTCCTAGGATGGTTGGCACAACTCCTAATAGGGTTGTAACCTACTAATAAGGACTCTTATATACTCTATATTTTTATAGACTCTTAATAGGGTCCATCCTTTAACAAAGGACATATATATTAGTATATCTTTTGTGGGCATCATTCCCACCAAGATTTTCCCTTTGATCAAGGGTTTCCCTAGTTAACAAATCTTGCATAATTGTGTATGTGCATCTTGTCATGGTTACCATTTATTTTGATTAAATGGTTAAGATTAATTAAGTTTGATAATTATTTTAATTGGATAATGGATTCACTCTCAGTTATCTTGGTGGACTATTGTTTCTAACAATTGGTATTAGAGCATTAGGTCCTTGATGATAAAGTTTAACAAAATTGTGAGATCTATGGAAAATATAATTAGAAAGGATAGTCTGAAGTTTGATGGAAAAATTATGATACCTAGAAGGAAAATATTAAGACACATATGTTGTGTATGGGTCTATGATATTGGATCTTGACAAAATTAGAAAAGACAATTATTGCTAAAAGTTCTTTGGAAACTTGTACTAAGGATGAGAGAGAAATTTTCATGTGTTACATGAGAGCTAGAGAAGCACTATTTTTTGCACTTCCTGAAATTGAGTACATTTAGGTAAAATCACTTGATACTCCTTATAAGGTTTGGAAAGCTTTGCAAAATAGTTTTGAATGTGATGAACATTCTAAGAAATTTAGGCTACAAAGCTAGATTTATGCATTTCAAGATGCTAAAATGATAGAATATGAATCTATAAGAACATATACATAGGTAGAATATCATAAATTAATGTAGGTATTAGATCTCAAGGAGGAACCAAGGAAGATGATAAGATGATCAAGAAGATATTGAAGAGCTTAACACCACCATTTAAGAAAGCAGTTCAAATGACACAATTGTTGATCTCTTGTACCAAATATTTTACAAATGAAAAATTACTTGGAAGATTAGAAGTAGTTAAGAGTGAACTAAGACAATCCAAAGAATTTTCTAAAATACAAACAAGTTTGAGTGCCCTAAACATATGACCTAGTTTATCAAGGACAACAAGTGCTAGAGGAGATTTTTCTAGTAGTAGAAGATCTAATGAGGACATAAAGATAGGAGTATCCCTTCTAGTAAGAAGAGAAAAATATGGTATGAAAATATTCAAATCTTGGACTTGTAATGAGTTTGGTCATTATTCATCTAAGTTTCCTAAAAGAGAGAAAAGGTATAAAGGAAAGTTCAAACCTAGAAGAGATAGAGATTATTTATATGCAAATAAAGAAGATGATTTTGATGAACAAGTAGTAAGTACTAGCGATGATGAGATATGATTTGTAGCTATTAAAGAAGAAAGTCTACGGAAAATGGTTTTGGTACCACAGGTTAAAAAGAAATCTAATTGGATAATTGACAATGGTTGTTCACATTATATGACTAGTGATTGTTGACTTCAAAAGTTATGATGGAGGCATTGTCAAAGTTGGAAATAATGCAACTTTCCATGTGAAAGGTATTGGATCTATAACTCTTGATACTGAGAATAACACTGAGGTTGTATATTTTTTTGATCATTTGAAACACAATCTTTTGAGTGTTAGACAACTAGTGGATAAAGTTTATCAGTTATAGTTCATAGAGAAGACATGCATGATCATAGACCTTTGAGTATTTGCAATTTATGCTAGGGATTATTCCCCTACCCACATTAGAGTAGATGATGCAAGAGTGTATCTGTCTATTGTTACAGAGAACATTTTCTTGTCTAGACTAAATATTGATGCTTCTAGTATTGGGGAGTATCTATGATGGATAGATTCATCTAGGACTCTTGATAGATGTTATTTTGAATAGTCTCTTTGTACACTTGAGCAAGTCAAAGATAGTTGTTGCAGAGATAGATGGTTGTTGAAACCTTTGACATTGATGTTAATGGGGGAGAGATTACAACATGAAAAATAATTTGATATAAAGAATATTGAGGTATATCAATGGGGAATAATTATTGATGAAAAAGATACAAAAATAAAGGATAACAGTCTTTAATGTTGGTATTCTTGGTACTATTCTTTCATCTATGTTGCCATCAGTGCCAAAGGGGGAGATTGGTGGAAGCATGAATGTTGATGATACTTCTATGGGGGAATATTGTAGAAACATGATTAGATCACTATCATGATATATGTTACATTCATGAGTGTGATTGTCATTAATGTTAAAATAGTATTTTTTTGTGGTATCTAATAGAATGACAACATAAAGATTAAGTTGGTATGGACAGATTGTTGAGTACTCTCACTAAAATAGGTTTATTAGAGATACTACTAAGTGTCTAGTATATGCATCTAACCTCAAAAGAATAAGATACTAAGTCTAGAAGAAGTTATGCAAGTTTTGGAGAAGATTGTTATGAGATAGAGTTTACAAAAGCATGTTATGGTAAACTTGTTATATCTCTTAGCAGAGTTATTATTCTAAGAAGAAAGGTTAAATTCATGTAGGAGACATGTTGGAGATGACGTGGCTAAGCTCACTCATCATGATGTTACAAATACAAAAATTTATTCAAGTTATAAGGCAACAAATTAATGTTATCACTAAGTATGAAATTTTCTTAATGAGGTGCTATAATAATTAATTGAGATGGTGTAATAGCTGACTCGGGGAATTATTTTATGGATTTAGTATAAAGGAACGACATTTTCCTTTATTATGTATGGATGTATGAATTATTAGAAGAAGCATGAAGAGTGGAACAAAAGAGAAACAAGTTGATATATGAGGATAAGAAAATGAGACTGAAGTTGGAGAGAACTTCATTGCCAAGGTTTTATGATGAGATTAGAGGTTTGATAAAAGGATATGAGGTTTGTGACCTAGTTTACAAGGTCTTACAGTGATTGATCTAGTTGACAGGATAGAGGAAAGAGGTTAAAGCACATTAAGATTAATTATTCTACAAGGAGTAGTTTAGAGATTAGTTGGAGAGTGAGTTTAGTGGTCTTGCCCGAGAAGCTATTTGGATAGTGGGTCCTTTTTCCTTCTACAACTCCTAAAAGGGTTGGAATCTCCTAATAGGGATTTCAAAGTCTCCTAATGGGAAATCTTATGTACTAAATGTATTTATAGACTCTAAATAGGGTCCATCCTCTAACAAGGAATATATATTAGTATATCTTTGTGAACATCATTCCTACCCAATTTTTCCCTCTGATCAAGGGTTTCCATAGTTATTAAATCTAGTGTAATGTGCATCTTGTTATGTTTTTTGTTTACTTTGATTGAATGTTCAAGATTAATTAAGGTTGATAATTGTTTTAATTGGATAACTAATTCACCCACACATCCTAGTTATCTTGGTGGACTATTGTTTCTAACATTACCTAGACTACTAGTTAGGGAACTATGAGGCCTCACCCCGACCCATCCTAGCACCGATGATACATTGTTATTTTGATACTCATTCTTGTTATGTCAGAACATTATTGGATACATTGAACATTGTTAAGCTATTTTTACGATGTGTGATGTTTACTTCAATTATTTGATTTTTTCATTTAATTCTTTTAAATATGCATTAAAATGAAGAAAATGTATGCAACACTAACACATTTGGCTATGCAAGTCGAAAGGTTAGAAATATGAGTAGAATTAGATAAACAACTATTTATTAAGAAATGTATGTTTTTATTCATATAAGTCCTCTAATATGTAATTCACATTATGCATGTGGTTTTGGACCTACTAATGTGTGAAATGAGTGTGCAGGAAAATTAGCCGAGACAACTCAACGAAAAAGCGGAGCTAAACTACTTGTTAATTTTGTGCTAACTGTATATTGTAATTCTTAAAGGTTGTAATTTGATCTTACTATTCTCCTAACCTTTAATTCTTCCAAATAAGCCTTTAAAGGCTTAGAAACATTAAATTTAAGTACCCCTATGGGTAAGGGTATGGGTGGGGGTACTTTCCAACCCTTTAGCCTCCTAGGTTGACTCTTAGGGTCTCTTAAAAACCCTATTATAGGCTGATTTCGAAAATGGGTTGCTCTTTACTTGTGTTAGTGAAACCAAACCTTCATCTTGAGTTACTTGAAGCTTAGTGGAGTTAAGGACCATACTTAGAGGATTTTCTGGGGAGTTTCTAGTTGTCATCCAATCCTCTAGTTTTGGAGAAAGTCTTGAAGATTGAAGGAAGAAAGGGAAGCTCTTCTCAAACCCACCATTGCCATAACTCTTTTATGAAGGTAGGAGTTCTTCACTCCATGAATGGTTCTTTATGTGTGTTCATGTTTTGAATCTTTCTTGAATCATGTGGGAGACATTGTGTAGTTATGCATTCTTGCTTGTGTGTTGGGGGTGGATTTGGGAGGGATTTTATCTTGTTTTCCTTGGATGCTATTCATATGCCTTCTTGATGTTTTGTTTGTTTTTGAGAAGTTTTCATGGGAATGTTTTGGCAACACTCACCATTGGATAGGGAAGAAGTGGCCATGTTGGGGAAAGGGCCTTAGTTGGACCTCAATGGTGTAGAGTCTCCTCTCATGGTGAGAGGAGGGAGAAAGGGTAGGGTGTATGGGCCCCTACTTTTCATCCCATACCTTGTTTTTATTGAGAATTCTTCAATGTGGAATAGAATGAAAATCCTTGTAGATATAGCCTCGAAAGGGCCTTGTGAAAGAATGGAAGTTCTTGAAGTTTTAGCCCCGAAAGGGCTAAGTGAAGGTATGGTGATTGACTTCTCCTATTGAGAAAATCCACCTTTCCCCTATATTGGTCCATTGTTGGACCTATTGTGCAATCGGGTGGGAATGCATGTTCAATTTGCTTATCTCCTTGTGTGTTATCTCCATGTTTGTTCTTGTCTCTTCCATGTTTACCCTTGATGCAATGTAGACATTTGATAAAATTTCTCTTGTGCAATCCTTGAAGAAATCTCATTGAATTGTAATAGTTGTAAGTTGTAATTGATTTTTGATGTAGTGGCAAAGACATTGGGTTTTCTTACTGGTTCTTTCCCGATGGAGGCTTGAACCGGGATGAATAACAAAGGAAAGAAAAAAGATTATGAATTTCTTCTTGCAATGCACTCATGTGTTTCCAAACTTTGGCACACACATGTGAGAGATTAGAATGATAGTAAATGTCTTGAATTGGGAAATTCTGAGTTTCTATTATGATAATGAAAGGAAAATGGATGTATTGAAGTTCCAATTCAATGTTTTGAACATTAACATGTTATAATATAAATCCTATATTGTGATCACCAAGTTAGCACTTTCATTGTTGAGTTACAATAGTTATGCAATTAAAATTGATAAGAATTAATTCATCACCTTTTTGAATTCTGAATTTAGGTTCATAATTCCTTGATAATCTTCATAAAGAACAAAATCAATTTGATTTAAAAGGATTATCTTCCATTGCATGATTGTGTGTCAATTTGATTTAGAATATTATAACTCCATATTACCTCTAGAAATGTTTAACTCATCTTGGTTATCAAAAAAAAATTTAGAAAAGAAAACATGTCAACACTTAGCCAAAATTGGTTTTCAAAAAAAATGTGCACCTCCAGGCCAAAAAAAACCTCTCTAGAAAATGTATGGAGAACATTTTAATCTTCCCCAAGGTCGCAGAGAATATTCTGTGTATTATTCTTTTAGACTGCAACTAAAATTAATATTAAATCTATAAAATGAATATGAGTTGAATGCATTTAAAATTATAATATTAAAGGGAACATCTCGTTGACATTCCTCAACAACATTACTTTTACATTAATTACCTAGAAACAAAAAGGCATGGTGCTTGCATAGGACTTTATGTCCATTTTAATTTTTTTTACTCAAACTAATCTCAACCCCACCCACTTTGTTATTATTATTTTTCTATCTACTCGGCGTGGCCAAGTCCATCACCTACTAGCTAGTACCCTAGCACTCTAGTCGAAATCATGATGGGGGTGGGGGTGGAAAGGTATGGAACTCTCAAAAAAATTTATTAGCTTGCAAATTGACACACCCACTCCCCTTCATCCTTAGCGCTCACCTTGATTTAAGTATTAGGTACGCAAGGGGGCTGTGGGAACAGGCCTGCCAGTGCTGAGAACCTTGGTTAGCACGCAGGGTGTCTTGGGATAGCATGATGATTGCATGGGGGGCCATGGGGAGGGTCTAGGTAGGTCTAGGTGGTTAGGGGTTAGCATAGTGTTAGTTATGTTTTTTCTTTTAAGTTAGTATGTTAGTATTTTCTTATTTGTTAGTTTTATTATTAAAAGTTTTAATTTTAAAGTAGTCTAGTTTGTTGTTTTAGTTTAATTTATTATTTAAGATTAGCTTAAGATGTTTTAAATTTAAATATTAGTTGAGTAGTATTATTTTAATTTGAATTTAATTTAGTTTTGTCATATCTTTAGTTTAGTACTAGATTATATTAGTTTAAAATTTAATTTATGTTAATTTGTTTTGGTAGTATTTAAATTAGTCAAGGTCATTCTAATCAATATCTATGTTTAGTTAGTTTTAGATGTATGTCTAATTCAAATTAGTATTAGCTTTGATTATTAGGTAGTGATTAGATGTTAGAATATTAAATTAGTTTCTATTTAAAAGGTATTTGCCTAAAATTGAATATTGTAATTTGATGTCTCATTCATTAGTTCTATTCTATTATGAGCTTTATAGATTAATTTTAATATGGACTTAAATTGCGATAATTTGAGATAAGTTTAGATTACAATATGGATTCATTGAACATAGTCACCAACCTTAATAGTGAACATTAAATTAATTAATTAGATCGATATGAGAACGAAGGAGATAAATTTGAAAATTCAAAACGTAGAAAGAAAAATCGATAATGTTGTCATCTCTATGGTATGTACATTAAAGTTCAGTTGGATTCTGGTTTAAAATTTTAAAACGTAATTAGAATGAAAATGTAAGAAGTTAATTCATGACATTAAGCCAAGAGCAATTGATTAAAGATGTAACAACAATCAAGTTATTCATTTAGTAGTAAGGGCCTAGTTAATTAGAACATCCTTAAGGTCGTAACAATTGATCACGATTAGTTCCATTATAGTTAAACCCTAAAACTTTTTTGACCATGTTGTCTTGCTTAATCTTAGTTAATCATAAGAACATTTGTCGACCCCATCATCTTAATTGTTCAAAAAATTTGTTGTGTGTGTTTTTGCCCCTTACTTTTGGGTATGATAGGAACAAATTTTCTCTTGCCTATGTCATTGTCATTGTTGGCATCACTTATTCCACTTTCCCCTAGCTGTACTATAGACATAACTATTTTGAGACTAGATATCATATTCTTCTTATAATATTATGCCAAGATCATGTTGGAATGATGTAGTTGTTTTGTTGAGGGGTGAATTTTTAACCTGAGCATTTTTCATGAAGGTCATAATGAGCTATATTAAAAATGATACTATAAGGTATTTTGTAAATAAATATTTTTGAAGTATTAGATAGTAGCCAAAAGGACAGGGGGTTGACCCTAGACTACAAAAAAATTGAAGGATTAGCCAAAGGTTACCTTCCATTCAAACTAACCATTGCCAGTTGTATACTTCAAAAAACAAATAAGTTCTAGAAAGATCTATCACTTCCATTAGTCTTGGTGAGAAGACATTTTACTTAAAATTGCTAGTCTCTTGGGAAAGCCTATGATAGTTGCTACACAAACCCTTGACAAAATGTTGATTTCTTTTGCCCAAATTTGTGTTGAGATAGATCTAAATAATCCCCTACCAAATTCAATGGAATTTTTTTCAGATCTTCTTCATGGATTTAGTAGTTAGATTATAAATCTCTACCTTTTTATATCAATTTTGTCATGAGTATGACCATCTCCTATGACATTTCCCTAAAGTTCAGGAGGAAGCTCATTCCCCTTCTTTACCATCTTCTCCTCTAGGTTAACAAGATAAATGGAAAGCTCCCATGATAGTTGAACCTTAGGGAAAGGACAAGGAAGGATTTGTACCTATTAAAACTAAGGCTAAAGGACAAGGTTAGAAGAGGCCATTCAAGGATAGAAAAACAAATGAAAGCTTTAATAGGTTTGAGGTGTTATATATTTTAGCTTTGGAAGAAGGGGTCCAACATGTGGTCACTTCTATTAGTGTTGGGGTTAGTATGGAGGTTGTATTATCTCTTGAACTAGAACTAGTTCAAGCTATTCAGGGACAACATGTGGCTCAGGTTACTTTAAATAATTCCATAGAGGATAACATTGTTTTGGAAGATTTAGCTAGAGAAGTTTTAGTTTCATCTCAAAATAAGGTTTCATCTCATAGATTATGAGTGAAACAAGGACACCTTAAGAAAAGTCTTGCTAATAGCTCCTCAAAAGGGTGGAACACATAACTTGAAAAGATAAAAATGACTGGAGATTTGTTGGTGGAATCTAGGTTTGTTAAATGTATTGAAGCTCACTTTTTTGAAACCCCTCAAAGATCATTGTCTCCTGGAATGTGACAAGTTTCAATAACACCTATTGTCAAAAAGTTTCATGATTTGATTGCAATTCATTCTTTGCATGTCTTTTGTGTTCAAGAGACCAAGTTTTCTATTGAGTTCATGTATTACCATGCTCCATGCATTTCGTATGCTAGTCACTATCAAAGTATTGGGTCACAAGGGAATTCTCAAGGTTTGCCTCTATTCTGGGATCCTTGAAATATTTCTCCCCTTTGGTAGATTTCTAGTCATTACTTAATCTCTATGGTGGCTACTACCTTGGAATTTGGTGAGACTATTATTGTGAAAAATGATTATTCCCCTATTGACATTTGTGGGAAGATTCATCTCTAGGATCACATTAGGTATGTGCATTCTTAAGCTCATTATTTTTCTTGGATTTTAGGAGGTAATTTTAATTCTATTTTAAGTCTTGAAGAGAAAAGACAAGGTTAGCCTAGGCTTGGCCCTACTTCTAATTTTTTCAAGCCCAGGTAGATGTTCTTTCTACTATTGATGTTAAGCCTTCAAATGGGGTTTTCACTAGGAACAATGGATGGAGTGGTTAGGAAGCTATCTCAGAACATTTGGATAGGTTTCTTGTTTCATGTTATTGAGTTGGTGGTGGACTAATTATGAGTTCTCAAATGATTGATTGAAGAGGCTTTGATCTTTGGCCAATTAATTTCTTTTCTTCTCTTGTTGCACTCTCTAAGACCCTTTCTTTTAGATTCCAGCTTATGTGGCTCTGAGACTCATCCCATTATGATCTGGTGGCTAAGTGGTGGAGAGAGGGTAGAATAGCTTATGGCACGATTATGTTCATCTTTGAGCAGAAACTCAAATATGTCAAATATCATCTTAAGAGCTGGAATACTTCTTGCTTTGGGAACCTTAAATCTAGATAGAGGAATGCTCTAGATCATCCTATAGTGATTACTCACCAAATTAGGGATTTTGGGCTTATAGAGGCTCTTGACAGGGCTGAGTCCTAGGCTATGTGGGATGTGGAAGAATGGGAACTTTAGGAAGAGATTTACTAGAAATAAAAGGCTCCCATTGATTGGCTATAGGAAGGTGGTAGAAAAACTACTTTTTTTCATCATTCTTTTTAGGATTATTGTAATAAAGGGTATATTTCTTATCTTTCTACTACTATAAAGGACTTAAGATTTCATCTGTGTCTGCTATGACCAAGAAAGCTCTTCAATTTTATTCTAACATTTTTACTAAGGATTCTCAGCCTATAGATAAGTAGGAGAACTTAATTCTTTAATGCATTCCTTCTCTTATCAAAAATGTTTTCCTTTATTCTCTTCTTCATCACATTTTGATATCTAAACTTGAAGAGGTTTTGTTTGGAATGAATAAAGGTAAAGCTCCTAGCCTAGATGTCTTCCCTATGGAAATATTTTAGGAACTTTTGGAAAATATTAATATGGATCTCTTGAAGGTGGTTAAGGAATCACTTCAAAATAATCAAATTCTTTGTGCATTGAGCTGTACTTTACTGACTCTTATCCCTAAGAAAGAAGGTGCTAACAATCTTGAATCATTTTTACCCATTGCTCTTTGTAATGTTGTATACAAAATTATCACCAATTTTATTGTTGACTGACTCAAGAGATGCCTTCTAGTTGTGATTTTAGAGGAACAAGACAATTTTGTGGCTAGTAATAATTTTTTTGATGGAATTGTTATTGCTTCTGAAGTTATTCGTTCTATGCATACATCAAAAGAGCGAGCTATGTTCATTAAGTTGAATATGGCTAACGATTATGATAGTGTCAAATGGAGTTTTCTACAAAAGATCCTCTTGGTCTTTGGTTTCTCCCAATAGTGGGTGAACTAGATTATCAGTTGCATTACTTCAGCTTCTTTTTCTATTTTGGTGAATGGTGTTCCTTTAGAGCCCTTTGGTGCCTCTAAAGTACTTCAAAAAGGGGATTCTATTTCACCTTATCTCTTTATCATTCTAGTTGAGGGTTTGGGCTACTTTCTTAAGCTTTGTGCTCACTAGGGTTTGATTCATGGGTGGAAATGGGGTGTTGGCTTGTCTCCTATTTTGCATCTTCAATTTATGGATGATATTTCATTTATGGGACAAGATCATCTTCAGGAAGCTACTTCTTCTATGCATGCTTTGGATGTGTATCTTGTAGCTTCAAGATAGAAAGTTAATGAGAACAAACCCTCCATTTTTTCTTCAATATTCCATAGGCTATTCAAAAGCATATTGCTACTAATTTGAGGTTTCAAATTGGGTCTCTTCCATTTATTTATTTGGGTAGTCCTCTTACTATTGGTAGACATCCTAGATCTTCCTGGCAATTTTTTCTTGATAAACTATGGAAAAAGGTTAATCATTGGACTCATCGATGGCTATCAATTGTTGCTCACCTAACTCTATTAAAATTAGTTATTCAAACCCTTCCTATTTGCAAGTGTTTTTTTAGGCTACTCCTGTGTATTTTCTTCAGCAATTTGATGCTCTATCCTTTCAATTCCGTTCAAGTGGGAACCTTTCAACTTCTAAATGGAGTTGAGTTAAATGGGAAATTGTTTGTAAACTTCAGAAGGAGGGTGACCTTGGCTTACAATTAGCTATTTTAAATGAGCAAGTTCTCACTGAAAAACATTATTAGCATTGGTGTACTAACCAACATCAACTTTGGGCTCATATTCTAACCCATAAGTATTTTCTAGATATTGATGTGGTTGTAATTCACTGCTTTGCTCTGGAAGGGAGAGGATCTATGATTTGGTATATGCTAAATTTTGGAGCTTAGTTTGTTAAAGATGGTCTCTTTTTTATTTGTCATTAGGGATCACAAGCTTTATTTTGGCTTGACTATTGTGATGGGTACCCTCGTATTCTTACCACTCATCCTTAGCTACATGCCCTCTATCAAAATTTTAGTCCTGTTAGTTGGGACATAGTTGATTTTTATAAGATAGGGTGTGTTAGAGGTTTGGCTCCTTCCTTTCGTTGGAGACACCCTTTTGAGTGGCCTCCAAGAGGATCTGAGGATAGGAAGGAGTTGTTTTAGATTTTGTAGTCTCATGAGTGTACTACCTTGGTAGGGAATGATGTTCTTACTTGGGATAGTGAAGATTTGTTTGGAAAAATTTTAGTGTCTACAAGATATGTTGAGCTTTTTTGGCACACGTTGGGAGACATTCAGATGCCTTGGTGGAAGCAAGTCTGGTACAAGTTTTCTTGGCCCAAATGTAAATTTTTAATGTGGTTGGTGGTCCATAGCCAATGTCTTAGATGGGATAATTTATACAAACATGGTTTCCAAGGACCCTCAATGCGTGTTATATGGCAGACTAGTGAAGAAAATATCTCTCATCTCTTTTTCTAATGCTCTTTTACTAGACATATTTGAGACTCTTGGTGGAATGTGTGGAACCAATCCTATTGGCATGTTTCCTCACTGGTAGAATTCTTTGCTCCCTGGGGTAAGGCTCCTATCAAGACTTCATTTCTTCAAGTTTTTTGGACTCTTGGACCCTCCTTTATTATTTGGCATATTTGGTTGGAAAGGAACTATTGTATCTTTAAGGATGATTTTTTAGAGGTTCCTCACTTATGGTCAAAAATTCTCCATTCTTTGGGGGAAACTATTTCTACAAAATGTGACACTTCTGAGGCCATGGAACCAGGGGAGAATATTTTCAATAATCATCTAAATATTCCCCCCTCACATGGAAAATTGCTAAGAAAGATTTGTAGACATCCCTTGCAAAAGATAAATAGAGTGCGGAAGTGGAGTGCCCTTCCAGGGTTTGTTCTTAAAATCAACACAAATGGATCTTCCAAGGGAAATCTAGGCCCTACTAGCATTGGTGGTGTTAGTAGAGATAGTAAGGGGGATGTCCAGTTTGAGTTTTTTATTTGTAAAGGTCATCACACTAACAACTTGATGGAGGCCATAGCTATTTTGTATGTTGTGAAGAACGCTTGTGACCTTGGTTGGAGAAGGCTAATCTATGAATCTAACTCAAAAGTGGTGATTCATCTTTTGAATCAACAACATTCTAAAGTTATTAGTTGTAAGTTAGCTTTTACTATGGACCAAATCCATAATTTGTGTACTTCTTTGGAGTCTATTACTTTCTCCCATGTTCCCAGGGAATGGAATAGTGTCACTGATTGTTTGACAAAGTGGGCTTCTGACCATATGTGTAATTGCAACATTAATGATAAGAATCAACTTCTGATGGGCTTGTCCCATCAACTTGATCACTTGGTTGAACTTGATAGGGTTTTTTGATGCCCTTCCTCTATTTTTTCTTGTTTCTCTTTTAGCTTGAATAAATTTTACCGCTACTCTATTTGAAATCATATTAATCTGAATAGAGATGTGAGTACTCAAGATTAGGGTTTCCTGGGTGGACAATCAATTCACCACTAGGATAATGCATCAAAAATTTCATTGTCCCATCTATGTCATGACCTCAGTATTGTTGTGGGTTTATTGCTCCCTCTATAAATGGGTGATTACATAGCTTTTTACATTCCAACTTCATCTTCATCTACAAATGTATTGTTTAGTGAAAACGTAAAGAATTTCATGACAAATATTGTCTTCTTTGGAAAGAACTTGGCTCATGATGTGGAAGGGTCACGATCAGATTCTGATGAACTTGTGGATGACTATTGAAAATGCATATTTATCTTTCTTTGATAATCTATAGTCAATTGGCTTATCTCACAAAATAAGGCCATCCCTTTTGATAATTACTAGTACTTTCCAGTAGGCTAAGTACTATTTTGATACTTTTTGAATTTTAGGCTTTAACTAGTAACTTTTTTTTTTTTGTATGTGTAAGAATTAATCATTTGAAAATTTTCTTATCAAACTAATAAGTTACATAGCATAGATGCATGCTTTTTAACTTTACAATATTTACATTATATTTTTCTAAGTTATGATTTGGTGAATTCATCTAGCTCTTATATTGGCTAGTTTTTAATAGTTATTTTTATTAAGTTGAATGTGATTCGTTAACTTTAATATTATTATTTTTTCTGAATGTAAATGCATTGATTTAGATTTTTATATTTAAGTATTATATTTTTTAATATATTTTTTGAAATATATATTTTTGTAATAGATTTTTTGTCATTCAATTAGAAATCATATTTCTTATATTATATAATCATTTAGGATTTATTATTATTATAAAAATATTATTTTCATATTATAATTTATTTATTCTATAATAGTATCATATATAATAGAATATTTAAATTAATACCATTATGAAAAAATATAATTATATAATATTCTTATTCAGTAAAATATTTTATATAATATAATAAATTTGTTAAATTTAAATTATATTTATATAAAAGTTAAAGGCAACTACTAAGCCACTATGTGACACTTGTTTACTTCCCTTTTCCACAAATGTTTTAATTGCATTCATATTTTTGGTTGTGCAAAGTAAATGGTGAATAGTATAATGGGCACATGTCTTTTTCTCAAAATAAATGTAATTTCACATTACTCTATGTGAGGTTCAAATATATATTGAACCTTTTAGAGATTAATATGATTCTTGTTGCTCATCTAATTAACCATATCTTAAAATTGACATTTCTGAATTATTAGATCAAATTAGGATGGTCTTTTAAATCAGAATATTGAAGAAGATATAGTTATGTAGAACAATTAATTAAGGTACTCTTATTATAGACAAATTAACAATATGGAATTTAAAATATGATAAATGAGAACAATTTTATTGTTGGAAGTTGTAATTACATCTCAAAGAATTCTACATGTCCACCAAAACAAAAATTCATACTCTTACTTCACAATTTAGATCTATTTATTATTATTATTAATATTAATGGAATTTGAAGATAAGTCATGTTGCGGTCATGTAAGTATATCACGAAATGGACATGCATATATATTACTTTTTGTTTAGCAATGAAAGTATTTATATCTTGAATTTTCATTGAATGAAAATGGTTCTAAAGCCTTATTATATGATCAAAATGAATGAAATTGCATATCTTTAAATTGTAAATATACATAACAAGAAATTATGCAATTAAACCTTTAGTCACAAATTTGAACTTGAATTTTTGAAACTTAAAGACAAAACATTGTAACTATAGTATAATATCAAAGGTGCATTCACAAAAATGTTCCACAATATGGAAATAATAAAATCAATTAGTAAATATAACTCATAGATGTATGGTCATGCAATAGCACAACAAATACATAGTTGGCATGATTAGACAAGAATATGTATATATGTGAATAAGGTGAAAGACAGTTCGTTATTAACATGTGTAATTGCTTGGAAAAAAAGAGAATGAATGTGTGTATCTATGAAAATAAGGTGTGAAATAGGTGCATATGAATTTATGTACTCACGGTATATAGTATTATAGGTCCAAAACAAGTCTAGATGCACAAAATTACACCATTTATCAATATGTAGAAATGAATCCATTCTTGCAAAAAAATAAAATAGAACTATTTTATTTTACTACTTATATACATGAAAACAATCATTTTAAATACGAATTATTTAATTCAACATCATAGTTATCTATATATATGATATTTAATTTTATAAACATTTTAATTTTTAAAGCTTGTATTAAATTTATTTTGATTTGGTAAGAAAACTCTTATTTTATCATTATAATTGTTTAGATAATATTTCTTTTATAGAAAAATTTAAGTTGTAGGACTCAACATATACAAATTCAAATTGGTCCCCCTAACATTTGTCCTTTCATGCTCAACTTTGATGATTCCTTGCATAGTAATCTAGGTCAACCAAGTGGGGATGGTGCTACTGTAGATCATAAAGGGATATTCACATCATATACTTTTAAATAAATTTAGGTACTAAAAAGTGAACTATTATTATGTGGCAATGACTTACCGTGAGTTTGTTATAGCAAATATGGTTAGCATGATTCTAAATAAAACTAAGATAACATGGAAAACATTTTATATGACATTATTATTTCTTATATTGACCTCACGCTTTTTCTTCTCATTCTAATATTTCTATCAATGTTTTATGACAAAGATCTAATGTAAAATAAATAATCTACTTTTTTTCTATAGCTTATTCACCCATAGAAGCATATGTAGCCACTCCTTTCAAGATTGAGAATTCAATAAGGCTAGGTAGACTAGTCCTTCACCATCCACACCCTACCTACGATAATTACTATATTTAATGTAGGTTAATTCTTCGAAAGCTAGAACATTAAGAAGGGTGGTAGAGAATAGTTTGAAGGACTATGAGAAAGTCTTTTTAATCCCTATCAATCTTTTGGGAAAATATGGATCCTTGGTCAACATTCCAACGCATCTCTCATAACTATACCAGATTATAACATGGATATAGAGTTTATTTTTGAGAATAATAGGTGAAAAGATATTTCTATATTTCTTGGAGTGTTAGATCGAGAATAAATTCATCTAAGGAGTCATATTAGAATGAGAAGAAAATATGTAATCTAAAATTTTAATTGGGTATGTGCAAGATCATGGTGTGCCAAAAAGTGGTGATCTAGATAATATGTATTCTTGAAATGCCTCAAAGCATTTCAAAATTTATTCCAACTTTTTCCCTCCCATCCTGATACAAAAAGAAAATAATTAATACCTTTGTAAGGCTCACTATATCTTTTGATACCAACCCTATATGGGCAACTTTAAAAACATCTAAAAATGTATTTTTGACCTATTCTTGTGTGTTTTTTACTTCAAACATGTAGCTAGAAACCTTTTTGCCACCAAGATTTGATGAAATGAAAAGGGTTTCTTAAGAATTTTCTTATCTTTCCATAAATGTAAGGGTGTCAAATTATGAGTTATATGAGTAACTATTACTTATTTTCTAATGGATTTATGTATAAAATATTGATTGACACACTACTTGAAAAATAATTATAAATTTCAAATGGTACAACATTTTTGAAACCCAAAAGATGCATCACATTCTATGCTTCTTTTACTATAAGGAAAAAACAAATGGAAAAATTATCTTTTGTAGAGTTTTGAATTAGTCAAGGTGGTCAGACATAAGATTTTTTTATTTGAAAAATACTAAAGTAGAAAAGTAATAGTTATTTATTTATTTAGAATAAAAATACAGAAAAATATGTGTCACATCCATGCATGAGTCTACTTCTTCCATCTAGAATATTATTTAAAAATATTATAATTTGATTTTTACTAAAGTGATCAGACACATGTCTACTTATTTTTGTCTTAAAATTTAAATACTATTGCATTAAAATTCAAAATTTTGACCAATCAATTTTTTATTTTATCAGATTAGGCCTAGTTGTTTATAAACTAAATTCAATTTCCTAGAGATTCTTTTGTCTCAACTTTTTGATATAAAGTTTATAAGTAGAAAATTGCACGTCAAGTTGACATAAACCTTATTTGTTGATTTTTTTCTGCCACTTAAGAGGATAGTTTGGTTGACCATGATCATGCACATACCCATTTTTTCAATGTGGAAAATGGTTTAAATATTGTCATTCATTTTTTTACTATTATTTTTATGAAATAATTATCTTTCCAATTTCTCAATATTTTTTTCTCTCTTTCTATAAAATAAAGGAACCTAACAAAGTCTTTCCATCTACATAGAATGACAAGGAAGTTTGGTAAACCTATATTGACAAGTGTTGATAATACTTACCAAGATTGTTGAATCCTCTACTTTTATCCCTCCTCCCACATTTAATCCTTACTATCCTCATTTTCCTAAAACTACTTCTCACATAGATCCCTCCTTCCTTCCTTAGTTATACCCCTCTATCCTATTAGAATATTTAAAATAACTAAGAGTCGGGGGGGGGGGGGGGGGGGAATCAATTATCCAAGGTTTAGATGTCTGATGTACCAATTGAGAAAACAAACACTTAATCAACTTTAGATCTTATCATTTCATAGCTTGGTCTATAATTTAAACTTCTACTAACATTACATAGTTGTGCACTATTCTAAAACAACATACATACAAAATGTAAACATTAATTAGTAAATCATCATAAGAATATTCACATAAGTTTGAAACTAGTATTTAATGTAGAAATCCAATTTAAGAAAAATCACCAATAACATGTGAGCAATTTTCACTCTTCTAAAGTGAGCCCTGTTAGGAGCCAACCCTATTAAAGGTTACAAAAAAAAACTATTAAATGTGACCTTGTTAAAGGATTTAATCACCCTATTAGGAGTGGCCTTGTTAGAGGACTTTAGAGAATTCCATTAGAATGTCACCCTATTATAGAATTTACATATGACTACTAGGTCAACCTTGATTAAAGGATTTTAAATATTATACACAATGGTTAGAAAGTAACAATAGGTTTTGATCTGTTAAGTACAACCCACTTTGCATTTATAGATCTTTGTCCAGCTCTCATGTACTAATTCATTATGTTGTCTCCATTGTAATTATATCTCTAGTTTTCTTGGAAACCATTCAAGAAATCACTCTTCTTCTAAACTCATCTTAGCCTTTCTCTTAAATTTTCCAATCAATAACATCAGTCACAACTTCAAGTTTACAAGCCTCATCATACACACACATGTGCATGCATGTGTGCGCGTGCACACACATACACACAGAGAGTCAGAGAGTAAGTTTTCCTTTGTACCTCCTTAAATAGGTTATTCTAATGTTTTGTTGCTTAAAAACCACCATAGATCTTAGGGTTTATGATTGAATCCAATAAATACAATTTATCTAATTTCCAATTTGCTTAAAGCTCTTCTCTTCTAGAAAATTCTCATGGAATTAAATCCTTAGGTCAATTACCCAATTCTCTCCTGGTATTAAATGACCCAACTCATCAATCCTTATCTTCAACAAGTTTTTCATATACCAAGAAATTAGTTTAGTTAGCTGAAAATTATGGTTTCTCATAAATAGTTAAAATGTTGTTCCTCAACCAACACTAAGTTATGACACTCATTCATCACTGGGTTACTTGGTCACTATTAAACTTCTTGCTCAACACATACACTATTACTCAATCGATATTGATGCTCATTGGACACTAACTTTCTCAGCACTAACTATGTTTCTTTTGATACTAACATCACTTGACATGTACTTCAAAATTATTTTATCCTTTTCTTTGTTGCTCAGTCAAGCCTATGCTTTTGATCTATCTTTGTTCACACTTTCAAGACTTGAACATTACTATATTCTTCACTTGTAACATGATTTAAACAATCAATTTATCTTATCAAAGTCCAACTAATAAAGTCTCCATTTTTTGTTTCCTTTTCATAACTCAATCTATCATCTAGATGCTTTTATTATGAACAACTTCTCAAATCCTCTTTTTCAATAAAATGGATATGCCACTTAGATCAGATAGAAAACTATAATCACATCAGGTAAACCTTACAATATCCCTCTAAGTAATCACTCCCTCTTAGATATCTCTATGAGCTTTCAATGTATCACTTTCTCAACTTTATCTGTAACTCTCTAATAATCTCTTCCTCATGATTTCTTCTTCTTCATGATAACTAAATTACATATTCTCATTCATGCTAGGTAATCTCTCCCTTTCCATGGAAACTTAGATAATATCTCCCTCTTTGAAAATAAGGCCAAAGACATCTTTAACTCATACATATTTTTATATTGCTACCTTCATGTTAATTATGAATTCTTTATTTGATGTCTTCATATGACTGATCCATCATCTTTCCTTTCTTCCTTATTGCTACTTTAGGTAACTCCTAAAGTAGAACTATCTACATCAATTTGTAAAACATAGTTTGATCAACATATTTGATGTAATGCTTCACTTTAGCTTAAGTAGCTTTATCAAGGGGAATCACCCCTAGATAAAAGTACAAAGCTATGTCTCCTTTCAAGATGACTTATCGAAATGATTGAATTTTAGTATTTCTATCTAAAAAATATTTTTTTTCAAACATATGATCTTGATGAAACTATTCTAGCTAAGTTATATATGGTCTCATACTTTTCCAATTGGAAATGTCTATTAAATTCATGTTTTATACTAGTTAGTATCCAATTACTAAAAAATACAATTATTTACTAAAACTTACATTTCAGTAACTCTTACTATTTATTATGATATTTTTTTAATAGCATATACACACCATTTTATAGAGCTCAAAGTCAAGAATATTCTTATATAAAGTTCACAATGTTTTAATTAGATATAGTATATTGTAACTAAAAAATTCTACAAGTACATATTTAACACTCAAGAAGATGCAAATTTTGAGAAAGAAAATTTTATTAAATAATATAAAAAAAATTTAAAAATTATATAACATTCTAGAGAAGGGAGTCCTCTTCTAAAATCTATAATATTTCTTTTGGTTGGAATAGATTTATTTTGAAAAATATGGTGGGAGATGTAAACTATCAATTTGAATAAGTTGAAATTTGTATCGTTATAAAAGAGAAAATATAGGTCTAAAGTGCATTTTAATTTTTGATTGTTAAAGCTACATATATTATGGATAATGAAACCTAAGATAAGAGGGAAATAAGTTTACTTCCATTTAGTTTTTATGTTGGGAACTAGACCCCAAATTTCCAGCAATTTTCAACAACTAAAATTTATCTTTAAAAATAGGAAAATATATAATTTCTTATTCCAAATAATTATTAAAAACTATAATCCTAAAATTCATCTAGTTCTACACATTTCATTAGTTTACTTCATTTTAAAAATCTAAATAATAATACCAATGTTATGTAATTGAATGTAAACAACTACACTTTTGTTAGCATTTTCCTTTGTGAAAGGGTGACACAGGTTTGTGCTTTTATCCCCTAGTTTACCTCTAAGATATTCATGAGAATCTTTAGGTAAAGCTTTAGTAAATTTTTCATAAATTTTTTCTTTAGTGTTCACATACTCCAATTCTACTTCTTTCTCTTGTATTAGCTCTCTCAAGTAATAATACTTGATAGAAATGTTCTTTGTCTTTGTGTGCATTACAAGGTTCTTTGATATGTTAATAGCACTACTGTTATCACAATAGATAACCAATAGATTAGTAATTTCTCCATTCAAACCTTTCAAAAATTGTTTGATTCATCTTATATTTGAACAATACATTATTGCTACTACATACTCAGCTTCATCTAGGTATGTACAAGATCATGGTGTGCCAAAAAATGGTGATCTACAAAATATGTAGTCCTGAAATGCCTCAAAGCATTTCTAAATCTATTCCAACTTTTTTCGTACCCATCCTTATATTCAAAAAAATGTTAATACCTTTATAAGGCCTACTATATCTTTTGATACCAACCTTATATGGTCAACTTTCAAAATGTCCCAAAAATGTGTTTTTGGCCTTTTCTTGTATTTTTTTTTTTTTTTTTACTTCATACATGCAACACACAACATTTTTTACCAAAATTTGATGAAATAAAAATGGTTCATTAAGAATGTTCTTAGCTTTCCATAAATGTAAGGTTTGTCAAATTATGAGTTCAATAAGTATTTAATACTTATTTTCTAATGCAGTTATGTATAACGTGGTGATTGACACACTAGTTGAAAAATAACTATAAATTTCAAATGGTAATACATTTTTGAAATCCAAAATATGCATCACACTCTACGCTTCTTATACTATAAGGGAAAAAAATATATATATATTGAATTTTGCAAAGTTTTTAATTAGTTAAGGTGGACATACATGAGATTTTTTTAATTACAAAAATACTAAAGTAGAAAATTAATAATTATTTATTTATTTAGAATAAAAATACAAAAAAATGTGTCACATCCAAGTATGAGTCTACTTCTTCTATTGAGAATATTATTTAAAAACATTATCATTTGATTTTGATTAAGGTGGTCAAATATATGTCTACTTCTTATTTTTGTCCTAAACTTTTTGTAATATTGCATAAAAATTCAAAATTTTGACCAATCAATTTTTATTTGTTTTACAGAAGGTCTAGTAGTTTAGAAACAAAATTCAATTTCCTAGAGATGTTTTGTCTCAACTTTTTGACATAAAGTTAATAACATGTAGAAAATTGCATGTCAAGTTGACATAAGTCTATTTTTCTAATTTTTTATTGCCACTTAAGACCAAATTTTGGTTGACCATGATCCTACACATACCTAGTTGTTGATTAGGAAATGCAGTTCTTCTTTTTGCTTGTCCATGAAATTAGTCTCTTTCCTAGAAAGAATGCAACACCACTTGTGCTCTTCCTATCATCTATATTTCCTACTCAATCAGAGTCAGTGAATACCTTCAGTTCAAACCTATCATTCTTTTGGTAATACAATCCATAGTTTTCTATTCCTTTCAAATATATTAGTATTATTTTCAATGCCATCATGTGTTTTTACTTAGGATTTTTTGAAAATCTTGCAACTATCCCAACTGATAATGCAATATCTAGTCTACCATTAAAAACATACTACACTTTTCTAATCATTGATTTGTATTGTGTCTTGTTCACATAAGTAGAATAATCATTCTTAGATAGTTTGTGTCTAGTAACTATAGGTTTACTCACTAGTTTTGAATCTCCCATCCCAAAAAATTTTACTATCTCTTTGATATATTTGGACTAAGTAATAAAGATACCTTGATTCATTTGATATACTTATAAGCCAAAAAGGAATGTGATCTCACAAAAAATTGACATTTCAAATTCCTTCTTTATTTCATCAAAAAATAATTTGCATAATGCTTCCTTACCTCTAAATAAGATATCATCAACAAAAATTTATGATAATATCACCTCATTGTTCTTACTAGTTATCAAGTACAGATTGATCTTATCATTTGTTCTTGCAAAACCAATCTTCAAAAAATAGTTATGCAGTCTTTTATAAAATTCTCTAGGGGCTTGTTTCAAACCATATAAGCTTTGTGCATCTTACACACCATATCCTTCTTGCTAGGATCCACAAATCCTTCAAGTTGTTATGTGTAAACTTCTTCTTCAAGTAGCCCACTTAGAAATGCAGATTTGACATCCATTAGATATAATTTAAATCATTTATAGGAAGAATGTAAAAGTAGTTTTCTAAATCCTTCTCTTCTTTCTATAGAGGAAAATGTCTCCCCATAGTCAATACCTTCCCCTTAAGTATATCTTTTGCATACTAGGCTAGCCTTACTACTTGTTACCTCACCTTTTTTGTTTAGCTTGTTCCTAAATATCCACTTTGTTCCAATATAATTCTTTTCTTTAGGCTTGATTACAAGGGTCCATATTTTTTTCTTTTTAATATGCTCAATTTCTTCATTCATTTCTTGTATCTAATCCTCATTTTCCAAAGCATCTTTTACACATTTGGTCTCAAACTCACAAAGTAATCATACATCACTTCAAAGTCTACTATTTGTCACATCACTAGACTATTTATCTCAGATAATTGATTTAGGTGCATGATGTCTTCACATAGATTTGGCTTCCTCTATCTGTGATTTTGCATTATTTCCCTGTTCCATGGCACCCATAGTCTACTGCTCAATAATTGGTTTTTGTAGCTCAAAATTTCCAATCTATTGATACGCAACTTTTTTTCCTTTGTTCAGGTGGAGTGTTTCCAGCACTATCATTCACATATATGCATGAAATGTAATCTTCAGGTTCTATCTTGCATTTAATTTCATTATGCTTTGTAAATTCATCAACTTTGACATTTTCACTTTCTACAACTTTGCTAATGTTAGAGTTCAAACACTTATAAACTTTTCTTTTAGTGGAATATCCAAGGAATATACCTTCATCACTTTAAGAATCAATTTTTTCATTTTTATTATCTTTAAGTATGTAACAATTGCTTTTAAAAACTTTAAAATATTTCACATTATGTGCATATCAATACCACAATTCACAAGATGTAGCATTTGTACCTTTCTTGACTTGTATTCTATTCAACGTATAAACAACTCTACTTACATATTCTTTCCAATTTTTTTCTGACACATTTTTCTACTTCATCAAATTTCTAGCACAATCCATAATTGATCTATTTCCTCTTTCATTTATTCCATTTTGAGGAGGGGTCCTAGATGCAAACATATGCATTTTGATTCCTATATCATTGTAGAATATGCTAAACTCATTGGAAATGAATTCACTACCTCTGTTAGATCTCAAATGCTTCAAAATCTTTCCTATCTCCTTTTCAACTCTAGCAAAATACCACTTAACTAACTAAGAAGTATCAAATTTTTCTTTAAGAAACATCACAGTTATCATTCTAGATAGTTATGAACAAATGGAATGAAATATTTTTCTCCAAAATAGATTTGAGAACCAATAGGTCCACATAAGTCAGTATGAACTAATTCTAAACTATCATTTGATGAGTATATTTTTCTTTAAAACTAGAATTGTCATTTTCCCAATTAACATTGTTTCAAAATAGCATTGTCAAGTTTCTTCAATTTTGGAAAACCTTTTACTCTTTTTATTTTACTAATGCTAACAAAATTGTCAAAATGTACATATAAACTCTTGTGCCATAGCCAAGTATCCTCATGTTGTAACAATGAACATGTCTCATTAGCTAAATTTAGATAGAACAAGTTACCTTTTGTTTGATCACCACTTCTAGTCAGTTTACCATCAACATCAAATATTTTGGCCTTTTTGGATAACCTCATTTGTTTAACTGTGCAACACTATATAAATTATAGATAAGTGCTTCAACTCAATAAAAATTGTCACATTTCATCTTATCAATTAGTTGTATTGATCCTTTGCCTTTCACAAGACACAAAATATCATTGCCAAATTTAACATAGCTACCCTCGTATGGTACTATGTCCTCAAATCTACTTCTATCAGCAATCATGTGATTTGAACAATGTCATGAGCCCAAATTGAAGGGATATATGAATATGCAAATAACATATTATATAATGATAATAATTAAGAATAATAATATTAAAGTAAAATTTATTATAATCTATTATATAATAGTGATATATTTGACAATATAAAAATAAAACAATATATAAGATTATAGCATAATTGTAATGTAAAATATTATATTATAATTATAACATTAATGAGTTAAATAAAATAACAAATAAATATTTTGATTATAAATAACAATAATAATTTTATAATGTACCTACATGGGTTATATTATGAAATGGACATATTCAAAAATAATATTATAATATAATTTAGAATTAAATATTATTATAAATAATATATAAAGAAAATATACTACGTAATAGTATTAAGAATAATGATAATACTAATATTATTATTAATATAACATATTATATGTTATAATGTTGTTATTAATATAATTACATAAATCAATAACTATAATTTATAATTATGATTGCATTTGATAAAGTAAAATAAAAAAATATTAAATATATATATCATTTATTGTTGTCTTATATCAAATAGATATAATATTATATCAATTGATAAAAACATTAAATAAAGAAAGAAAGAAATAATAAAAATAATTAATTATATAATAATTGTCAAAGACTAAATTTAATAAAGTATATCAAATTGATATATTGACAATATGAAAATAAAATAATTAAATTAATAATAATATAAATAATAATATAATTATATTATAATATGTTAGTTAATATGAAGTTTGATAATAAACAAACACTATTGACAATAATAAATAATTTAAGATATGAATAGAAAACCAAAAGAACACTACTATTTGATAATGAAATATAGATAAATAGCAAGTGATATATATATTAGAGGAGGAGATGATTAATAGGGGATATAGCTAAAAAGGGAATATGCGAAGACCAATTCAACACAGATAGTAGCATCTGACAAGGGAGACGATAGGTCTGAAACCATAGTGGGAAGCTAGCAAACATCTGATGTAGATACAAGTATGGAAAATTATCTTCACAGAAAGTACTCATTATTCTATTTCCTTCAATCATTCGAGAGGCATGTCAACCAAAGACCAAAAGTAAAGTCAGGAAATATAATGGAGATTATGGAAGTGACAAATAGCAAAAGAGAATAGGAGGACTGTGCATAAATATGAGACAAATAACAAGAATATGCCAAACAGTATACAAATTAAAGAAAAATTCACACATAAATGAATGACCCTTAAAATGGGTCCATTACAAGTGGTATCAGAGTAGAAATCGTACCAACCTGTGAAGAATAGTTTATACAAATCAATCAAAATAGAGAGGAAACTGAAGTTTGTGTGAGATGATATTCTGCTTTTCATGTTCCCTCTTATCCAATTTTCTCAAAGTTAAAGAGAATACTATAAGCGAAGTGCTCCCAATAGTTTCTTGAATTGTTTGCTAGAAGGTAAGGAAGAAATAGCTAAAGACAAGACACAGCTATCAGATAAAGAAATAACTTTCAACATGTATGAGCCATTTTTTCTCATAGTAGACAACAACTTTATGGCCATAGAATGGGCTTTGGCTTATCTCATATCAAATCCACATGTCCAACAGAAGGCATATGAAGAAACAAGCCACACGGTGGGAAAAGGAAAAGGTGAGCTATTCATTTTAGAGCATTTGAAGAAGCTTCTATACATGCAGAGTGTTGTGAAGGAAACCCTAAGAGAAAAATTGATTGTGCCACTTGGGATTATTCACTAGATGGAGGAGAGTAAGTTGATGGACATCACCATACATGCAAAGTCATTGATGCTTTTCAATCTACACATAATGTAAAATGATCTAGAGATGTGGAAAGAGCTGAGGAGTTTAGGCTGGATAGAATTCTTGACAAGAATGAGTTGGAAAACATGATAATGACATATCTTCTATTTGGGGTAGGAAGGAGGCCTTGCATAGGAATGGATGTCGCCAATGTGAATTTTCCCATCCATCTCACCAATTTGCTTAAATCATTTGAGTGGAGATGTGTGAAGGAAGGAAATCTTCTTGATCTTAATCATGATATTCCCAATGTACTCATGTCAATGAATACAAATACATTTGTAGGGCATACTTTTAGCCAATTGCACAAGATGAAAATCCATTTGTGATCATTTGAACTATTCTCATTACTGCTACCTGAGCATGTCCTGGTAGGATACAAAAGAAAAATCAACCTCCAGCTCATGAAGATTCAATTAGTTTTTGAAGACTGCAAGCCCGCATTCCTATCTTAGAGTTGTTGCAATGAGTAGAAGAGCAGGCTTAAATTGATGATAATTTTGATGTATGTGTCAGCTTGTGGATGCATTCACCAAGAATTTGTATGTGAATGTCCATCAACCAAGTCCAGCACTAGTAATTATAACTAACTAATCCAAGGGCTGTGACTAGTGATAATCCTTAGGGTATTTACAAAAGATGCAGAGGTTTGAGTGATGGCTCAATTTTCCAAAGATGGCACCTCATTCGAATGCCCATGAAAAAATTAAAAAGGAGGATAAGGAACATAAGTAGGAAAAAGTAAAAAGAAACACCAATTGCAAGGCAAGTTAAGTAAGCATACAGGCTCAAGTACACAGTATGAGACCCCATCAATCAACATAGTACCAAAGTACTAATCATTATGTATAAGGTACATTGACTCATTAAATTATATTGAAAATTGCATTAATGGTATATATATGGTACAAGTCATTTTAATATGTATATGTGTGTGTGTGTGTGTGTATGTGTGTGTGTGTGTGTGTGTGTGTGTGTGTGTGTCTATATATATATATAGTAGTAGTATAGATGTGAATATATGAAAAAATGAAAAATAGATAAATATTGAACTAAGGGTCTATTTCTCGTCCACATTATGATATCTTAAGGTATGGAGTTTGTGGAGGGAGAGGCGGAGCAATTTTGGGCACATGACAGATATCCTCTAGGCAACAACTTGTAGTCTATTTACATGCCCTTTGGCACTATAAGTCTTCCATCTTATGATGATCGTAATATGGAGAGAGAAAGATTCCTATACCCTATATGAAGGAATCTTCCAAATGATTATGTTCATTAGATTAACACTCATCTTCTCATCCACATTATGATATCTTAATGTAGGGAGTTTGTGGAGGGAGAGGCAAAGTAATTTCGAGCACATGACGTATATCTTCCAGGGAACCACTTGTCTTCTGCTTCATGCGCCCTTTGGCACTATAAGTCTTCCACCTTATGATGATCATAATAAAGAGAGAGAAGGATTCTTTCCAAAAGATTATCTAAATGAGAAAAGGGATCATCACAAGACTCATCTTTCTTTGGAGCTATTATATGCTAATAATTAATTGTGTTTACAGGATCCATGATCAAAAGGCGTATTGGAGAAGTGTATTTTATAAATCATTCCTTATACTCTACTTCATTGTGAAATTTTAATTATAGAGAATCAACAAAGAATGAATGATATGTATGCATTTTGTATGCTTTGTGCCTTAATGAATCAATTTTCTTCATTGTGTATGCTTTGTGTTTTCATGCATTAATGTGTCTACTATATGCTTGCTCTGTGCCTTGTTGCATTAGTGTGTATACTTCATGTCTATGTTGTGTCTTCATGCATTAATGTTTATACATTGTATATATTTATATTTTATAATTTTGTTAGCATAATCATTATTTTAATAATCCAAAGTAAAACGATCAAGGAATAGGCTATTGATTTCAAGATAATAATTTGATTGGAAATTAGGAATTGCTTGAGTGCAAGCAATTTAAGGAAGGGCAGACTTGTCAAGAGCCCAACTTGAAGGGATATATGAATATTCAAATAACATATTATATAATGATTATATTTAAGAATAATAATATTAAAGTAAAATATATTATCATCTATTATATAATAGTGATATATTTGACAATATAAAAATAAAACAATATATAAGATTATAGCATAATTGTAATGTAATATATTATATTATAATTATAATATTAATGAGTTAAATAAAATAAAAAATAAATATTTTGATTATAAATACCCATAATAATTTTATAATGTACCTACATGGGTTATATTATGAAATGGACATATTCAAGAATAATATTATAATATAATTGAGACTTAAATATTATTATAAATAATTTATAAAGAAAATATACTACGCAATAGTATTAAGAATAATGATATTACTAATAACATAATTAATATAATATATATTAAATAATATTAAGCAACAATAAATAAATGTTATTACATAAATTATTAGCATATATGTTATTTCAACAAGATATCAAATTGATATAATCATATATTATATCAATTGATATATTGACAATATGAAAATAATATAATTACATTAATAATAATATAATTATATTATAATATGTTAGTTAATATGATGTTTGATAATAAAAAAACACTATTGAAAATAATAAATAGATAAAGATATGAATAGAAAACCAAAAGGACATGATTATTTGATAATTAAATATAAATGAAGAGCAGGGGAGATATATAAAGGAGGAGATGATTAATAGGGGATGTAACTTAAAAGGGAATACACGAAGACCAATTCAACATAGATAGAAGCATCTAACAAGAGAGATGACAAGTCTGAAACCATAGTGGGAAGTTAGCAAACATCTGACGTAGATACAAGTATGGAAAATAATCTTTACACATAGAACTCATTATTCTATTTCCTTCAATCATTTGAGACACATGTCAATCACAGACCAAAAGTAAAGTCAGGAAATATTCAAAATGCTCAAAAATTAGTAGAGATATTGAAAACATAGATTTCATATAATGGAGATTACGGAAGCGACAGACAGCAAAAGAGAATAGGAGGAATGTGCATAAATACGAGATGGATAACAATAATATGGAAAAAAGTATACAAATTAAAGAAAATGTCACACATAAATAAATGAATGAACCCCAAAATGGGTCCACAACAAGTGGTATCAGAGCGAAAATCTTGGCAACCTGTGAAGAATAGTTTATAAATTAATCAAAATTGAGAGGAAAATGAAGTTTGTGCGAGATGATATTTTGCTTCTCATGTTGCCTCTCATCAAATTTTCTCAAAGTTAAAGAGAATATTGCAAGCGAAGTGCTCCCAACAGTTTCTTGAATTTTTTGCTAGAAGGTAAGAAAGAAACAGTTGAAGAAAAGAAAAAGTTATCTGATAAAGAAATAACTTTCAACATGTATGAGCCATTTGTTCTCATAGTAGATAGAAACATTACAGCTATAGAATGTGCTTTGGCTTATCTCATATCAAATATAAATTTCCAAGAGAAGGCATATGAAGAAATAAGCTATGCGGTGGGAAAAGGAAAAGGTGTGCTATTCATTTTAGAAGATTTGAAGAAGCTTCTGTACATGCAGAGTGTGGTGAAGGAAACCTTAAGAAATGATTCAATTGTGCCACATGGGATTATTCACCAGATGGAGGAGTGTAAGTTGATGGACATCACTATACCTACAAAGTCATCAGTGCTTTTCAATCTGCATAGCACGTAAAATGATCTAGAGTTGTGGAAAGAGCCGAGGAGTTTAGGCCGAACATATTTTTTGACAAGAATGAGTTGGAAAACATGTTAATGACATATCTTCTATTTGGGGTAGGAAGGAGGACTTGCATAGAATGGATGTGGCCAACGTGTATGTTCCCATCAGTCTCACCAATTTGCTTAAATCATTTGTGTGGAGATGTGCGAAGGAAGGAAATCTTCCTAATCTTAATCATGATATTCGTAATGTACTCATGTTAATGAATGCAAATACATTTGTAGGGCATACTTTTGGCCAATTATGCAAGATGAAAATCCATTCGTGATCGTTCGAACTTTTCTTATTACTACTACTTGGGCATGTCCTGGGAGGATACCAAAGAAAAATCAAGCTTGATATCATGAAGGTTTAATTCATTTATGAAGACTACAAGCCTGCATTCCTATCTTAGAGTCGTTGCAATGAGCAGAAGAGGGGGCTTAAATTGATGACAGTTTTTATGTAAGTGTGAGCTTGTACATGCATCCACCTAGAATTCATATGTGAGTGTCCATTGAATAAGTCCGACACTAGTAATTATAACTAACTAATCGGAGGGTCATAACCAGCAATAATCCTTAGGGTATTTACAAAAGTTGTAAAGGTTTGAGTGATGGCTTGATTTCCCAAAGATGGCACCTCGTTTGAATTCCCATAATAGAATTTGAAAGGAGGATAAGGAAGGTAAGCAGGAAAAAGTAAAAAGAAACACCAATCACAAGGCAAGTTATGTGAGCATACAGGCTCAAGTACATAGTACGGGACCCTGTCAATCAGCAGAGTACCAAAGTACTAATCAGTATGTATGAGGTACATCAACTCATTAAATTATATTGAAAATTTCAATTAGGTATATATATGGTACAAGTAATTTCAATGTGTGTGTGTCGATATATACTAGTATAGCTGTGAATATATGGAAAAAAGAAAATTAGATAAATATTGAAATAAGTGTCTATTTTTCATCCACATTATGATATCTTAAGTTAGGGAATTTGTGGAGGGATAGGTGGACTAATTTTAGGCACATGACGGATATCCTCCAGGGAACCAGTTGTAGTCTGTTTCATGCGCCCTTTCACAATGTAAGTCTTCAATCTTATGATGATTGTAAGTGGGAGAGAGAAAGATTCTATACCCTATATGAAGAAATTTTTCAAATGATTGTGTTCATTAGATAACCACTCATCTTCTCATCCACATTATGATGTCTTAAGGTAGGGAGTTTGTGGAGGGAGAGGCAAAGTAATATTGGGCATGTGTGTAGTGCCTATCCTCGTTCACATCTTTTCTAGACTTATTGTTGCTATTATTATCAGGCTATGATGGACTAGTTTTATGTTGATGGATTAATGGCATTGCTTTGAGACTATCAGACATTATATTATGGATTTAGAGGTTATGTGATGAGATCACTTAGACTTTACATTTCATGCATACATGATGATCATTATATTGTTTCTAGCTATGGTTGATGATTAGTTGATGGTTATTATTTCATGTGTTTTATTATGGATACTTACCCCATACTTGCATGTGTATGGTTTATGTGTTTTCTTATTGTATGGCATTTCTGATGTGGTTAAGGAAGGGAGTCGTAGTCACCTGCTTAGTTAGGATCTACACAATGCACCACTTCTTGCCATTCTAGCATTATATATATTGTATGTACATGCATGATTTTTTTGTAGGTTGTAGGTACCGGGTATCGACTTCCCTGAATTACCACGATGAGTGTACCCTATTACACTATCTCAATGATAAGAGAAGGGAGATAAATTATCAAGTCCAAATCCCAAACCCTTAAGCCAATTGTCCTAGTGAGGTAGGACAAGTATCTGGATATTTTACCCACTGAATGTGTCGGATGACATGATTCGTGCTTTTTAACCCTTTAGACTAATTTTGAGTGATTTTCTCTATGATGGGTTTTCATATTTTATCTTGGAGGTCTATGGTGAATTTTCTATTAATTAAGTCTTAATAAATAGATTTAATTAATAAATTAATTATTTGAGAAAATTAATATAAAATATCATGTTATTTGATATTTTGATTATAATTAATTAAATGTGAATTATTGAGGAAAAATGAATTAAATAAAAGAAAATTAGAAATTAAAATTAATAATAATTATAAAATAATAATAAAAGTAATAAATAAATAAAATAATAAAAGTTATAAAAATTAAAATGAAAGTTATAAAGATTGAAATGGAAGTTATAAATATTTAAATAGAAATTATATAAAAAGTAAATTGGAGTTATAAGCTTGCATGGGAATTAACGCACTTTTCTATTTCTCATGTGTCAACAACACGAGGGTTAGTGCATCAATTAAGCACATGGTGTCTACAACCCTATGGCTCATCTTGAAGGTTGGAAAAGACCCATGCTTAGTTGGTGACACCTTCCAGCTATTTCTAGAAGCATTCTAGATGTTTCCTAAAAGCTCTTTATATTCAAGCATTCTTAGAAGCTTAGACATAGCGTTGGGAGTGCAATTGGAGCATTGGAGGACTCAAGAATTCTGAAGAAGGGAGGAGCTTGCTCTGTGGATTTTCTAAGGAAGAGCATTTTAGCATCACAATTCGGGTAGATTCTTGTGACTTAATTTATGCTATTTCTGCATCATGCATTCCCTATCTTCTTTGTGTCTTCCATATGTCTTCTAAGAAGTTTCATATTTTTATGCATTCTCAATATGGGTAGATTAATTTATTTGAGAATTTTATATGCATAGATCTGAAAGATCACGAGGCTAGGGTTTAAATTTATAGCCAAATCCATTAGGAAATTAATTGAGTGAATCTATAATGAAAATATTTTAAAATTCTTAAATATAATCTTTGTGGAAAAAAAACATACATGTTTATGTATTCAGATCTCCATATATATATATATATATATATATATATATATATATATATATATATATATATATATATATATATATATATATATATATATGTATATATGTATACATTTATTATGAATCTAATACAAAATTAGAATATATATATATACATACATACATATATATATATACTGATATATATATATATATATATATATATATATATATATATATATATATATATATATATATATATATTTCACCAAATGAGCGACTGATAAATAGCAGTGGGGAAAACTTAATAAACCGCATCGTGATTCATATTGCGTGGAATCAATGTTAAAAAATGTATATATTAAAATGTCATGGGCACGATTTGTACCCAATTCTTGCGGAAGGCAGAGGCCTGCTGTCGCAGGTCTGCGACGATAGGGGTGCTGCGTACCCGCTATCGGCGTAGTGCCTGCGACCACAGGTACTGCGTACCACAGCAAGAGTGGGTGGGTTAACTAATAACATTTTTATGTAGAAACGTTTATGTTGCAAAAATGTTTACGTTAAAACGTTTGAAACAAACGTTATATGAAATTGATTCTCATATGATATATGGTGTCAATCGAAATTGTTAATTCGATTTTATGAAACGTAATAACTATTTATATATTTACATATGTATGTATATATATATATATATATATATATATATATATATATATATATGTATGTATGTATGTATGTATGTATGTATGTATGTATGTAATATGTAAATATGTTATTAATAAACTTAAGTTATTATTATTTGATAAAAGATTTATATTGAAGGTTTATTTTCATAATGGTGACTCTTTAATAATTTTCAACTATTAAGATTTAATTGTTTTAAATTATAAAGAATTGATAGTTTGGTGGGGGAAGTATCAAACAAATATTATAATAGGAAAATGGATTCCTAGTTCTTTTAAGGAAAACTTTTATTTATCAAAAATAATACATGTGTTCCTCCATTCATTCTTCAAACTTGGAAACATAAATTGAGATCTCTACATTTAAATTCAAGTTGTAAATTTGGCAAAACCAAAACATGTGTTTGCATTGTGTATTTTTTATGCTATTGTTTTGGGTTTTGGGTTGACTAGTGTTGACCAGTATAGGATGTCTACTAGAGGCTTGGGGGTTATGTGTTTGTGATGTCATGATGATGTTTTAATCTTGATCTTTATAAACCCAACCATGGTTATGTGATGGAATGCTCTATGTATTATTTGTAGTTATTGATTGTTATAGTTGAGATTCTTATGTATGAGATACTTGACTTAACAATTATTTTTGGTCATCGATCAATTAACCTTTGTTATTTTCTAGTCACCATGATGGGACTGGAATGTGGATTTATTCTTGATGATGTCATGATGTGACATGTTTGACTCAACCATTTTTGGAGTCTTTGATCAGTATGATTGAGATATATATTTTTTGGTTATTGAGAACTGTTGTCACTTAGGTTTGCACCCTTGTCCAAGGCCTATGCGCGAGGACAACCTAGTGAAACATGTAAACAACCTCCAAGCTATGGGACTTGAACTGCGAGGTTGAGTCTTTGGAGAAGGTCGGCTTCCTCTTACTATTAGGGCGCACCTATCTACTCTTGGAGAGGAAAAGGGAGAAGAAGAGAATGAAAGAAAATCTACCTAGTCTAATGTAAGGAGGTGATGCACCAAAATAGAGTGTTCAGACTTATTTTTGCCCATATATGCACTACTGAACCAAGTTAACATTCAAAAGACATACACACCCAGACTTATATCAATCAATAACCACATATAGATCAGGAAACCAAACTGAATAACATAAGGAAAGGATTTCACTTATATATTATCCAGTATGCCAAAAATAGATACAGTATGCCAGTCACAAATCTCAACAATACAGCAATGAGAGGCAAGATGAATGCACATACACATTGATAGTTGAAAGAGATGATACAAAATGTTATACAGCTCAGAGACAAAGGGATTTTTTTACTGCAGACCTGCGAGTAGTAGCAGAAAAATTAGAAAAGGAGTCAACCCTAGAAAAAGATCACAAAATTGCCTTTATAGTTCAGGCATAACTGAGGATTTTTGCACTACATTTACTTCTCGCCTACTTGCATTAACTTCTCGCCCTGGGAATCCAATCAAAGATCTAATTTGAAAAATGTTTTTCATACCAAAAAATCTGATATTTCTTTGAGAAAGAGCCTGGAGAAGATAGAAATGGTGCCCCAACATTCCTGACACAGTAAATAGATCGACTGGATGGATGAAGTGTCTTTTTGCACCTGGTATTCATTATGAGTTGGTGGCAATTAATCACATGATCAGATTCATGGCAAAACTTTGATCTCTTATCGTTCCTAGTCTCATGAATCTATTGAAGTTAATAGTCAACCAATCTATACAAGCTAGTTGGGCCATGCGGGCCAATGATACTCTTTATTTTTTTTGCCACCCTAGAAGTCCTCTGTCGGTTGACCACCTTTATTGAACTAATGATGCCACCCTTCAAATATTAATACTAACCATGACGGTTACACTAACTGCAAGTCATCGACCATCAATCTCGACTGGGCCAATGAGACACGTGTCATCAGGGTGCTATGTCGCCAACATATACATCGTGCAGCTTCTTCATAGTGATACAACACTGTTCATTGATCTCTGTAGGTCTGACGATCATGAAGACTCGTCATGTGTCGTACTTGCTTCTTACCCTGGGCCCCTCATACCTGGCACCACCTCAGCAACTGCACCATTCTCGAATGACACCTAGCCATCTTTAGCGTACATTCTTTGGTGAGACCAGGTCCCATGAGAACATGTGTCCACCAGGCGCCAACTCACTATTGTAAATCTCGTGCAACTTCTCCATAGCACAATGGTGCCTGTCGTCGATCTAACTTGATCTGACGACCATGAATGATCTGCCCCTCTTTACTGTGCTAGCTGCATGAAAATATGGTCCCACCAGGACACATGGCACCTGGGCGCTATGTCGCCAATGTTATCTCCTGAACAGTTTCTCATAGCACGATGGCACCTGCCCTTGATCTCTGCAGATCTGACGGTGGAGGACTTAACCCTTGACTACGCTGGCCGTGTTGAAGATCTGGTCCCATGACACATCTATGTTTTGACTTGGCATAGGTGGTGGTTCCTCATTGGTCCAACAAAGCACTACCCTGGCAGACTCAAGACTTGACCCCATAGAGCGACCACATGTTGACTAGGCACCATGTCGCTATGAGAAAATTGAGGTCAAATTCCCATAGCACCATAGCGCCCAACTGATGACATGTCCTCTCTCTTGCACGTGGCTCCCTCTGATTCACCACCATGGCACCAGACTCTGCCAACTAGGTAGATGAGGTATGAAATGGGACCCAACCACTTGCCTAAAGCTCTCATTGTTGATCTCTTCCGTTGCTGCGAACCTTTTCGCCGACACTAGGACTCATAGTAGAAATAACCTTTGGCCAGTTGGGCACTATGTCACTATCAAAAAAATCATTATTTTTTCGATGGCTACATGGCGCCTTGCTGCCTTTTGGACTTTTTGACCCATTGTAAAACTAATCATCCATCGCAGAACTTTTTCGATGACATGACCGACCCGCTATTTGGACTTTCCATCGGGCGCTATGTCACTATGAAGATTTCCTGACCAACACGTGATAGTGACATAGTGCCTATGGTGCTGCAAAACTTTTTTGACCTGCCCTTCATTGTAACCTATTCGTTGAATGTGGACCCACCATGGCGACATTTCATCAGGGTGCCATCTTGCTATCGTAAATATCATGCATCTTTTCCATAGCATGATGGTGCCATCTGTTGATCTCCTTTGATCTGACGGCAGAGAGCTTACGGGTTGCAAAAAAAAATGTTATAAGGTTTGGAACCTGGTATTTTCAATATTTCCATGGGTATTAAAATATTACTAATTGGGGAGGTGACCATTGGGCGGGGTAACATTTGAATTTTGAAATTTGGTAGGGAAAACAAAATGTGGTAACATTCTAGTGATTCATAGGGGATGCAAGTCTACTATGCATTAGACCAGTGCCTACGAAAAAATCCATTGGGCTATGGAGTCAAAAAATGGATCTGGAAGGTACGAATCTGAGGACTGCAAAAAACCCTAACCTTTCTGCGAGGAAAACAAAATATTGAAAACCCTAGCTCTACCTCTATAACCTCAAAATTGTCAAAACTTCAGAAGCTAGCAACTCAAAGAGAGAACCATGTGCACGTGCACTTATTGAAAAGCAGGAAACAACAAAAAGAACTAAACTACATATGTACATGAATTCTCAAATCTTTAGAAACAGGGCTTCAGATAGATCCCATTGACTGGAATGGGCAAAATCTTTCCATTGGGCCTGCTCAATTGAAACACATTGGCCTATTTGCAACTGGCAATCAGATAGGGGCCACTCCATAGTGGGTCAAACTTGGAATGTCTTCCTAGTTTTTCTCTATCAGAATCCCACTTTAGAACTAAACCTCTTTCTCTAAAGGTCCTAACCCTAGCCTTCTTTTCAAAACTCCTCTTCGTATGCTGCTGATGTATCTCTAGGATTTGCATAGCCTTATTTCTCTTTTCTTCTAGTTCAATCAGCTCTGCCATTCTTACTAACATGGCATTATCTTCAATTAATTCTAGCTGATGAGCCAACTCCAAGGATGGGAATTCCAATGAAATTGGGAGTTTGGCCTCCCTACCATATACCAGCACAAAAGGTGAATTCCTAATAGATCTCTTGGGTGTTATCCTATTAGCCCATAGAGCAGTTCTTAATTTCTTATGCCAGACCCTTTGATTGTCTTCTATTGTCCTCTTCATGATTCTGATCAGATTCTTGCTGGAAGACTCAGCCAAACCATTACCCTGGGGATAGTAATTTGATGATGTGCTCAAGTAGATATTGTGGTTCATTTCCCATGCACAAATCTGGGTTCCAACAAAAGACTTGGCATTGTCCAAAATGATAGTAGAAGGAGCACCAAATCTAGATACAATTCCATCAAGGAATTCAACAACTGATGGTTCTATGGCATCCTTCAAGGCAACTGCCTCTGTCCATCTAGTAAAATAATCTGTAACAGCCAGAATCCATTTATGACTTGCACTAGATGGAGGGTTAATGGGGCCTATAAAATCCAACCCCCACTGGGTAAAGGGCTGATCCACCTGAATAGGATGAAGGGGGAGAGATACAAGCCTTTGTTTGCCTGGAAAGAAAGCACATTTTTCACATTTTCTCACATGTCTATAACAATTATGGAATAGAGATGGCCAATAATAACCAGCCCTCATGATCTTCATGGCAGTTGTTCTTGCTGAGAAATGGCCACCATTAGGGCCATCATGAAGTTCCTTAATCATCGTCTCAGCCTGATCTTCTTCAATGCATCTCAACAGGGTCCCATTAAAATCCTTCCTGAATAGGATACCATTAATCAAAACATAGGGAATGGACTGCAGTCTATATTGTCTTCTTTTAGCTCTGTCCAATCCCTATGGGTATCCATTCCCTGATAAGAAGCTCTTCATATCATTTATCCATCTCCTTGGACAATTAGCAATTCCTTCCTCCTGCTGCTCTGTTATTATAATAGTAGCCTCTTCATCTAAATCTTGGCCTGATAACATTTCTTTGTACAATCCTCTTCCCCTCACTAGCTTGGTAATCTGAATATCAACATCATACTCCATTACCCTAGTGATCCATCCAACTCTCTTTTCACTGATATCCTTGCTTAATAGAAAATCTTTTACACTGGCATGGGGCACCAACAAATGGATCCTATTGTGGGATAAGAGGTGCTTGAATTTCTTCAAGGCTCTGATGACTACAAGGGTTTGCTTCTCTACAAAGTTGTACTTATCTTCATATTCCTTGAGCCCTTCACTAAAGAAAGCTATGGGTTGTTCCTCATCCTTGTCATTTGTTTGAGTCAAGAAAACATAGATACTTGACTCACCACCTAGAGTGTAGAGGATGAAATCTTTTTCAAAATTTGGGTTCATGAGAGTAGCAAGATTAGGAATAAACCTTCTTACAAAATTTATTCTACCAAGGAAACTTTGTAGCCCCTTCTTGTGTTAAGGAAGAGGAAGGGCAAGTATTTCCTTTGTTCTTTCTGGATCAATGGTCAACCCATCCTCAGATATAATATGTCCCAATAGATTTCCTTGGCTTGTAGCAAAGATACACATGGCTGGGTTGAGGGAAACTCCAAACTCTCTACATCTTAGAAATACCTACCTTAGATGATTAAAATGATCTTCTACATTTTTTGAATATACAGTTATATCATCATGGTATACTAAGACAAACTTGTCAATTAATTTTTTGAAGGCCATCTCCATTGCCTTCTAAAATGTGGCACCTGCATTTGTTAGTCCAAATGGCATCTTGCAATAAGCATAGGTGCCCCATTTAGTAGTAAATGTTGTCTTATGTTTGTCAGATTCTTTAACCAATACTTTGTTATATCCAGAAAATCCATCAAGAAAAGAGAATCTCCTTGGCCCACTAACCTTGGATAGAATTTTCTCCATGGAAGGGAGAGGATGGTGATCTTTAAGAGAAGCCTAATTGAGGTCTCTAAAGTCCACACAGTCTGATTTCTCCATTTTTCTTCCTTACAGGGACAAGGTTAGCTAACCATGATGAGTGTTTGATAGGAAATATTATGTTAGCTTCTATCAACTTGGATAGCTCTTTTCTCATTAGAGGCTCAATCTTAGGATTCACTGACCTTTGTTTTTGCCTTACTAGTTTGGCCTTATCAACTAAATCTATGGTATGCTGAAACAAACTAGGATCAAATCCTTTTAAGTCATCATATGTCCAAGCAAATACATCATTAAATTCTTGACATAACTTAATGAAGTTTTCTTGCTCAGTTTCAGAACATACCTTCCCCATATTCAGAGATTTTCCATCAACAATAGTAACTGGGGCATAATCATCTTTCTCTGCAGCTAGATTCATTCCTTTGCCCCTTGTTTGATCATCAGGATTAAAGACACTCTCCAAGGTAATGAGACCCTTGTGAAACTTGTTATAACTGAGATGAATGATTTGATCACCATACTAATCTTGTAGTCTTGACTAGTTTCTATCTGAGAATTCTGCCTCATTCTGCAAGAAACTCACAATTTTCTCATCAGAATCAAACACTTTCCAATGAGTGTTGTTTTCAGGGATGGCAGGCCTCACTACCACCTTTATTTGTTGCTTATTTTCCTCCTCAATATTCCCTGGTACATCATAAGCTTCTCCCACTACTGCAAGTCTATCAGCATGTTTATTTTGTTTTCTAGGGATGCTCTGAATATTAAATGCATTGAAGCCCTCAAGCAAATCCCAGACTCTGTGTTTGTAAAACTTGAGCAGGCCATTTTTGGTGATATTCTAGTTTCTCACTTGATTAACTACCAACTCACTATCCCCATATACTCTCAAGGCTTGAATTCCTCTCTTTTGGGCAAGTAAGAGACCTTGAATCAAAGATTCATACTTGGCCACATTATTAGTGCAACTGAATTGGAGCCTAAAGGAGAAGTAGTATCTTATTTGTGCAGGAGAGATCAACATAACACCAGCCCCTGATCCATTTCTATTCCTTGAGCCATCAAATTACATACTCCATGTTCCATTTATATCATCATTAGTCCCAACAATTTTAGGAACTTGAGTATCTTTCTCTATTATGCAATATGTACTAAGGCCTGTCTCAAGAGTCTCTGACACAGGCTCAAACTGATATGCATTTGCCCACTCATCCAAGAAGAAATCAAGAATATCCGCTATGGAAATGGCAGGCTCATTTACTATGTCATTTTCATCCATCTCTAGAATAGGGCAATTCAAGTTGATGGGATTGGGGGTGTAGGATTTAGTGTGATGAAGGGCTTGAGGTTCTGCTCTAATTGAGGCATTGGCTCCATATCTGGTCTTAAATGACATATATGACCAATCAGCAGATATGAATCCACCAATTTGAGTAGTGAAGTCTCTTGAAAGACAAATGGAAAAATAAGGCTTGACTTTAGCAACAGATATGTCTTGAACCACAGTGAAACTAGGACATGCATGTAGGGCCATTTCCACATTTCTAAGGATACTTATAGTTTTGACAGTACTACCATCTAATTTTAACACATTCCTAACAATGGGCTCACATTTCATTCCTAAGGCATCAACAACACACCTAGGCATTACTGAGCTACTAGCCCTTGAATCTATCATGCAATTGTGGACTAATTTGCCCCCTATAATCAGAGAAACATAGAATGGAGGAGGTCTAACCTTTTTATTTGTCTCCACATCTCTGACTGATTGTACTAGACTTGTGGCACTCTCTATGATAGATGGTTGATCCTTGGGTTCAATCTTCTCTAACACTTGCTGCAGCATCCTCTTCTACATTGGTATGGTAGTAACATCATCCCACATAGAAATATTCACATCGGTCTTCTTCATTTTCTCTACCACACTGAAAGGTGTATTAGGAACTTTGGTAAAGACTTTGGGAGCTGCACTTATAAGAGGTTGAGATGGAGCAACATAAGGATCACTTGCATCTTTCTTTCTAGAATCTTGCTTTTGCTGTTGTGAAGTACATGTTTGTTCATTTCCTGCATGTGCATGAGGTGTAGCACTTGAAGTTGAGGCCTTCTTAGGAGAAGGAGGGGCAGCATGTTCCATAGCTCTCTTCTTACTTCTTGTGTTATGAGCAACAAAATCCTGGTTTACATTACAATGCTCCCCAATCTGATGATTCATGAAAGAGAAATCATCACGTCCTTGAATATATGAGGCCTCCTTGGGATGATCTTCCTTGTATGGTTGCTTTGCTGTAGGTTCTTGGTCAGTCAAGGCCAGATAAGATTCTGCCTTCTGGCACATGCAATAGGTATAAGAATAGTTGCAGGAAGGACATAAATCATGATCTTGGGCTAAGTTATTTTGAGGGACTATAGCTCTGTTCTGATTTGAGCTTGAAGCAGAGGCATCACTATTTTGCCTACCCTGATCAAAAGAGCTATTCCACTTATTAGGAGGCCTACCACCATTTGGAGCTTGATATTACAATTGGGGAGGCTTGCCACCTTGAGCTTGCTACCTTTCTAAGGCCACCACCTTGTTACTCATTTTTTGTATCATAGAAAAACTATCCTCTAATCTCTTCCCTTGGTCCTTCAACTCCCTCCCCTGCTCTTGCAATTTTTTATCCAGGGTCTTCTCTCTTTTATTTGTATTCAGCACTAGACCTTGGAGCATTTCTTTGAGTTCATCTATCCCATTTGAGGATGTGGAAGCTTAGGGAACTGGAGTAAGGGCTTGTGATGTAGAATTTGTAGAAAGAGGGGCTATTACTAGTTGGTGGTTGGGAACATCAGGAAAGAAAGGCATAGGGGGCCTTGGACCCAACTTTCCTCCTTGTATCAGGATGTTTTCAGCTTTTATGGCTATCTCATAAGCATTAGGCAAGGTATCTCCTCCCATAGTTTGGATTGTAGTGGCAATATCATTGTTAAAAGCTCTAAGGTAATGCAAGAAGGCATTACCAGGGGTAGGTTTCACTGTAGTGGATATTCTATCCCATGTCTTTTGAAATCTATAATTAAAATCAATCATACATTCATGGGGGGCTCTTTTTATTATAGTCAGTTGCTCTAAAAGTGACAAATGGTCACTCTTATCCTCAAAATGTTTGCATAATCCTGCTCCCAGTCCATCCCAATCAGTTATAGAACCATGAGCTAAGCCTCTATACCACTGTAATGGTTTTCCTTTTAAAGATGAGGCTAGAAGTTTGACAGCAACATCCTCCTCTATGATACCATGAATATTACAGACATTTACTACTTCTTGGATATGCTCTAAAGGGGAGATGGAAGTTTCACCAGTAAAATCAAGTATACTTTTTGGTGCAGATACTGGTATATCATGTCTTTGGGCTAACAACAGAGGACTTCCACCATTAAAGGTGGCAAAAGCATGAACTCTTGGCTGTGCCATGTAAACAAGTGTTCTATTGATGATTGTTGATGGCAATCTAGGCTGAGTTTGAGCAACAGGAGGAGTAGAGACAGATCTTACAGGTATATTAATGGTTATTACACCCCTAACTGGTGATAATGAAGTTCTAGTCCTCCTTCTTCTAGGGTTTGAAAGAGAAAGCTCTTGATATTGAAATTTACCTCTAGAAGATGCCCTTGTTTTAGCTCTGGGCATGAATTGCTGCAACTTTGGCCTAGAACCAGATTTGTTGATGTTCATAGTTGCCAAGTACTTTGAAGGATCAGCCTCTTAAAGGCTTGAATACTGAAGCCAACACTACCTCTTCAACATTAATCTCTGAAACTCTTTCTTCTTGACACTAGTAGACTTTAAATTTTGTTTGAAAAAGTGTCCCACCGGGCATGCCAAAAACTATTGTCACTTAGGTTTGCACCCTTTTCCAAGTCCTATGCGCAAGGACAACCTAGCAAAACATGGAAACAACCTCCAAGCTGTGGGACTTGAGCTGCAAGGTTGAGTCTACGGAGAAGGCCGGCTTCCTCTTACTGTCAAGGTGCACCTATCTACTCTTGGAGAGGAAAAGGGAGAAGAAGAGCACAAAAGAAAATCTACCTAGTCTAATCTAAGGAGGTGATGCACCAAAATAGAGTGTTCAGACTTATTTCTGCCCATATATGCACTACTGAACCAAGATAACATTCAAAAGACATACACACCCAGACTTATATCAATCAGTAACCACATACAAATCAGGAAACTAAATTGAATAACACAAGGAAAGGATTTCACTTATATATTATCCAGTAGGCCAAAAATAGATACAGTGTGCCAATCACAAATCTCAACAATACACCAATGAAAGGCAAGATGAATGCACATACACATTGATGGTTGAAGGAGGTGATATAGAATGTTATATAGCTCAGAGACAAAGGGAATTTTTTACCACAGACCTAGGAGCAGTAGCAAAGAAATTAGAAAAGGAGTCGACCCTAGAAAAACATCACAAAATTGCCTTTATAGTTTAGGCATAACTGAGGATTTTTGCATTACATTTACTTGTCACCTACTGGCATTAACTTCTCACCCTGGGAATCAAATCAAAGATCTGATTTGAAAAATGGTTTGCGTACCAAAAAATCTGATATTTCTTTGAGAAAGAGCCTGGAGAAGACAAAAACGGTGCCCCAACATTCCTGACATAGTAAATAGATCGACTGGATGGATGGAGTGTCTTTCTGCACCTGGTATTCATTCTGAGTTGGTGGCAATTAATCACACGATCAGATTCACGAAAAAACTTTGATCTCTTATCGTTCCTGGTCTCACGAATCCGTCGAAGTTAATAGTCAACCAGGCTATACAAGCCAGTTGGGCCATGCAGGCCAATGACACTCTTTATTTTTTTTGCCACCCTGGAAGTCCTCTGGTGGTTGACCACCTTTATTGAACTAACGATGCCACCCTTCAAATATTAATACTAACCGTGACGGTTACACTAACTGCCAGTCGCCAACCGTCAATCTCGATCGGGCCAGTGAGACACGTGTCATCAGGGCGCTATGTCACCAACATATACATCGTGTAGCTTCTTCATAGCAATACAACGTCGTCCATTGATCTTTGTAGATCTGACGATCATGAAGACTCCTCATGTGTCGTACTTGCTTCTTACCCTAGGCCCCTCATACCTGGCACCACCTTAGCAACTGCACCATGCTTGAACGACACCTATCCATCTTTAGCGTACATTCTTTGGCGAGACCTAGTCCCATGAGGACATGTGTCCACTAGGCACCAACTCGCTATTGTAAATCTCATGCAACTTCTCCATAGCGCGATGGTGCTTGCCATTGATCTAACTTGATCTGACGACCATGAACGATCTACCCCTCATTATTGCACTAGTTTCATGAAAATATGGTCCCATGGGGACACGTGGTGCTCGAGCACTATGTCGCCAATGTTATCTCTCGAGCAGTTTCTCATAGTGCGATGGCGCCTGCCCTTGATCTCTGCAAATTTGATGGTGGAGGACTTAACCCTTGATTGCGCTGGCCGCGTTAAAGATCTGGTCCCACGAAACATCTGTATTCTAACTTGGCATAGGTGGTGGTTCCTCATTGCTCCAATGAGGCACCACCCTGGAAGACTCAAGACTTGACCCCAAAGAGTAGCCACGTGTAAACTAGGCGCTGTGTCGCTATGAGAAAATCAAGGTCAAATTCCCATAGCGCCATAGTGCACAACATATGACATGTCCTCTCTCTTGCACATGGCTCCCTCTGATTCGCTACCATGGCACAAAACTTTGCTAACTAGGCAGATGAGGTATGAAATGGGACCCAACCACTTGCCTGAAGCTCTCGTCGTTGATCTCTTCCGTTGCTGTGAACCTTGCTGCCGACACTAGGACTGACCACAGAAATAACCCCTGGCCGGCTGGGCGCTATGTCGCTATCGAAAAACCTGTGTGTTTTCCAATGGCGACATGGTGCCTTCCCACCTTTTGGACTTTTTGGCCGATCATAAAACTAACCGCCTGTCGCAGAACTTTTTTGATGACGCGACCTACCCACCGTTTGGAATTTTCGTCGGGGACTATGTCGCTTTGAAGATTTCTCGGCCAACACACGATAGTGACATAGCATCTACGATGTCGCAGAACTTTTCTGACCCACTCTGCATTGTAACCTGTTCGCTGAATGTGGACCCACCATGGCGACATGTCATCAAGGTGCCATCTCACTATCGTAAATATCATGCATCTTTTCCATAGGGCAATGGCGCCATCTGTTGATCTCCTTTGATCTGACGGAAGAGAGCTTACGGGTTGCAAAAAAAAATGTTATAAGGTTCGAAACAGGGTATTTTAAATATTTCCATGGGTATTAAAATATTACTAATTGGGGAGGTGACCGTTGGGCGTGGTAACATTTGAATTTTTAAATTTGGCGAGGCAAACAAAATGTGGTAACAAGAACCATTGGATACTTTTCATTATCAGTGATACTTCAGTTGCCAATAGAGAGCTATTGTGTTCATGATTTTCTATGGATGTTTCCTCATGGAGAATTGATTCTTTTATGCATATTTGATGATTTTGTTATGGATTATCTTTTGTGATTTTGAGATTTATGAGTCCATGAGCATTAGGGTAGGATATCTACATGTAGTGATAGGAAGTGGCTTGCAATGGGGGTCGGGGCCCTAAGAGGCTGCCAAGGTAACTCATTGTAAGTTGGATTAATAAGTGATAACATTCACACCTAATACTAATTGAATGAACCTAAAAAGATAAGTGTTTTGTTCTCACCCATGCCTTGAGTGCTTGTACAAGCTAGGATGGGAGTAGTGAGACGCATGGTTGCGACCTTGCATTCTGTAGTATGCCTTGTCGATATTAGAGGATACTAGTGGCTGCATGAAATTAGTATGGACCCGTGGAGTTTAGCTAACTGCCAGGGTAACTTGTACGTGATAATTGCGATTACACTTTCCCGCTTGCATAGTAGGTTCCTACATGTCATTGTGTGCCTCTGGGATTAGATGTCAGATTCTGTGTTTGGAACCTTTGAGTTAGTATACTTTTAGGATTCCTGGACTTATAGAGATTTGTGCTATGTGATTTTGATAGCTTGTTTGGGACTTGAGATTATCTCCTCAACACGGTGGGAGTGGACCACTTAGGTACCACGCAGTCGGGTGGTAGTGTATTTTCCACTCTTATCATTTTGAGATTCATTGAGACATCGTGGCTGATGCGTCCTTCATGATGGTACATATGTATCCTTTTCATTAATAATTAGCATATGTTAGATGATTTTATCTTATGCTTTCATTTGCATGTTAGATTACTTTTTACATATGATGTTGTATATATCAGGAGTGACATTCCTATTATGTTAGTACCTATGATCTCTTTGGTAGTTTGAAATGTTACACACGGAGGGATGGCTAGGATCCACGATGGTCTAATGATGCTATTAATGGTTGGGAGGAACTGTGCACTTAGTTTATTATGTTTGATCTTTATGATGGATATATATGACTTCTATGATGATGTATCATGTGTATCATGTGATTATCTCTACTTTGATGTACCATGGATTAGAATAGGATGATGTACCTTATTCTACATATGTATATTCTTTTGAGCTTGTCATACCCTGTGACATGTATAGTGGATGATTGAGTATTTGAAATATAATGTATAAATATTGGACTTATCATTATTGTTTCATGTGGATGTTTTACTAGATGGATTCATGTATGTAATTCAACGTTCAGGGATCTTTAAAGAATATAATCTGTTATGTATGTTATGTTTACTTTCAGATGGACATTGCTATTGCTTTTGTTATTGTGCATAAGTTATACATGGTATTTACTTTCATGAAGAAAAAAAAGCTACTAAACTTAGTGAAATTATAGGTTAGTTCTTTGGATCCCTTGGCGGGGCATTACATTTGGTATCAGAGTGCAAGTTTCTATATTGGGAGCTCTGGGTATTTTGGAACAACTAGAACTTTGAAATATTAAGTGTAACTTTCCAAACTTGATCTAGGTGAACTAAACTTAGTACCTTGTACTATTGTAGGATAGTATCTAGGACTAGGTCTTTTATTAGAGGCTATGGTAAAGGCCGTGGTCGTGGCAGAGCTATCAGTGTCCATGAGTCTGCCCATGAGGGATCGGCTCATGTAGAGAGTAGGGAAGAGCACTCTAGTAGGCAGCAAGAAGAGAGTTGTAGAGAGGATCAAGCTGAGTGTCAAGAGGTTGGTTTGAGGCAGATGATGTAGACTATTCTATAATTTCTACCTCCTGTTCAAGAACAGCCCAAAGTGCACCAAATAGAACAAGAGCATAGACCCAGATCTAGAAATCCTCAGAAGGATCGTTAGAGGTCCATTGTGTCCACTCAAATGAAGGATCTTTCAAGATCCAAGGTTAAGCCTTTCAATGGGAAAGGTTCTTGTTATGTGGCCGAGCAGTGGCTTATTTCTCTCAACAAGATTTTTTCCATGCAGGAGTTCGACAGCAATGTTAAGGCAAGATTTTCAATCACTAATCTAGAGAATTTTGGGGCCACTTGGTGGACGATAGAGGAGAAGAAGTTGGGAATTGATATGAGCAGTGATACATGGGAGTTATTCCTAGAGAGTTTTCATAAACGATTCCTACCAGAGGAATGGAAATAGCAAAGGGCTGATGAATTTCATACTCTCATATAGTACACTTTGTCAGTGACCGAGTATGAGCGTAAGTTTTATGAGCTCATGTCTTTTTCAGGGTTCAGTGAAAATTCAGCTCAATTGACACAACATTTTATTAGGGGTTTGAATAACCGTATTATTGGGGGAGTTAAGGTATTTGAGCCAAAAACCCTCAAGGATGCGGTGCATCGAGCTATCCTTGTTGAGAAAAGTGTCAACCTTGGTCAAGGTTGTTTTGTAGGAGTGCCAGCAGCATCAAGATCTAAAAGCAACTACAATTCAAGTGGTAACAAGAAGTTTTCTTTCTCTAAGGGGAAACAATATCAGCAGCAGTCTCAGCAGACATAGCAATAGAAGGGCCCAAATTCTCAAGCTCAAGGTGGTGGCAAAGGTTCTAACACCAAGAACAACCGCAATGCTCAATGCAATAAATAGAATCAGTCCAATCAACTAGCTCAGAGCTAGTCTTTTGTTAGCAGGAACAATCGCCAGCAATCTAATCTACCACCTATGGGTAGAGGATCTGGTAGAAATATAGAATGTTTTTCATGTGGTCAGATTGGACATTATGCAGCTTAGTGTCCTCAGTGAGAACCTCAGTTTTTAGGACCTAGACCTATTGTTTCAGAGCCTATAGTTGGAGATGCAAGTAGAGCTCATAGAGTTTTTGCAGCAGTTGATCAGCATCAGGCAGATCATCAGGGAACAGTGGATGAGACCACAGGTGCTATTAGAGGTATATCTCTTTCAGTATTGTTTGATTCAGGAGCTACAAATTCATTTATTTCACCATCTATAGTTTCTAATTGTAAGCTAGATGCGGTGAAGCAAGATCATGGTTGGCAAGTGGAACTAGCCTCAGGCATTAAGGTCTCCACAGATTCTGTAGTTCATAAGTGTGGGCTTAGCTTAGGAAACTTTGATATGGCAGTGGATCTTTGAGTCATACCCCTTGGTTCCTATGATGTGGTTCTAGGCATGGACTGGCTTGGATCTCATAGAGCTAGTATAGATTGTAGGAAGAAGACTATTATGTGCCAAGATGACCAAGGGAATGATGTGCAGATAGTTGGGATACCGAGGCCTATATCTCTATGGATGATTTCTACTATGCAATTGAAGCGAAGTTTCTGTAAGGGATGTCACATATTTTCTATTATGGTAAATGATCTTGATGAGGAAGATTCCATGAGGGAGACTTTAGATCACTCAATTTTGCAGGAGTACGCATATATTTTTCCAAGTGAGATTCCAGGCATGCCTCCAAAGAGGGATATTGACTTTAATATTGATCTGATTCCTAGAGTGAAGCCTATCTCTAAATCTCCTTATCGCATGATGACATAGGAATTGGGTGAGCTATGTCTTCAGTTAGAGGAACTTCTGGCCAAAGGTAGCATTCGACCTAGTGTATCACCATGGGGAGCTCTAGTGCTCTTTGTGAAGAAGAAAGACAGTTCTTTGCGCCTTTGTATTGACTACAGATAGTTGAATAAGGTGACTATTAAGAATAGGTATCCTTTGCCTAGGATTGATGACTTATTCGATCAGATCAAGGGAGCTACAGTATTCTCCAAGATTGATCTTAAGTTAGGATACCACCAACTTTGCATTAAGGAAGCGGATATTCACAAGACCGCTTTTCAAATGCACTATGGGCATTATGAGTTCACAGTGGTACCTTTTGGGTTGACTAATGCTCCATCAATTTTCATGAGTTTGATGAATGGTGTGTTCCAATCTTATCTGGACAGAGTTGTACTCATGTTTCTCGATGACATATTGATATATTCTAAGACTCAGAAGGAGCATGAGGAACACCTACGATTGGTTTTGCAGTGTTTGAGGGACAATCAGCTTTATGCCAATGCAGCTAAGTGTGAATTCTTAAAATTGAAGATTCAGTATTTAGGGCATGTTATTTCAAGTGATGGTATTTCAGTGGATCTTGCAAAGATTTAGGTGATAATATATTGGCCTACACCGACTAATGTGTCAAAAATTTGTAGCTTCATGGGTTTAGCTGGTTATTATCATAGATTTGTCTAGAAATTCTCTAGGATACCACATCCTATCACTTCTCTTCAAAGGAAAGGAAAGAAGTTCATATGGACAGAGAAATGTGAGGTAGCTTTTCAAAAGCTCAAGGAGCTTTTGACCAGTGCACCGATTCTAGCTGTACCTAATCCAGAAGGTGATTTCATGGTATGTACAGATGCTTCTTTTGAAGGGATTGGGGCAGTGTTGATGCAAAATGGACGGGTGACTACGTATGAATCATGCAAGCTCAAGGATCATGAGTTAAATTATCCAACAAATGATCTCAAATTAGCAACAGTAGTTCATGCTTTGACAAGGTGGAGACATTTCTTGTTGGGGCTAAGATTTGAGCTACACAGCGATCATCGTAGTCTTTAGTACATTTTTACTCAGCCTAATTTAAATGCTCACCAGAGGCGATGGATGGAGTTTGTTAGATTGTGGTTACTGATCAGTAAAGTACTGTACATACTTCATAAATAGTGGGGTTCAGGGCATCGGCTTGAAAAGAAAATTTGGGTAGTAGCCGACATGGTAGCCGACATATTATGGACGACATATGGCTGACATGTTATAACCCTAAAGTGGTTTAATACTTCTATAAAAGGGCTTAGGGTTGGGTATTTTTTTATAATGTTGTAATACAAAATTGGTTCTTGCGGTGATATTGTGTTGTAAGGGATTATGGATTGTAATCAGGTTGTAATCACTGGATTGTAATAAGATCGGACTTGCTGTTTGGTGGACGTAGCCCAGGGATTGGGTGAACCACATTAAATCTTGGTGCCTTGTGTTCATTTTTGTGTATTCTATTTTTTTTTTATTGGTTATATTTGCATGTAGTTTTTATTTCTGTCTGTGGTTTATCCTAACAAGTGGTATCAAAGCAAGGTTTTCTTTCAGTTATCCTCTGTAGGAAAGTCTCATGGTTAAGTGGGAGTCTCACAATTAAGTGGGAGCGATGGCAGATGAGGGTAAGTTGAGGGTTGATAGGTTTAATGGGCAGAACTTCCAGTTATGGAAGATACAAATGGAAGACTATTTATATCAGAAGGATTTATGGAAGCCGTTGGAAGGAAAAGCCCAGAATTAGGGAACTATGTCAGAGGCTGAATGGGATCTTTTGGATAGAAAGGCACTCAGAAGAATTCGGTTATGCTTGGCGCCATCGATGGCATTTAATATTACAAAAGAAAAGACGAAAGAGGATTTGATGAAAACCCTAGCGACACTGTATGAAAAGCCCTCTGCTTCAAATAAGGTATTTCTCATGAAGCGTTTATTTAATATGAAAATGGCAGAAGGTAGATGTATTGCAAATCATTTAAATGAGTTTAATACTATTACTAGTCAATTATCTTCTATGGGTATCAATTTTGATGAATAAATTAGGGCTCTCTTGATTTTGTGTTCTTTGCCTGAAAGCTGGAATGGCTTGGTAATGGCGGTGAGTAATTATGTTCCTGGATCTAGTACCCTAAAATATGATGATGTGATCAGTGTTATTTTAAGTGAGGAAACACGTAGAAAATCCTCAGGTGGATCTACATCAGGAAGTGCTTTAAATGCACAAAGTAGGGGCAGAACGACTGAAAGAGGAAGTAACTCTGGAAATCGTGGGAAATCAAGAGGAAAGTCAAAGGGGAGGAGGTCTCAATCGAGAGGACCAAATGATTGCTGGTACTGTGGGAAACCAAGACACAAAAAGAAAGATTGCTGGAATCGAAAGAAAAATGAAGGAGATAAATCAGATGGAGACAAGGAGGCAAATGTGGTAAGTAACAAATCCAGAGAGGATGCTTTGCTTCTGTCTTTAGAGAGTGTTGATGATTCATGGGTTTTAGATTCTGGTGCTTCATTTCATGCTACACCTCATAGAGGTTATTTCATTGATTATGTCCAAGGGGATTTTGGGCTTGTTTATTTGGGGGATAATGAACCCTGTCAGATTGTTGGAAAGGGAAAAATTAAGATTAAGTTGCTGAATGGGAATCATTGGCTACTACATGAGGTAAGACATATTCCAAAACTAAGTAGAAATTTAATTTCAGCAGGGCAACTCGGTGATGAGGGTTGTGTAGTTACTTTTAATGATAAAAATTGGAAGGTTTCAAAAGGTTCCCTTGTAGTAGCAAAAGGTGTGAAAGTAGGCACCTTATATCTTTGTATAGGTCATATTGTTCCTTCTACTTTGATTGTTTCAGAGAAAAATGAATATTTAGTAACAATTACTACAGTTGAGCAGGGAGAACAAATAGCTGTTGTAGATTCTGATACAGTGATATGGCACAATAGACTTGGGCACATGAGTGAGAAAGGTATGAAAGTACTTCATTCAAGGAAAGTTTTACCAGGTCTAAAATGTGTGAATATGGATTTTTGTGAAAGTTGTGTGTATGGAAAACAAAAGAGAGTGAGTTTTGTAAAGACATGGAAGGAAAACAAAAAGGAGAAATTAGAGCTTGTGCATACAGATGTATGGGGACTGGATCAGGTATCTTCCCTTGGTGGCTCTCATTATTATGTTACATTTATTGATGATGCAACTAGAAAAGCATGGGTTTATTTCCTTAGACAGAAATTTGATGTATTTCAAACTTTTAAGAAATGGAAATGCTTGGTTGAAAATGAGACTGGTAAGAAATTAAAATGTCTCAGATCTGATAATGGTGGTGAGTATTGCAGTCATGAATTTGAAGATTATTGTTCCATTAATGGTATTCGTAGATAGAAAACTGTTCCAAGGACTCCACAGGAAAATGGAGTGGCTGAACACATGAACAGGACTATAATGGAGCGCGCAAGGAGCATGAGGTTGCATGTTGGGTTGCCCTTACACATGTGGGCAGAGGCTGTCAATACTGTAGTATATTTGATTAATAGAGGTCCCTCTACTCCTTTGGGCTGTGGTATTCCAGAGGAAGCATGGACTAGGAAGAAGGTGAGTTATTATTTTCTCAAGACCTTCGGTTGTGAAGCATTTGCTCATATGGACTCTGAAAACAGAACCAAGCTCAAAGCTAAATCAAAGAAATGTGTCTTTTTTGGAAATGGAATTAATGAATTTGGTTATAGGCTTTGAGATTTTGAAAATCTTAAAATTATTAGAAGTCCGGATGTCATATTTAATGAGAAAGTGTTGTACAAAGATCTATTGCAGCAACATGAGAAGAAAAAAGATGATTATGTAGTGTTGGATGATACTCCAAAAGCTGATGTTCCAGCCATTCCTCATGATGTGCAACAACTGCAACAACAAATACCACACACACCAGTGAATGTTAGATGGTCAACAAGGCAAATTAGACCTCCACAAAGGTTTTCTCCCTCTTTGTATTCTATTTTACTTACTGATGCTGATGAACCTAAAAGTTATGATAAAGCTGTGCAGGTGGATACTAAGATTCAGTGGGAGTCTGCAATGAAAGATGAAATGGACTCTTTGCTGAAAAATAAGACATGGGATTTGTGCAAGTTGCCTGTAGGTAAAAAGGCTTTATAGAATAAATGGGTTTACAGGTTGAAAGAAGAGGAAGGAGGTAAGGAAAGATTTAAGGCCAAGTTAGTTGTAAAAGGATTTGCACAGAAAAAGGGAATTGATTTTGATGAGATATTTTCTCCTGTTGTTAAAATGACTTCTATTCGTACTATTTTAAGTCTTGTGGCTACTGAAGATTTGCATTTAGAGCAGATGGATGTTAAAACAACCTTTCTTCATGGTGATTTGGATGAAGAAATATATATGGCTCAACCACAGGGTTTTGAGATCAAAGGTAAGGAGAACTTAGTGTGCAAATTGAAGAAAAGTTTATATGGCTTGAAGCAAGCACCTCAGCAATGGTATCTGAAATTTGACATTTTTATGCATGAGCATGGATATAATAGGTGTCATTCAGATTACTATGTTTATTTTAAGAGGTTCGATGATGATAGCTACATTATTTTATGTTTATATGTTGATGATATGCTTGTAGATGGGTCTAACATGGATCATATTAAGGGGTTGAAATGCCAGTTAGCACATGCATTTTCTATGAAGGATTTGGGGGCAGCAAAAAAAATCCTTGGTATAAAGATTTGTAGAGATAGGAAGAACAAAACTTTGACGCTATCTCAGGCTGATTATATTGTGAAGGTGTTGCACCATTTCTCTATGGAGAATGCTAAAGTTTTCAGCACACCTTTACCTGGTCATTTGAAATTGACTAAGGAGATGTGTCCCAAGACATAGGAAGAGGAGGATAAGATGTCCAAGGTACCCTATGGTTCAGCTATAGGAAGTTTGATGTATGCTATGGTATGCACTAGGCCAGATATTGCACATGCAGTGGGAGTTGTTAGCAGGTATATGAGTCATCCAGGATTTGAGCATTGGAATGTTGTCAAGTGGATTCTCAGATATTTGAGAGGAACATCCAATAAGTGTTTACACTTTGGGGGCTCTACTACTGATTTATAGGGCTATGTTGACTCAGATTTGGCTGGGGATATTGATACCAGGCGGAGTACTTCAGGTTATGTCTTTACTATTGGTGGGGCAATCGTGAATTGGGTTTCTAGGTTACAGAAGATTAATGCTCTCTCCACTACAGAGGCAGAGTATGTTGCTACTACAGAGGTAGCCAAGGAGATGATATGGCTTTAGTTCTTCTTGGAAGAATTGGGACATCTTCAGACGGATAATTATTTGTTCACAGATAGTCAGAGTGCCATTCATCTTGCTAAGAATTCAGCTATGCATTCTAAGACCAAACACATATAGTTGTGGTACCATTTCATTCGATCAGTTGTGGAGGATGGACAGTTAAAGCTGAAGAAGATACATACCAATCACAATCTAGCAGATATGTTGACAAAGGTTATAACAAGGGAGAAGTTGAACTCCTCTTCAGCTTCGGTTGGTCTTTTAGACTGAACATGAATAAAAGAACAGTAGAGTCCAGGATGGTTCGATCTAGTGGGAGCCCCATGTGGTAGTGGTATTGCTACAGGATCAGTCTCCAAGTGGGAGATTGTTTTTTAGTGTGGAGCCTGATCAATCCCCAAGTGGGAGATTGTTAGATTGTGGTGACTGATCAGGAAAGTACTATACATACTTCATAAATAGTGGTAGCCGACATATTATGGCCAACATATGGCCAACATGTTATAACCCTAAAGCGGTTTAATACTTGTATAAAAGGGCTTAGGGTTGGGTATTTTTTTATAATGTTGTGATATGAAATTGGTTCTTGTGGCGGTATTGAGCTGTAAGGGATTACGGATTGTAATCAGGTTGTAATCACTGGATTGTAATAAGATCAGACTTGTTGTTTGGTGGACGTAGCCCAGGGATTGGGTGAACCACATTAAATCTTGTTGCCTTGTGTTCATTTCTATGTGTTCTATTATTTTTGGTTATTGGTTATATTTGCATGTAATTTTTATTTTTGTTCGTGGTTTATCCTAACAGAGTTTCTATGCGAGTATGATTTTGAGGTTAAGTACATTCAGGGTAAGGAGAAGGTGGTGGTGGATGCTTTGAGTCACAGGAGACATGTGGTATCATCGATGACCCTTAGTGTGGATTTGAGTAGTTAGATTCTTCAGGCCTGGACTTCCTACGAATTCCTAGTATCAGGAAGTGTGCAGAGAGATAGATTCAGGAAGATCTCTAGAAGGTAAGTTTGCAGGTTACGTTTGAGAGTCAGATGGTCTTTTGAGACATTTGGGGAGGATTTATGTGCCATTTTCGGATGAGCTTCACACCTTGATACTAGAAGAAGCCCATCATACACCTTACTCATCACATCCAGGTGTCAAGAAGATGCATGCTGATTTGAAACATTTGTTCTTTTGGTCTGGGATGAAGCGAGATATTGCAGATTTTGTGGCTAGGTGCCTTGAGTGCTAGAGAGTTAAGGCAGAACATCAGCACCCAGCTGGACTTTTGCAGCCTAATCCCATTCCTTCTTGGAAGTGGGATATCATCTCCATGGATTTTATAGTAGGATTACCTATTACTGTCTGTCGTCATGATGCTATCATGGTCATCGTTGATAGATTGACTAAGGTGGCGCATTTTTTACCGATTAGGTCTTCCTACACAGTAGCTTCTATAGCTAATGTCTTTATGCATGATACTGTGAGATTACATGGTATTCCTAGAAAGATTATTTCTGATAGGGATCCTGTATTTACATCTGCATTCTGGGCATCGCTGTAGCATGAGCTTGGAGCGCAGTTAAACTTCAGTTCGGCATATCATCTAGAGACTGATGGTCAGACAAAGAGGATGAATCAGGTTTTGGAGGATATGTTACGGATGTATGTGATGGATAGGTAGACACATTGGGAGGATTATCTCTACCTAGTGGAGTTTTCTTACAACAACGGGTATCATAGTTCTATTGGCATGGCAGCATTTCAGGCATTATACAGACGTCCTTGTCGTACACCATTGAGTTGGGATAGTCTTGAGGATTGTATCTTGTTAGGTCTTGAGATGCTTCGTGATATGGAGAAACAGGTAGTGTGTATCCATGAGCACTTGACTATGGCACAAGATAGGCAAAAGAAGTATGTTGATGCTCATAGGACTGATAAGCAGTTTGCTATGGGAGATAAGGTTTTCTTGAGAGTGCGGCCGCGAAAGAGTCCGATCCGATATGGAAAGGGTTCTAAGCTAACACCTTTCTTTGTGGGACCATTCAAGATTTTGAAGAGGATTGGCCCGATTGCTTACCGCCTTGCTCTACTGCCCAGCCTATCTCACATTCATGATGTTTTCCATGTTTCAGTACTTTGGTAGTATATTCCTGATATTGTACATGTTCTTGATTGGAATGCGTTGCAGGTAGAGGACATGCAACTAGCTTTGGAGCTGGTTCGTATTCTAGAGCAGTGAGTGTTGACCCTCAGGGGTCAAACCATCGAGCAGGTAAGGGCCCAATGGGACCCTACTAATGATTCTTCAGCTACTTGGGAGGATGCAGCTATATTGAGGGAGTTATATCCCTACTTGTTTGTAGGCTTCCAGGAGTAAACCTAACCCAAGGGGGGGTGGATGTAGTGCCTATCCTCGTTCACATCTTTTCTAGACTTATTGTTGCTATTATTATCAGACTATGATGGACTAGTTTTATGTTGATGGATTAATGGCATTGCTTTGAGACTATCAGACATTATATTATGGATTCAGAGGTTATGTGATGAGATCACTTAGACTTTACATTTCATGCATACATGATGATCATTATATTATTTCCAGCTATGGTTGATGATTAGTTGATGGTTATTATTTCATGTGTTTTATTATGGATACTTACCCAATACTTGCATGTGTATAGTGTGCGTGTTTTCTTAGTGTATGGCGTTTCTGATGTGGTTAAGGAAGAGAGTCATAGTCACCTACTTAGTTAGGATCTACACGATGCACCACTTCCTGCCATTGTCTATTTAACTTAGCATTATATATTGTATGTACATGCATGGTTTTTCTACAGGTTGCAGGTACTAGGTATCGACTTCCCTGAATTGCTAGGATGAGCATACCCTATTACACTATCTCAATGATAAGAGAAGGGAGATAAATTCTCAAGTCCAAATCCCAAACCCTTAAGCCAATTGTCCTAGTGAGGTAGGACAAGTATCTGGATATTTTACCCACCGAATGTGTCGGATGACATGATTCATGATTTTTAACCCTTTAGACTGATTTTGAGTGATTTACTCTATGATGGGTTTTCATATTTTATCTTGGAGGTCTATGGTGAATTTTCTATTAATTAAGTCTTAATAAATAGATTTAATTAATAAATTAATTATTTGAGAAAATTAATATAAAATATCATGTTATTTGATATTTTGATTATAATTAATTAAATGTGAATTATTGAGGAAAAATGAATTAAATAAAAGAAAATTAGAAATTAAAATTAATAATAATTATAAAATAATAATAAAAGTAATAAATAAATAAAATAATAAAAGTTATAAAAATTAAAATGAAAGTTATAAAGATTGAAATGGAAGCTATAAATATTTAAATAGAAATTATATAGAAAGTAAATTGGAGTTATAAGCTCGCATGGGAATTAACGCACTTTTCTATTTCTCATGTGTCAAGAACACGTGAGTTAGTGCATCAATTAAGCACATGGTGTCTACAACCCTATGGCTCATCTTGAAGGTTGAAAAAGACCCATGCTTAGTTGGTGACACCTTCCAGCTGTTTCTAGAAGCATTCTAGATGTTTCCTAAAAGCTCTTTATATTCAGGCATTCTTAGAAGCTTAGACATAGCGTTGGGAATGCAATTGAAGCATTGGAGGACTCAAGAATTCTGAAGAAGGGAGGAGCTTGCTCTGTGGATTTTCTAAGGAAGAGCGATTTAACATCAGAATCTAGGTAGATTCTTGTGATTTTATTTATGCTATTTCCGCATCACGCATTCCCTGTCTTCTTCGTGTCTTCCATATGTCTTCTGAGAAGTTTCATATTTTTATGCATTCTCAATATGGTTAGATTAATTTATTTGAGAATTTTATATGCATAGATCTGAAAGATCATGGGGCTAGGGTTAAAATTTATAGCCAAATCCATTAGAAAATTAATTGAGTGAATCTATAATGCAAATATTTTAAAATTCTTAAATATAATCTTTGTGGAAAAAAAACATACATGTTTATGTATTCAAATCTGCATACATATATATATATATATATATATATATATATATGTATGTATGTATGTATGTATGTATGTATGTATATGTATATGTATATGTATATGTATATGTATATGTATATGTATACCTTTATTATGAATCTAATACAAAATTTGAATACATACATACATACATACATACATACATACTGATATATATATATATATATTTCACCGAATGAGCGACTGATAAATCACAGTGGAGAAAACTTAATAAACCGCATCGTGATTCATATTGCATGGAATCAATGTTAAAAAATGAATATATTAAAATGCCATGGGCACGATTTGTACCCCATGCCTGTGGAAGGCAGAGGCTTGCCGTCGCATGTCTGCTGCGACAGGCGTACTACGTACCCGCTGTCGACGCAGTGCCTGCGACCATAGGTACTGCATATCGCAGCAAGAGTGGGGGGGGGGGTTAACCAATAACATTGTTATGTAGAAAAGTTTGTGTTGCAAAAACGTTTATGTTAAAATGTTTGAAACAAACGTTATACAAAATCGATTCTCATATGATATATGGTGTCAATCGAAATTGTTAATTCAATTTTATAAAACGTAATAACTATTTATATACTTACATATGTATGTATGTATATATATATATTAATGTAATATGTAAATATGTTATTAATAAATTTAAGTTATTATTATTTGATAAAAGATTTATATTGAAGGTTTATTTTCATAATGGCAAATCTTTAATAATTTTCAACTATTAAGATTTAATTGTTTTAAATTATAAAGAATTGATAGTTTGGTGGGGGAAGTATCAAACAAATATTATAATTGGAAAATGGATTCCTAGTTCTTTTAAGGAAAACTTTTATTTATCCAAAATAATACATGTGTTCCTCCATTCATTCTTCAAACTTGGAAACATAAACTGAGATCTCTACATTTAAATTCAAGTTGTAAATTTGGCAAAACCAAAACATGTGTTTGCATTGTGTATTCTTTATGCTATTGTTTTGGGTTTTGGGTTTTGGGTTGACTAGTGTTGACCAGTATAGGACGTCTACCAGAGGCTTGGGGGTTATGTGTTTGTGATGTCATGATGATATTTTAATCTCGATCTTTATAAACCCAACCATGGTTATGTGATGGAATGCTCTATGTATTGTTTGTAGTTATTGATTATTATAGCTGAGATTCTTATGTATGAGATACTTGACTTAACCATTATTTTTGGTCATCGATCAGTTAACCTTTGTTATTTTTTAGTCGCCATGATGGGACTGGAATGTGGATTTATTCTTGATGATGTCATGATGTGACATGTTTGACTCAACCATTTTTGGAGTCTTCGATCAGTATGATTAAGATATATATATTTTTTGGTTATTGAGAACCATTGGATACTTTTGATTATCAGTGATACTTTAGTTGCCAATAGAGAGTTGTTGTGTTCATGATTTTCTATGGATGTTTGCTCATGGAGAATTGATGCTTTTATGCATATTTGATGATTTTATTATGGATTATCTTTTGTGATTTTGAGATTTATGAGTCCATGAGCATTAGGGTAGGATATCTGCATGTAGTGACGAGAAGTGGCTTGCAATGGGGGCTGGGGGCCTAGGAGGCTGCTAGGGTAACTCATTGTAAGTTGGATTAATAAGTGATAACATTCACACCTAATACTAACTGAATGAACCTAAAAAGATAAGTGTTTTTTTCTTGCCCATGCCTTGAGTGCTTGTACAGGCTAGGATGGGAGTAGTGAGACACATGGTTGCGACCTTGCATTCCGTAGTATGCCTTGTCAGTATGAGAGGATACTAGTGGCTGCATGAAATTAGTATGGATCCGTGGAGTTTAGCTAACTACCAGGGTAACTTGTAGGTGATAATTGTGATGACACTTTCTCGCTTGCATAGTAGGTTCCTACATGTCATTGTGTCCCTTTAGGATTAGATGTCAGATTTTGTGTTTGGAACCTTTGAGTTAGTATACTTTTAGGATTCCTGGACTTATAGAGATTTGCGCTATGTGATTTTGAGAGCCTACTTGGGACTTGAGATTATCTCCTCAACACAGTGGGAGTGGAACACTTAGGTACCACGTGGTCGGGTGGTAGTGTATTTTACACTCTTTTCATTTTGAAATTCATTGAGATATCGTGGCTGATGCATCCTTCATGATGGTACATATGTATCCTTTTCATTGATGATTAGCATATGTTAGATGATGTTATCTTATGCTTTCATTTGCATGTTAGATTACTTTCTACATATGATGTTGTATATATTAGGAGTGACATTCCTATTATGTTAGTACCAATGATCTCTTCTGTAGTTTGGAATGTTACGCACAAAGGGATGGCTAGGATCCACGATGGTCTAATGATGCTATTAACGGTTGGGAGGAACCGTGCACTTAGTTTATTATGTTTGATCTTTATGATGGACATATATGAGTTCTATGATGATGTATCATGTGTATCATGTGATTATCTCTACTTTAATGTATCATGGATTAGAATAGGATGATGTACCTTATTCTACATATGTATATTCTTTTGAGCTTGTCATACCCTATGACATGTACAGTGGATGATTGAGTATTTGAAATGTAATGTACAAACATTGGACTTATCATTATTGTTTCATGTGAATGTTGTACTAGATGGATTCATGTGTGTAATTCAACGTTAAGGGATCTTTAAAGAATGTAATCTGTTATGTATGTTATGTTTACTTTCAGATGGACATTGCTATTGCTTCCGTTATTGTGCATAAGTTATACGTGGTATTTACTTTCATGAAAAAAAAAAGCTACTAAACTTAGTGAAATTCTAGGTTAATTCTTTGGATCCCTTGGCGGGGCATTACAATGTGACAGATATCCTCTAAGGAACCACTCGTAGCCTATTTCATGTGTCCTTTGCAACTATAAGTCTTCCATCTTATGATGATTGTAAAAAAGAGAGAGAAAGATTCCTTCCAAAAGATTATGTAAATGAGAAAAGGGGTCATCACAAGACTCATCTTTCTTTGGAGCTATTATATGCTAATAATTAATTGTGCTTACAAGATCCATGATCAAAAGGTGTATTGGGGAAGTATATTTTATAAATCATTCATTTTACTCTACTTCATTATGAAAGTTAAATTATAGAGAATCAACAAAGAATGTATGATATGTCTACATCATGTATGCTCTATGCCTTAATGAATTAGCTATCTTCATCATATATGTGTTTTGTTTTCATGCATTCATGTGTCTACATCATGCTTGCTTTGTGTCTTCTTGCATTAATATGTATACTTTGTGTCTAATTTGTGTCTTCATTCATTAATGTTTATAGATTGTATATATTTATATTTTATAATTTTTTTATTATAATCATTATTTTAATAATCCAAAGTAAAATGATCAAGGAATAGGCCATTGATTTTAAGATTATAAGTTGAGTGGAAATTAGGAATTGCTTGAGGGCAAGCAATTTGAGGAAGGGCAAACTTTTCATGAGCCCAAATTGAAGGGATATATGAATATTCAAATAATATATTATATAATCATAATAATTAAGATTAATAATATAAAAGTAAAATATATTATAATCTATTATATAATAGTGACATATTTGACAATATAAAAATAAAACTATATATAAGATTATAACATAATTGTAATGTAAAATATTATATTATAATTATAATATTAATGAGTTAAATAAAATAAAAAATAAATATTTTGATTATAAAAACCAATAATAATTTTATAATGTACCTACATGGGTTATATTATGAAATGGACATATTCAAGAATAATATTATAATATAATTGAGAATTAAATATTATCATAAATAATATATAAAGAAAATATACTATGTAATAGTATTAAGAATAATGATATTACTAATATTATTATTAATATAATATATGATATGTTATAATGTTGTTATTAATATAATTACATAAACCAATAAATATAATTTATAATTATGATTGCATTTGATAAAGTAAAATAAACAAATATTATATATATATATATATATATATATATATATATATATATATATATATATATATATATATATATATATATATAAAATTTACTGTTATCTTATATCAAATAGATATAATATTATATAAATTGATAAAAATATTAAATAAATAAAAAAAGAAATAATTACAATAATTAATTATATAATAATTGTCAATGACTAAATTTAATAAACTAATATTAAACAACAATAGATAAATATTATAACATAAATTATTAGCGTATATGCTATTTCAACAAGATATCAAACTAATATAATCATATATTATATCAATTGATATATTTACAATATGAAAATAGTATAATTAGATTAATAATAATATAATTATATTATAATACTTTAGTTAATATGATGTTTGATAAATAAATAAAGCTATGAATAGAAAACCATTAGGACACAACTATTTTATAATGAAATATAAATGAAGAGTAGGGGATATATATCAGAGGACAAGATGATTAATAGGGGATATAATTAAAAAAGGAATACACGAAGACCAATTCAATGCAGATAGTTTCATCTGACAAGGGAGGCGATAGGCCTGAAACCATAGTGGGAAGCTGACAAAAATCTGATGTAGATACAAGAATGGAAATAACCTTCACACATAGAAATCATTATTTTATTTCCTTCAATCATTTGAGAGGCATGTCAATCCAGACCAAAAGTAAAGTCAAGAAATATTCAAAATGCTTGAAGATTAGTAAAGATATTGAAAACATAGATTTCTTATAATGGATATTATAGAAGTGATGGACAACAAAAGAGAATAGGAGGAATGTGCATAAATACAAGATGGATAAAAAAAATATGGAAAAAAGTACACAAATTAAAGAAAAAGTAAAACATAAATGAATGAGCCCCAAAATAGATCCATTACAAGTGGTATCAGAGTAAAAATATTCCCAACTTGTGAAGAATAGTTTATACAAATCAATCAAAATAGAGAGGAAACTAAAGTCTGTGCAAGATGATATTCTGGTTCACATGTGCCTCTCATACAATTTTCTCAAAGTTAAAGAGAATACTATAAGCGAGGTGCTCCCAGTAGTTTCTTGAATTGTTTGCTAGAAGGTAAGGAAGAAATAGCTTAAGACAAGACAAAGTTGTCAGATAAAGAAATAACTTTCAACATGTATCAGCCATTTGTTCTCATAGTAGATAGCAACTTTATGGCCATACAATGGGCTCTAGCTTATCTCATATCAAATCCACACATCAAAGAGAAGGCATATGAAGAAATAAACCATGCAGTGGGAAAAGGAAAGGGTGGGCTGTTCATTTTAGAGGATTTGAAGAAGCTTCTGTACATGTAGAGTGTGGTGAAGGAAACCCTAAGAAAAGAATTGATTGTGCCACTTGGGATTATTCACTAGATGTAGGAGTGTAAGTTCATGGACATCACCATACCTGCAAATTCATCACTACTTTTCAATCTACATAGCACGTAAAATGATCTAAAGTTGTGGAAAGAGCTAAGGAGTTGAGGCCAGATAGATTTCTTGACAAGAATGAGTTGGAAAATGTGATAATGACATATCTCCAATTTGGGGTAGGAAGGAGGACTTGCATAGGAATGAATGTGGCTAATGTGTATGTTCCCATTAGTCTCATCAATCAGCTTAAATCATTTGAGTTGAAATGTGCAAAGGAAGGCAGTCTTCCCGATCTTAATCATGATATTCCCAATGTACTCATGTCAATGAATGCAAATAAATTTGTAGGGCATACTTTTAGCCAATTGTGCAAGATGAAAATCCATTTGTGATCATTTGAACTTTTCTCATTAATGCTTCCTACACATGTCTTGGGAGGATACCAAAGCAAAATATACCTCTAGCTTATGAAGATTCAATTAGTTTCTGAAGACTACAAGCTTGTATTCCTATCTTAGAGTCGTCGCGATGAGTAGAAGAGCCGGCTTAAATTGATGATAATTTTTATGTGCATGTGAGCTTTTGGATGCATTCATGTACAATTCATATGTGAGTGTCCATTAAATGGGTCCAGCACTAGTAATTATAAATAACTAATCTGAGGGCTATCACCAGCAATAATCCTAGGGTATTTACAAAAGTTGTGGAGGTTTGAGTGATGGCTCAATTTCCCAAAGATGGAACCTCTTTCAAATGCAAATAATAGAATTATAAATAAGGATAAGGAAGGTAAGCAGGAAAAAGTAAAAAGAAACACCAATCACAAGGCAAATTATGTGAGCATACATGCTCAAGTTCATAGTATGGTACCCTGTCAATTAGTAGAGTACCAAAGTACTAATTGATATGTACAAGGTACACCAAATCATTGAATTATATTGAAAATTTTATTACATTATGATATCTTAAGGTAGGGAGTTTGTGGAGGGAGAAGCAAAGTAATTTTGGGCACATGACAGATATCCTCCAAGGAACTGCTTGTAGTCTATTTCACGCGCCCTTTGCCACTATAAGTGTTCCATCTTATTATGATCATAATAGGGAGAGAGAATGATTCCTGTACCCTATATGAGGAAATCTTCTAAATGATTATGTTCATTAGATTAACACTCATCTTCTCATCCACATTATGATATCTTAAGGTAGGGAGATTGTGGAGGGAGAGGTAGAGTAATTTTGGGCACATGATGGATATCCTCTAGGGAACTACTTGTAGTCTGTTTCACACACCTTTTGTCACTATAAATCTTCCATCTTATGATGATCGTAATAAAGAGAGAGAAAGATTTCTTCCAAAATATTATGTAAATGAGAAAAGGGATCAACACAAGATTCATCTTTCCTTGGAGCTATTATATGCTAATAATTAATTATGTTTACAGGATCCATGATCAAAAGGCATATTGGAGAAGTATATTTTTTAAATTGTTCAATTTACTCTACTTCACTGTGAAAGTTAAATTATAGAGAATCAACAAAGGATGTATGATATGTTTGCATCATGTATGCTTTGTGCCTTCATGAATCAGCTATCTTCACATTGTGAAAGTTAAATTATAGAGAATCAACAAAGGATATATGATATGTCTGCATCATGTATGCTTTGTGCCTTCATGAATCAGCTATCTTCACCATGTATGCTTTGTGTTTTCATGCATTCATGTGTCTACTTTGAGCTTGCTTTGTGTCTTCTTGCATTAATGTGTATACTTCGTGTCTACTTTGTGTCTTCATGAATTAATGTTTATACATTGTATGTATTTATATTTTATAATTTTGTTAGCATAATCATTATTTTAATAATCCAAAGTAAAATGATCAAGGAATAGGCCATTGATTTTAAGATTATAAGTTGAGTGGAAATTAGGAATCGCTCAAGAGGGCAAGCAATTTGAGGAAGGGCGGACTTGTCATGAGCCCAAATTGAAGGGATATATGAATATTCAAATAACATATTATATAATGATAATAATTAAGAATAATGATACTAAAGTAAAATATATTATAATCTATTACATAATAGTGATATATTTCTCAACATAAAAATAAAACAATATATAAGAATATAGCATAATTGTAATGCAAAATATTATATTATAATTATAATATTAATGAGTTAAATAAAATAACAAATAAATATTTTGATTATAAATACCAATAATAATTTTATAATGTACTTGAGAATTAAATATTATTATAAATAATATATAAAGAAAATATACTACGTAATAGTATTAAGAATAATGATATTACTAATATTATCACTAATATAATTACATAAATCAATAATATAATTTTTAATTATGATTGCATTTGATAAAGTAAAATAAACAAATTATATGTGTGTGTGTGTGTGTGTCATTTATTGAACTATCTTATATCAAATAGATATAATATTATATCAATTGATAAAAACATTAAATAAAGAAGAAAGAAATAATTAATTATATAGTAATTGTCAAAGACTAAATTTAATAGAGTAATATTAAAGAACAATAAATAAACATTATCACATAAATTAGTAGCATATATGCTATTTCAACAAGATATAAAATTGATATAATCATATATTATATCAATTGATATATTGACAATATGAAAATAATATAATTACATTAATAATAATATAAATAATAATATGATTATATTATAATATGTTAGTTAATATGATTTTTGATAATAAAAAAACTCTATTAACAATAATAAATAAATAGAGATATGAATAGAAAACCAAAAGGACACGATTATTTGATAATGAAACATAAATGAATAGTAGGGGATATATATCAAAGGAGGAGATGACTAATAGGGGATGTAACTAAAAAGGGAATACATGAAGACCAATTCAGTGCAGATAGCAGCATTTGACAAGGGAGATGAAAGGTCTAAAACTATAGTGGGAAGCCAATAAACATCTAACGTAGATAAAAGTATCGAAAATAATCTTCAAACAGAGAACTCATTATTCTATTTCCTTCAATCATTCAAGAGGCATGTCAATCATAGACCAAAAGAAAAATCAGGAAATATTCAAAATGCTTGAAGATTAGTAAAGATATTGAAAACGTAGATTTTATATAATGGAGATTACAGAAGTGACAGACATCAAAAGAGAATAGGAGGAATGTGCATAAATATGAGACATATAAGAAGAATATGGAAAAAAGTATACAAATTAAAGAAAAAGTAACACATAAATGAATGACCCCCAAAATGGGTCCATTAAAAGTGGTATTAGAGTAGAAATCCTACCAACTTGTGAAGAATAGTTTATATAGATCAATCAAAATAGAGAGGAAACTAAAGTTTATGCGAGATGATATTCTACTTCTCATGTTGCCTCTCATCGAATTTTCTCAAAGTTAAAGAGAATAATCTAAGTGAAGTGCTCCCAACAGTTTCTTGAATTGTTTGTTGGAAGGTAAGGAAGAAATAGCTAAAGACAAGACAAAGCTATCAGATAAAGAAATAAATTTCAACATGTATGAGCCATTTGTTCTCATAGTAGATAGAAACTTTATGGCCATACAATGGGCTCTGGCTTATCTCATATCAAATCCACACATCAAGGAGAAGGCATATGAAGAAATAAGCCATGCAGTGGGAAAAGGAAAAGGTGGGTTGTTCATTTTAGAGGATTTGAAGAAGCCTCTGTACATGTAGAGTGTGGTGAAGGAAACCCTAAGAAAAAAATTGATTGTGCCACTTGGGATTATTCACCAAATGGAGGAGTGTAAGTTGATGAACATCACCATACCTGCAAAGTCATTGGTGCTTTTCAATCTACACAGTGTGTAAAATGATCTAGAGTTGTTGGAAGAGCCGAGGAGTTTAGGCTAGATAGATTTCTTGACAAGAATGAGTTGGAAAACATCACAATGATTTATCTTATATTTGCAGTAGGAAGGAGGACTTGCATAGGAATGGATGTGGCCAACGTGTATGTTCCCATCAGTCTCTCCAATCTGCTTAAATCATTGGAGAGGAGATGTGTAAAGGAAGTCAGTCTTCCTAATCTTAATCATGATATTCCCAACATACTCATGTCAATGAATGCAAATACATTTGTTGGGCATACTTTTAGCCAATTGCATGAGATGAAAATCCATTTCCAATCCTTTGAACTTTTCTCAGTACTGCTGCCTTGGCATTTCCTAGGATGATACCAAAGAAAAAATAATGTCCAACTCATGAAGGTTCAATTAGTTTATGAAGACTGGAAGCATGCATTGCTATCTTAGAGTCATTGCGATGAGTAGAAGAGGGGGCTTAAATCGATGATAATTTTTATGTATGTGTGAGATTTTGGATGCATTCACCTCAAATTTTTATGTTAGTGTCCATCAAACGTGTCTAGGACTAGTAATTATAACCAACTAATCTGAGGGCTATCACAACTAATAATCCTTAGGGTATCTACAAAAGTTGCAAAGGTTTGAGTGATGACTCGATTTCCCAAAGATGACACCTCATTTGAAAGCCCATAATAGAATTAGAAAGGAGGATAAGCAAGGTACATAGGAAAAAGTAAAAATAAACACCAATCGCAAGGCAAGTTACGTGAGCATATAGGCTCAAGTACATAGTATGGGACCTTGTTAATTAGTAGAGTGCCAAAGTACAAATCAATATGTACAAGGTACATTGAATAATTGAATTATATTGAAAATTTAATTAATGGTATATATATGGTACAAGTTATTTCAATATGTGTGTGTGTGTGTGTGTGTGTGTGTGTGTGTGTGTGTGTGTGTGTGTGTCTATATATATATCTATATATATACACCAGTATAGATGTGAATATATGAAAAAATGAAAATTAATATATATTGAATTAAGTGTCTATTTATCTTCCATATTATGATATCTTAAGGTAAGGTGTTTGCAGAGGGAGTGGTGGAGTATTTTGGACACATGACAGATATCCTCCAAGGAACTGCTTGTATTCTATTTCACATGCCCTTTGGCACTGTAAGTCTTCCATCTTATGATGATCGTAATAGGGAGAGAGAAAGATTCTTGTACCCTATACAAAGAAATCTTCCAAATGATAATGTTCATTAAATTAACACTCATCTTCTCATCAACACTATGATAGCTTCAGGTAGGGAGTTTGTGGAGGGAGAGGTGGAGTAATTTCGGGCACATGACGAAAATCCTCCAGGGAACTGCTTGTAGTCTATTTCATGTGCCCTTCGGCACTATAAATATTCCATCTTATGATGATCATAATAAAGAGATAGAAAGATTCCTTCCAAAGGATTATGTAAATGAGAACAGGGATCATCAAAAGACCCATATTTATTTGGAGCTATTATATGCAAATAATTAATTGTGTTTACAGGATCCATAATCAAAAGCCGTATTAGGGAAGTATATTTTATAAATCATTCCTTTTACTCTACTTCATTGTGAAAGTTAAATTATAGAGAATCAACAAAGAATGTATGATATGTCTGCATCATGTATGCTTTGTGCCTTCATGAATCAGCTATCTTCATCATGTATGCTTTGTGTTTTCATGCATTCATGTGTCCACTTTGTGTTTTCTTTGTGTCTTGTTGCATTAATGTGTCTACTTTGTGTCTTCATGAATTAATGTTCATACATTGTATATATTTATATTTTAGAATTTTGTTAGCATAATCATTATTTTAGTAATCCAAAGTAAAATGATCAAGGAATAGGCCATTGATTTTAAGATTATAAGTTGAGTGGAAATTAGGAATTGCTTGAGCGCAAGCAATTTGAGGAAGGGCAGACTTGTCATGAGCCCAAATTGAAGGGATATATGAATATTCAAATCACATATTATATAATGATAATAATTAAGAATTATAATATTAAAGTAAAATATATTATAATCTATTATATAATAGTGATATATTTGACAATATAAAAATAAAATAATATATAAGATTATAGCATAATTGTAATGTACAATATTATGATATAATTATAATATAATTGAGAATTAAATATTATTATAAATAATATATAAAGAAAATACAATACATAATATTATTAAGAATAATGATATTATTAATATAATATATGATATGTTATAATGTTGTTATTAATATAATTACATAAATCAATAAATATGATTTATAATTATGATTGCATTTGATAAACATGTATATATATATATATATATATATATATATATATGTATGTATGTATGTATGTATGTATGTATGTATGTATGTATGTATGTATGTATGTATGTATGTATGTATGTATGTATGTATGTATGTATGTATGTATGTCATTTATTGTTATCTTATATCAAATAGATATAAGATTATATCAATTGATAAAAACATTAAATATGTAAAGAAAGAAATAATAACAATAATTAAATATATAATAATTGTCCAAGAATAAATTTAATAAAGTAATATTAAACAACAATAAATAAACATTATCACATAAATTATTAGCGTATATGCTATTTCAACAAGATATAAAATTGATATAATCATATACTATATCAATTGATATATTGACAATATGAAAATAATATAATTAGATTAATAATAATTTAAATAATAATATAATATAATTATAATATGTTAGTTAATATTATGTTTGATAATAAACAAACACTATTGACAATAATAAATAAATAAAGATACGAATAGAAAACCAAAAGAACACAATTATTTTATAATGAAATATAAATGAAGCATAGGGGATATATATCAGGGGAGGAGATGATTAATAGGGGATGTAAATAAAAAGGGAATACACGAAGACTAATTCAATGTAGATAGCAGCATCTGACAAGGGAGGCGATAGGTTTGAAACCATAGTGGGAAGCCAGCAGACATCTGACATAGATACAAGTATGGAAAACGATCTTCACACATAGAACTCATTATTCTATTTGTTTCAATCATTTGAGAGGCATGTCAATCATAGACAAAAAGTAAAGTCAAGAAATATTCAAAATGCTTGAAGATTAGTAAAGATATTGAAAACATATATTTCATATAATGGAGATTATTGAAGTGATAGAGAGCAAAAGAGAATAGGAGGAATGTGCATACATACGAGATGAATAACAATAATATGGAAAAAGGTGTAAAAATTAAAGAAAAAGTCACACATAAATCAATGACCTCCAAAATGGGTCCATTACAAGTGGTTCAGAGCAGTAATCCTGCCAACCTGTGAAGAATAGTTTATACAAATCAATCAAAACAAAGAGGAAACTGATGTCTATGTGAGATGATATTCTACTTCACATGTTGCCTCTCATCCAATTTTCTCAAAGTTAAAGAGAATACTGTAAGCAAAGTGCTCCTAGTAGTTTCTTGAATTTTTTGTTTAAAGGTAAGGAAGAAATAGTTGAAGAGAAGAAAAATTTATCAGATAAAGAAATAACTTTCAACATGTATGAGCCATTTTTTCTCATAGTAGGAAGCAAGTTTATGGCAATAGAATGGGCTCTAGCTTATCTCATATCAAATCCACATGTCCAAAAAAAGGCATATGAATAAATAAGCCATGGGATGGGAAAAGGAAAAGGTGGGCTATTCATTTTAGAGGATTTGAAGAAGCTTCTGTATATGTAGAGTATAGTGAAGTGAACCCTAAGAAAAGAATTGATTGTGCCACTTGGGATTATTCACCAAATGGAGGAGTGTAAGTTGATGGACATCACCATACCTGGAAGGTCATTGGTGCTTTTCAATCTGCACAACGTGTAAAATGATCTAGAGTTGTGTAAAGAGTCAAGAAGTTTAGGCCGGACAGATTTCTTGACAAAAATGAGTTGGAAAATGTGATAATGACATATCTTCTATTTGGGGTAGGAATGAGGACATGAACGGGAATGGATGTTCCTATCAGTCTCACCAATTTTCTTTAATCATTTGAGTGAACATGTGTAAAGAAAGGTAGTCATCCTAATCTTAATCGTGATATTCCCAATGTAGTCATGTCAATGAATGCAAATACATTTATAGGGTGTATTTTTAGCCAATTGCATGAGATAAAAATCCATTTGTGATCATTCAAACTTTTCTCATTACTACTACATCATCGTGTCTTGGGAGGATACAAAAGCAAAGTCAACCTCCAGATCATGAAGGTTCAATAAGTTTTCGAAGACTACAAGCCTGCATTCCTATCTTAGAGTTGTCACGATGAGCAGAAGAGGGGGCTTATATTGATTATAATTTTTATGTACATGTGAGCTTGTAGATTCATTCACATAGAATTCATATGTGAGTGTCCATGGAATGAGTCTTGCACTAGTAATTATAACTAATTAATTTGAGTGCTATCACCAGTGATAATCCTTAGGGTATTTACAAAAGCAATTAAAGTTTGAATGATGGCTCAATTTCCCAAAGATGGAACCTCATTCGAATGCCCATAACAGAATTGGAAAGGAGGATAAGGAAGGTAAGTAGGAAAAAGTAAAAAGAAACACCAAACACAAGGTAAGTTAAGTGAACACATAGGCTCAAATACACAATATGGGATCCCGTCAATTAGTAGAGTACCAAAGTACTAATTGATATGTACAAGGTACATCAACTCATTGAATTATATTAAAAATTTTATTAATGGTATATATATATATATATATATATATATATATATACCAGTATAGATGTGAATATATGAATAAATGAAAATTAGATAAATATTGAGTTAAGGGTCTATTTCCTATCCACATTATGATATCTTAAGGTAGGGAGTTTGTGGAGGGAGAGGCACAGTAATTTTTGGTACGTGATAGACATCCTCCAAGGAACCGCTTGTAGGCTGATTCACGTGCCCTTTGGCACTGTAAGTCTTCCATCTTATAATGATCCTAATAGCGAGAGAGACAGATTCCTGTAACCTATATGAAGAAATCTTCCAAATGATTATGTTCGTTAGATTAACACTCATCTTCTCATCCACATTATGATATCTTAAGGTAGGGAGTTTGTGGAAGGAGAGGCGAAGTAATTTATGGCACATGATGGATATTCTCCAGGGAATCGCTTGTAGTCTATTTCATGGGCCCTTTGGCACTATAAATCTTCCATCTTATGATGATCATAATCAAGAGAGAGAAAGATTCCTGCCAAAAGATTATGTAGATGAGAAAGGGGATCATCAAAAGACATCCTTTTTTGGAGCTATTATATGCTAATAATTAATTGTGTTTACAAGATCCGTGATCAAAAGGTCTACTAGGGAACTATATTTTATAAATCATTCCTTTTACTCTACTTCATTGTGAAAGTTAAATTATAGAGAATCAACAAAGAACGTATGATATGTCTGCATCGTGTATGCTTTATGCCTTCATGAAACAACTATCTTCATCATGTATTCTTTGTGTTTTCATGCATTCATGTGTCTACTTCGTGCTTGATTTTTGTTTTCTTGCATTAATGTGTATACTTCTTGTCTACGTCGTGTCTTCATGCATTAATGTTTATACATTGTATATATTTATATTTTATAATTTTGTTAGAATAATCATTATTTTTATAATCCAAAGTAAAATGATCAAGGAATAGGCCATTGATTTTAAGATTATAAGTTGAGTGGAAATTAAGAATTACTTGAGGGCAAGCAATTTGAGGAAGGGCAGACTTGTCATGAGCCCAGATTGAAGGGATATATGAATATTCAAATAACATCTTATATAATGATAATAATTAAGAATAATATTATTAAAGTAAAATATATTATAATCTATTATATAATAGTGATATATTTGACAATAGAAAAATAAAACAATGTATAAGATTATAGCATAATTGAAATGTAAAATATTATATTATAATTATAATATTAATGAGTTAAATAAAATAAAAATTAAATATTTTGATTATAAGTACCAAGAAGAATTTTATAATGTACCTACATGGGTTATATTATGAAATGGACATATTCAAGAATAATATTATAATATAATTGAGAATTAAATATTATTATAAATAATATATAAAGAAAATATACTGCATAATAGTATTAAGAATAAAGATATTACTAATATTATGATTAATATAATATATCCTATGTTATAATGTTGTTATTAATATAATTACTTAAATAAATAAATAAAATTTACAATTATGATTGCATTTGATAAAGTAAAATAAACAAATATATATATATATATATATATAAAATTTATTGTTATCTTATATCAAATAGATATAATATTATATCAATTGATAAAAACATTAAATAAATAAGGAAAGAAATGATAACAATAATTAATTATATAATAAATGTCAAAGACTAAATTTAATAAAGTAATATTAAACAACAATAAGTAAATATTACCACATAAATTATTAGCGTATATGCTATATCAACAAGATATCAAATTGATATAATCATATATTATATCAATATATATATTGACAATATGAAAATAATATAATTACAATAATAATATAAATAATAATATAATTATATTATAATATTTTAGTTAATATGATGTTTGATAATAAAAAAACACTATTGACAATAATAATTAAATAAAGATATGAATAGAAAACCAAAAGGACACAACTATTAGATAATGAAATATAAATGAAGAGCAGGGGATATATATCAGAGGAGTAGATGCTTAATAGGGGATATAACTAAAAAGGGAATACGCAAAGACCAATTCAATGTAGATAGCAGCATCTAACAAGGGAGACGATAGGTCTAAAACCATAGTGGGAAGGTAACAAACATTTGACGTAGTTACAAGTATGGAAAATAATCTTCACACATACAACTTATTATTCTATTTCCTTCTATCATTTGAGAGGCACGTCAATCACAGACCAAAAGTAAAGTTAAAGATATTGAAAACATACATTTCATATAATGGAGATTACGGAAGTGACAGACAGAAAAAGAGAATAGGAGGAATGTGGATAAATACAAGATAGATAACAAGAATATGGTGAGAAGTATACAAATAGAGGAAAAATTTGCACATAAATGAATGATCCCCAAAATGGGTCCATTAAAAGTGGTATTAGAGTAGAAATCTAGCAACCTATGAAGAATTGTTTATGCAAATCAATCAAAATAGAGAGGAAACTGAAGTTTGTGTGAGATGATATTATGCTTCTCATGTTGCCTCTCATCCAATTTTCTCAAAGTTAAAGAGAATATTGTAAGCAAAGTGCTCCCAAAATTTTTTTGAATTATTTGCTGGAGGGTAAGGAAGAAATAGTTGAAGACAAGACAAAATAATCAAATAATGAAATAACTTTCAACATTTATGAGCCATTTGTTCTCATCGTAGACAGTAACTTTACGGCCATAGAATGGGCTCTGGCTTATCTCATATTAAATCCACACATCCAAGAGGAGGCATATGAAGAAATAAGCCATGCAAAGGGGAAAATGAAATGGTTGGCTATTGATTTTAGAGGATTTAAAGAAGCTTCTGTACATGTAGATTGTGGTGAAGGGAACCTGAAGAAAAGTATTGATTGTGCCACTTGGGACTATTCACTAGATGAAGGAGTGTAAGTTGATGGACATCACCATACCTAGAAATTCATCAGTGTTTGTCAATCTGCATAGTGTGTAAATTGATCTAGAGTAGTGGAAAGAGCCGAGGAGTTTAGGCTAGTCAGATTTCTTGACAAGAATGAGTTGGAAAATGTGATAATGACATATCTTCTATTTAGGGCAGGAAGGAGGACTTGTGTAGGAAATGATGTGGCCAACGTGTATGTTCCTGTCAGTCTTGCCAATCTACTTAAATCATTTGAGTGGAGATGTGTGAAGGAAGGCAGTCTTCCTAATCTTAATCATGATATTCCCGATAGACTCATGTCAATGAATACAAACATATTTGTAGGGCTTACTTTTAGCCAATTACGTGAGATTAAAATACATGTTCAATCATTCAAAGTTTTCTCATTATTGCTACCTGGCCATGTCTTGGGAGCATACAAAAGAAAAATCAACCTCTAGCTCATGAAGGTTTAGTTAGTTTCTGCATACTGCAAGCCTACATTCCAATCTTAGAGTTGTCACGATGAGCAAAACAGGAGGCTTAAATTGATGATAATTTTTATGTACGTGTGAGCTTGTGGATGCATTCACCTAGAATTCATATGTGAGCATCCATTGAATGAGTCCAGCACGAGTAATTATAACTAATTAATCTGAGAGCTATCACCAGTGATAATCCTTAGGGTATTTACAAAAGCTGCAGAGATTTGTGTGATGGCTCGATTTCCCAAAGATGGCACCTCATTTGAACGCCCATAATAGAATTAGAAAGGAGGATAAGGAAGGTAAGTAGGAAAAAGTAAAATGAAACACCAATCACAAGGCAAGTTACGTGAGCATACAGGCTCAAGTACACAGTACGGGATCCTGTCAATCAGCAGAGTACCAAAGTATTAATCAATATGTACAAGGTACATCAACTCATTGAATTATATTGAAAATTTAATTAATGGTATATATATGGTACAAGTCATTTCAATATATATGTGTGTGTCTGTGTCTATACTAGTATAGATATGAATATATGAAAAAATGAAAAATTATATAAATATTGAATTATGGGTCTATTTGTTATCCACATTATGATATTTTAAGGTAGGGAGTTTGTGGAGGGAGAGGCAGAGTAATTTCAGCCACATGACAGATACCCTCCAACGAACTGCTTGTAGTCTATTTCATCCACCCTTTGGCACTATAAGTCTTCCATCTTATGATGATTGTAATAGGGACAGAGAAATATTCCTGTACCCTATATCAAGAAATCTTTCAAATGATTATGTTCATTAGATTAACACTCATCTTCTCATCCACATTATAATATCTTAAGGTAGGGAGTTTGTGGAGGGAGAGGAAGAATAATTTTGGGCACATGATAGATATCCTCCAAGGAACCACCTATAGTCTATTTCACGTGTCCTTTGGCACTATAAGTCTTCCATCTTATGATGATCGTAATAAGGAGAGAAAAATATTCCTTACAAAAGATTATGTAAATGAGAAAAAGGATTAACACAAGACTCATATTTCTTTGGAGCTATTATATGCCAATAATTAATTATGTTTATAGGATCCATGATCAAAAGGTGTAGTGCGGAAGTATATTTTATAAATCATTCCTTTGACTCTACTTCATTGTGAAAGTTAAACTATAGAGAATCAACAAAGAATGTATGATATGTTTGCATTGTGTATGCTTTGTGCCTTCATGAATCAGCTATCTTCATTGTGTATGCTTTGTGTTTTCATGCATTCATGTGTCTACTTTGTGCTTGCCTTGTGTCTTCTTGCATTTATATGTATACTTCATGTCTACTTTGTGTCTTCATGTATTAATGTTTATACATTGTATATATTTATATTTTATAATTTTTTTAGCATAATCATTATTTTAATAATCCAAATTAAAATAATCAATAAATAGGCCATTGATTTAAAGATTATAAGTTTAGTGGAAATTAGAAATTGCTTGGGGAAAAGCAATTTGAGGAAGGGAAAACTTGTCATTAGCCCAAATTGAAGGGATATATGAATATTCAAATAACATATTATATAATAATAATAATTAAGAATAATAATATTAAGGTAAAATATATTATAATCTATTATATAATAGTGATATATTTGACAATATAAAAATAAAACAATATATAAGATTATAGCATAATTGTAATGTAAAATATTATATTATAATTATAATATTAATGAGTTAAATAAAATAACAAATAAATATTTTGATTACAAATACCAATAATAATTTTATAGTGTACCTACATGGGTTATATTATGAAATGGACATATTCAAGAATAATATTATAATATAATTGAGAATTAAATATTGTTCTAAATAATATGTAAAGAGAACATACTACGTAATAGTATTAAGAATAATGATATTAATAATAATAATATTATTATTATATATGATATGTTATAATATTGTTATTAATATAATTACATAAATTGACAAATATAATTTATAATTATGATTGTGTTTGATAAAGTAAAATAAACAAACATTAAATATAAATATCATTTATTATTATCTTATATCAAATAGATATAATAGTACATAAATTGATAAAAACATTAAATAAAGAAAGAAAGAAATAATAACAATAATTAATTATGTAATCATTGTCAAAGACTAAATTTAATAAAGTAATATTAAACAACAATAAATAAATATTATCACATAAATGATTAGTGTATATGCTATTTCAATAATATATCAAATTGATATAATCATATATTATATCAATTGATATATTGATTAATAATAATATAAATAATAATATAATTATATTATGTTATGTTAGTTAATATGACGTTTGATAATAAACAAACACTATTGATAATAATAAATAAATAAAGATATGAATAGAAAACCAAAAGGACATGACTATTTGATAATGAACTATAAATGAAGAGCAAGGGATATATATCAGAGGATGAGATGATTAATAGGGGATATAACTAAAAAGGGAATACACAAAGACCAATTCAACATAGATAGCAACATCTGACAAGGGAGACAATAGGTCTGAAACCATAGTGGGAAGCTAGCAAACATCTGATGTAGATACAAGTATGGAAAATAATCTTCACACATAGAACTCATTATTCTATTTCCTTCAATCATTCAAGAGGCACGTCAATCATAGACCAAAAGTAAAGTCAAGAAATATTCAAAATGCTTGAAGATTAGTAAAGATATTGGAAACATAGATTTCATATAATGGAGATTACAGAAGCGACAAACAGCAAAAGAGAATAGGAGGAATGTGCATAAATATGAGACAGATAACAAGAATATTGCAAAAAGTATACAATTTAAAGAAAAAGTTGCACATAAATGAATGACCCCCAAAATGGGTCCATTACAAACAACCACTATCAATTATCCATCTATCAATTTTATTCAGATAAGATATTAATGTAGTTTTATCATCTTCAACAAAATCTTCTTTCATAGCAACATTGACTACTTCATCATTTCTTTCAAGTTCAGTATTAGTTACTTCTTTTACAATATAACAAGATTACCTACATTTTGACTTGTAGTCCATGTTCTTCTTGTAGTCTAGGTCATCTCTTCTTTCTTTGTACTTGTTGTCCTTCCTTTCATCCTGGCTTCTCTATCAGGAAACCTTAGAATGATATGACTAACTTTATTGCATGAAAAATAGATTATAGGAAGTTTATCTTTTTATTTTCCTTTGCCTCTTCTGAATCTTCTAGCTATTAGTGCTTCAAGTTCATCATTAGAAGTATCACTGTCACTTTTTACATGTTTTCCTTTTCCTTTCTTGTTAAGAACTAGTTGTGATTTAAAAATAGATTCAATAGTAATAGGAGTGTAGTTATCAAAGTTAGACATCTCAAAAGAAGTAATCCTACCAATTAAACTAGGTAACTACAATTTTTTTGCATCCTATTATCAGGAGTATTTTCATACTCATAGAACTTCTCTATTTTATAGATCCAATCCTACATAGCATTTGTATCCAATTTTCTATCATAAGGTACTACTTCTATAGTAAGTTTTGAATTTTTCCTTGACAATACTCTCAACAACCTTGCATCATCTTGATCTTCTTCAAGTTCTGGATTAGGATTTGGTGCTATTGCTTCATCATCACTCACATCATCAAGATGTACCCCTCTTCTCTAGGATGTCTCTACAACATCTAATCTAGCTTGAATTTGTCTCAATTTATCTAATATGACATTGTTAGAATTTCTTCTACCTTGAACCATCTTTATAATTAGGGTCCTACAATATCATAACTCTCTGTTAGCTCTAGGTCAAATCCACAGATCTGAAACCCTACAACTATATTTACTTGGGGTTATAGATGCTCCAATCTCCACAAGGATGAACCTCAAGCTCTAATACCACCTGAGATAGGGAGAAACCAAATAACTAAGGTGAAGGGTACACCAATCTATTCCAAACTGCCTATGACAATAAACATAGTGGAAAACAACAAAATAACAAAAAAATGGGAGATAGAGGAATAAATGATTTCATAGATTCATGAAATCAACAAATACATGCCTAGCTATGAGTCCTTCTAGGTCACGGCAAACATTACAATTCAAATTTGATCCATAATTATAATCTTCACATTTCAACTTTCTTTGTATCCTACTACTCTTATTCCATTTCTTTTAAGACTTTACACAAAACTTTATTAAATAAAAGAACGATCACAAGTTGGTTTGTTGCAGATACCAACTAATTCAAATCCTTACATTAAATGCCAAAACAAGCTAGAAGTAATCTATGAACTGATATTAAAAATGAAATACAAATTAACTTGTAAGGTTAGCCCAAACTGGAACTAGACATAAACAACTCATTCAAAGAAGGACCCAAAGTAATTATTGTCACTCAACATCCAAACAAACTTTGCAACCAAAGGAACTTGGTAGAAACTATGAACTTGACAAAAACTATGAACTCGGTGACCAAAGGAAGTCAATAATCATTTTGAACTTGGCAACCAAAGGAATCTGGTAGCAATTGCAAATACAACAACCATAGTAGACTTGACATTAACTAGGAATCTCGAAAACCACTAAAATCTCAATAACCTAGTTCATTTCAATTGTCTAAATGTTGGACATATTAGTAAGAATTGTAGCACCTAAGCACCAACATGAAATAGTGAAAGAAACAAAGGAAAACAAAAGGTTGAGATAAGTGAATAATTATAATAGATAGTAGAAGCTAGAAGTAGTCAAGAAAGAAAATTTGAGATCACCTCATCCAATGGATCAAGTGATCACACCACATCCAACTAAGAAAAGAGGTATGTAAGGGACTATATTTTATATCATACACAAATTCCTAATAAGAAAAGTGATTAAAAGTCCATATCAACATGAATCAAGATGCATTAGAATAGATTTGAGAGAAGAATTGGGCAATGAAATAAGTTGTACTATCAATTGTCAAGCATCAATAATACAATCTATATTGACCAAGCACTTACATTGATTGATCTAATGTATTGGCCAAACAAAATAGTATTGACCAAGAAAAGTGATAGTGACTAAGTATTTAACTAGGAAGAAGTGCACACAAAATTTGTGAAGGTCATGACAGTTCTTGTGCATCTACTAGAGTATGTTTGATGTTGATGTTAGGGAAAAAGTAAAAAGTTCTGTCACCTTTTAGGCAAACTTATTAGAATGATTGAAGTTGAGTATTTGTATCAAAAATAAAATTTCTCAAACATATGATCTAAATAAATTCATTCTAGCTAAGTTATATATGGTCTCACACTTTTCTAATTGGAAATGTCTATTAAATGCATGTTTTACACTAGTTTGTATCCAATTACTACAAAACATAAAATTATTTTAGAAAATTGGCATTTCAATAACTCTTACTATTCTTTATGATTTTTTTTAGTAAAATATAAACACCATTTTATAGAGTTAAAAGTCCATAATATTATCATATAGAGTTTATAGTGTTTTAATTAGATATATTATATTATAATTAAAAAATTCTACAAGCATATATTTTAACTCTTGAAAAGATGTCGATTTTGAGAAACAAAAAATTATTAAACCATATTAAAAAAAATTAAAAATTACATGACGTTCTAGAAGAGAGAGACCTCTTTTAGAATGTATAATTTTTCTTTAGGTTAGAAAAGATTTGTTTTGAAAAATGTGGTAGGAGATGAAAACTATCAAATTTAGGTGAGTTGAAATTTGTATCACTATAAAAGAGAAAATATAGGTCTAAAGTTAACTTTAATTTTTTATTGTTCTAGCTTAATGTGTTATCGATAACATTGTTTGAGTTCAAATGGAAACGAGTTTATTTCCATATAGTTTTATGGTAGGTACTAAACCCCTAATTTTTAGCATTTTTCAACAACTAAAAAATTATCTATAAAAATTAGGAAAATGTGTCATTTCTTACTCTAAGTAATTATTAAAAATTATAATCTTAAACTTCAACCATTTCTACACATTTCATTAGTTTACTTCATTTTCAAATTCTAAATAATAATAGAACTTTTATGTCATTGAAGATGAAGATCTATACTTTTGTTAGCCTTTTCCTTTTGAAAATGGTGACACAAATTTGTGCTTTTACCAATCACATTTATTGTAGACCTAAATGAATAGATTAAAGGCATATATTTCAAAATTTTGTACTTATTTTAATTCTACCAAGCAATTTTTAGTGCACAAGTGATTCAAAGCCGATTAAGGAAATTTTAGCGATATAACAAGAGAATCATAGCACGCCATTCAAAAATTGGAAGATCATAGTAAGTTAATTTTTCAGTGTTGGGCTAAGTGTTTTTTTTTTTTTGTTGAATAATTTTTTTCAAATCCTTAGTTTGGAAATGGCATCTTCTACATTTGCATCTACTAGGGAAATATTGAAGGAGATCAATGCACAAATTGTGAGGAATGATTAGTTTCCCCCACCAAAATTCAAGGAATATCCAAATCTTGTATTGATTGGTGATGAATTTGGTTCCCTATCATCAATTCCATCAAGGATATTGATGATTCACCTTGTATCATCATGTTATACACATAGAATGAGAAAAATGGGAGTTTATGAACTTTTTGCAACTTATGAGAAATTGTATGACAATAGAGTGTTAAGAGATGAACATAAGATTGTTTCCAAGAAAGGTTTGACTTGTACCCTAGCTTTTCTAAAGGTTTTTAAGGTTGAAAGGATAAAAAATATGTTTATCCAAGTACATGACATTAAGATATGGTTAGAGGGTGGACCAATCAAGATTTACAAGGCAAACATTCACCAAGTTATTGGTTACCCTACTTTGGACAGACCAAAGACAATCAAAAGTGTTAGCAGGGATGTTGTTGAACAAAAAATAAAGGCAAATTGTAATAGTTGTGGAATGTCAACTGAAATGATCAAGGACCCAATCATTAAGTTTGTTGTATGTGTGATTACACACAAGTTCTAGTAGTCGAGATGAATAAATAGTGTACCTTGATTTACAATGGACCTTAGATATAAAACTGTGAAAAAAGATCATAGCTATGATCTTGCTGAGATGCAACTACAATAATTGTCAAAGAATCTTGGAGCAATAAGTAAAGCCAATATTACTTTATGTAAGTTTAGATCGTTACTTGTTTGTGTATTTTTTCTATGCACATAATTTGTTTCCCACCATAGGAGAAATTACATGGGATAGAAGAAGGTTGGTAATAAAATAGATAACAACATGTTCTCATGCCACTGCATTTCTTATTTTGGCTAGTAGTGGCTCCGTAATTTTATTAGGAGAAATTTGTGGAGCTTTTGAAACTATTGGTCCCGCGCAACTACATATTTTCCTTCTTATTTTTAAGTAGTGATTTTATTTGATATATATATATGTATATATATATATATAAATATATATATATATATATATATATGTATATATATATATGTATATATATGTATATATATATATGTATATATATATATGTATATATATATATATATGTATATATATATATATATATGTATATACATATATATATATATATACATATATATATATATATACATATATATATATACATATATATATATATATATATATATATATATATATATATATATATTAACAAACTAAATTTTAAACTTTATTCAATAGGAAGTATTTAATCAAAACTAAATTGAAACCAGTAAGGAAAGGATTTTTATTCAAAATAGTATTGTAGCAAAGATTGTCTATGTTGAAGTAGTATAATAGAAAGCAATTGCAATTGAGACTCATAATGAAATCAACATTTTTTATTTAGTAAAATAGGTCTTATAGGGATCCTAAAACCTAATAGTATTACAAAAAATTAAAAATAGAAATATTTAGTAATGTTCAACATAAATGAAACAGCTTAACAAAAGCCAAACATAAAAGCCAGCCCGTAGCCGAGAACAAAAAACTAGCAATAAGAAAGGACCAGAAACACAAGGAAAAAAAAAGACAACAACCTTACTATCAATTCTCTTTATCAAGAACCTACAGGGATTTTGTAGCTTCGATGATCTTCCTATTGTCCATGTCCTCCTAGTCCTAATTTTGAGCATTTACCTGGTCCCTGGTTTCTTTCGGATAATCCTTAGCCTGCCCACTTTCTAGGTTGGACTTATCCAAAATCTCCCCACCAAAGCTAGCACTAATCAATGATTCACCCAGGCTTTTAATACTTTTGTTCAGGGTATTCAATGTGGCAATCACCTGATTTGCTAGGTTCTGGTGGAAGACCTCCATCTTTTAGACTCTATGTTCAACCTTGGTGATTCTATCCTCCTGGTCTACCCTGTGAGCCTTGTCATTGAAATATTGTTGGTCCCTGTCTCTATCCTCTTCATTATGCCCCTGGTCCCTGCCTCTAACTTGGTCACCTTCCTAGCTTCTTCTATCTTTGAGCTCTTCAATTTCATGGAATAACCATTTGATAGATTGAAAATTGTCTATCATGCTATTCCTAGTGTTGTTCAAAAGGTTAAGCCTAGTTTCCCTTGCATTATCTATGATGACAACCAAACTTGAATCAATGAGATCATCATAATGGGTTCTACCTTTAATTTCCTCCATCACTTGAATGTTCAAAGGCTCCCTGACAATTCCCAATTTGGCTTTATTCAAATTAAAATTCCTCCAAGACCTCCTCCTATTTTTTTTTATCACCTCCCCACTCTCTTTTCCTAGAATGTCTACATTCAGGGAGGAAGTAGGGCCAAGGCCAAGAATCTTAGGAATCTGGTCTTTGGTGCCAAAAGTCTCATCTACTTTTCTTTTCTTAGGGTTCCTTTACATGTCGGTAGAATCCTCCTCTTTTTTACTATCTCTCCCCTTCTTCTCCTCCTTCTCAACCTCCTCTTCCTTCTCCTCTTCCTCTGATTCAATTTCCTCATCATCCTCACTATCCTCCTCCTCCTCTTGAGGTTCAGGCTTAGGGGGAATGATGGGTAAACCTCTTAGGCTCTTTCTATAGGGAATGCAGGTAGAGGGTTTCTATTCTTCTTTGGATTTGGACTCCTCTTCCTTCGATTTTATGCCCTACACATCTTCAAAATCTGAGCTCCTAGTTTCATCAAAAGCACACCCAAAATTAACAAGGGATTTCCCCCTAGTTTGAGCCTTTAGATACTCATAAACTAGGAGGAGTAATCCCTCGTGAAGAGCTGGATTAGCAGTGGGTTTCCTCTTGAAACCCTCGATACCCTTGCTCATGGAGGTGAAGAGGTAAAAAGGAAAAGATTTTTTGATTTTATGCCTAAAGTGATTAAGCAAGACAAAATGATGTGTTCTTATCCTATCAAATCTGGGGTCTAGGGAAATATACTCAATGATGATCTTGAGAACATGCCTCCATAGCTTTTTGATTGACTCCATCTCATAGTACATCTCAACCTTGACAAGCTTATTCAGCTCATTTTTGTCCTTTGCAAAAACTTTAACTGCATTTGTCAACATTTTCTTATCTCTAAAAAAACCCGATCACTTTCAGAGGGATTTCAGCAACCCAGGCTATCAATTTCACATTGATATGGTGGGAGACCCCATCAATTTTGAATCTCCCATTTTTCCAAGAATCCAATATAACCTTGGTTATCCCTGCATTGAAAACATGGAGTTTCTCCAAGAATCAAGAAATTCTTCCTTTTCCAGTTTGCACCAAACCTTCGGTTTCTCCTTCTACTTCTTTGACTCTCTTGATAGCTCCCTCTTGTTTCTCTCTCCCACCATGATTTCCTCTAATACTAAAAACCCCCACCTGCTCAGAAATTTGTTACAGACCTCAACCTTCTTTGAACTACAAAACTCTAAGGTGTTTACAAAAATACCAGTATTAATGGTAGTATTCAAAACAACCCTTAAAATGTGTCATATGTACTTGCTATTATATTTTGAAAAGAGTTTCACATGATTTTTAATAACTCCCCTCTTACGTGCAATCTTGCAAATCTTTCCAACATTTATTATGGATTTTTCTAGTACTTCCCTAGATAGGATCTTGCAATAATAAATTATTTATCACCACCAAAAAAATTTCACCAACCTGCCACGTCTTCTTTGTATTATTGGTGATCCCTTCATTGAAAAACTAGTTAGCAACTGAATTAGCTTCCCTATACACATGGCTGATGTAGGTCTTGATGAACTTGCTCAGGTCATACTTTAATTCCTCTATTATATTTGCAATGGCCCACGAGGGCTTAGCGTGACCATTGAGACAATTAATGATGTTTAATGAGTCCCCCTCAAGCCATAGGTTCTCTATCCTAGAGGCTAGGGCCATCTTTACAATGTGACTGGCAGCACTGGCTTCAACGAAATGGTTTGTCTAATGTCTGAGAAGGCAAGAAAAAGCTACTACTCCTCCCCCATTAATGTTTCTAATGATTACTCCACTGCTCGTAGGTCCTGGGTTCCCTTTTTTAGCCCCATCAAAGTTGGCCTTGAACACATTTTCAGGGGGAAAAGACCATCTGGCCTCTTGTCTTTTCCTATCCCTTTCCATTTTCCTCTATCTGTTGTTCCCTCCTTCAATTTTCTCATCCTTAATGGTTACAAATTTCTCCTTCATTAGTCTTTCAATTTTCTCTACAATGACATACTCTAGGGATTTCTTGTCTCTGAAGATTTGATTATTCCACTCGTTCCAAATGCCCCAGCAGAAGTGTGAAAGGCACTAGGAACCAATAATTTGAGAAATTAAACCATTATGTCAATTCCTCCATTGGCTAAATAAATCTTGAATGTTAGCTGAGGGGCACTAGCTGACCCCAAAGTCTCTTTTAAGGAGATTCCAAACATTAGAGGAATAGGGACAATGAATGAACAAATGATTGACTATTTTGAAAGCATGCTTGCATAAGCTGCATCTATTGGGGATAAACTAACCTTGCTTAGCAAGATTGTCATGAGTAAGGATTTTGTCTTGGAGCAAAAGCTAGAAAAATATATTGATTTTTGGGGCAAGGCCAAGGATCGATGCCTTAGCCCAGATGGGATTCTATCCCACAGAGAAAAGTATCCAGAGGAAATATTGTAATGGCCATTCGAGTTACCTCCCCAAATAACTTCATCCTCCTTGTTATTTATTGGAATAGCATTCTAGCTAATCATTAGAGAATTAAGAATTGGGGATATCAAGGACAAGTCTTGCCATCCATTTCTTATTCTATAATGATGAATTTTAGGCCATATCTTCTTATGCATAGCTCTACCCATCTACCATAATTAGGGTGATTAATAAGAGGTCCCTAGCTAGTCCATTTGTCCTACCAAAATAAGATATTCTCACCTTTGCCAACTTTCCATTTAGCCTTGGACTTAGCCAAAGTCATAGCCTTTAGGATCCCATTCCAAATGTAAGATCCTTGAGGGATATCAACCTCATAAAGCAAAAGGTTAAGCAATTTCCTTCTTAGATACTTTCAATCATGATTTCCTTCCATTCTCTTGTGCTTTGAAAGATGAACCAGATCTATTTGGCTAAAAGGGTATTCTTTTGATGTCTAATTTTTCTAATACCAAGGCCTCCATAACATTTGGGAAGGAAAACATGGTCCCAGGCAACTAAATGATATCTTTTGTGCTCTTTAACCCTATCTAGAGAAAATTCCTCTAAATCTTCTCCATTCTTTCAACTTGCTTAGTCAAAATCCAAATGAGGCTTCAGGCATAAGTGGGGAGGCTTTGGAATATCAATTTCACCAAAGTGCATTTACCTGCCTGGCTGAGAGACACACCTTTCCAACTCGCAAGTTTCTTGTTGAATCTACCTATGATGCTATTCCAAAAATATTCTGGGGGTTTGGAACCCAAAGGCATACCAAGGTAACTTGTAGGAAGGGTGCCAATACCACTTACCAAAATATGAGCAATTTTCCTCTGTCTTTCCAGTAGAGTACTGATGAACTAGACAAAAATTTTGTCCCGATTGATAGTCTAGCCTGAACCCCTAGTGTAATTATTTAGCAACCCCTTGAACTCTCTAGCCTCCTAGAACATAGCCTTGCCCCCCAGGATAGTGTCGTCCCCAAATTACTAGTGGGTGAAAGAAAGATGACTAGATGAAGGCTTGAGTCCTTATAAGCTCTGATCTTGTCTTTTTCTTAAAATAAGTCTTCCTAGATAGTCAGCTAGAATGATGAAGAGAACATGGGATAGGGGATCACCCTATCTCAACCCTCTTGAAGTGAAAAAGAAATTTGAAGGGGAGCCATTAACTGAAATAGATAGAGAAGGGGAAGAAATAAGCTAAGAGATGAGTTTACAAACCTAGGAGTCAAAGACAAATGCTTTGAGGACCACCATTGGGAAATTCCAATATACTCGATCATAAGCTTTGGACATATCAAGCTTGAGCAGGAAGCCTTGCCTCTTCCTAGCTTTGAGAGAGTGGATCACCTAGTGCACCATGATGATAGAGTCTAAAATCTATCTCCCTGGAACAAAGATAGTTTGCTGAGGGGAGATAATTAGGCGAAGAACTCTAAGAATCCTGGAAATAAGAACCATGGAGATGATTTTGTAGAAGGAATTACAAAGGTTGATGGGCCTTAACTTATCCATTGAATCTGCCCCCGAAGTTTTCAAAATGAGGACAAGAAAAGTGGCATTGAGTTCTTTCAAAAGGCTTCTGGCCTTGAAGAATTCTTGCACAACCTTCACAATATCCCCTTTAACTACTTCCCAGTAGACTTGAAAGAAAAAATTCGAGAAACCATCCGGGCCAAGGGCCTTATCACTTAGTAGAGAAGTGAGAGCTTGAAAAATTTCCTTTGGGGTAGGAATAACTTTTAACATAGAGTTATGGTGGGCTTGCAAAATAGAGGGAATAGTGGATAAAATATCCTCTTGATCAGGTCTTGAGAGAGTATGATCCTTAGAGAGAAGAGTAGAGAAAAACTACACTGCTTCATCCATTATCTCATTGTCCTTAGATAAAAAGGCTTGTCCTTTCCTAATGCTAGAAATTTTGTTAATAGCCCTATGTTTTAAGGTTTTTAAGTGGAAGAACCTTGTGTTTCAATCTCCTTCTTTTAGCCAATTTACTCTTTATCACTACTTCCAAAAATGTTCTTCCCTAGTGCTAATATTATGAAGGTCAGAGAGAATGGACATAATGAATTTAGCGTTGAAATCTTTGTATATCTCTATAATTTTCAAAAATTGTTTTCCACATGTACTCAAAAAAATAACTAGTAGTCAAAAACATAAAAAATTAAAATATCACTATAATTTTCAACTTCACAATAACTTGCATAGTTTTAATAATTGAAAGAGATTTCACTTTCAAAAAAAATTTGATTGTCGTATGCCATCAATATTTTAATAATTGATAGAGATTTTACTTTAAGATACAAATGGGAACAAATCTCTAAAGACATAGATGTGTACTAATATGAATATTTAGATGTGCAGGGTGCTGATTTTATTTTTTTCAAACCAAATTGAGTCTACAAATAAACAAGGCACTATGCACAAGAAGAATTAAAAAGAACAACTTAATACAACTACACATTCTTGTAGTAAACTAGAATAATGTTACCAATCAAATATAAATTACAATTGAAATGAATTAATCATTACTATTGCGGCCAAAAATATTATCTAATTTAATTTTTATGTAATCAACTATGATGTGCAAAATCTACAGTGTTGCATAACTTGAGACCATGTTTCCTTCTTAGAATTTTGATATGTTACTCTAACCTTTTAATATGATGTTTGGACTTCATGTTCAAGGCAATCAAAACTAAGACATACAAGCTTTCAAAAACTAATTAAGTACATAGGCATTCATTTTTCAACAATGTTTGCATTAACCATTGGAAAAGAAGGCCTCTATATAATTACCTACAAGAATTGTTGAAAAAAAAAAAGTCTTTGTTTTTCACTTCCTTTATGAAATTGTTATGTCATTGCCAAGTTTACACCATGGTGTTAGTCCAGATTTCATATCAAGCTAAATGATATTTAGTGCTAGTTACCATTCAAAGTATTCAAAAGCCAATTAAGAACAATAGTATTTCTTTTTCAACAATGGTTGTAAGTGATTATAGAGATACCTTCCCCTTCTAATATTATCAACTATAATGAGAAAAATCTACAATTTTGTATATTTTGAGACCATGATTCCTTCTTCAAATTTTGAATTGAAACATTCACCTTATAAACTCATGCATACAAAACTTAAGAAGTTACTAATTCTTATGGAAACTAATTCTTCTAAACTTTACTAGAATGTACATAACAAAATGATGCAGGAGCATCCTGGGTGTAAGGGTAATCTTGCATCACCCAAAAATATTTTATTTTTAGTCTTTTCTATTTTAATAAGGACTAGTAGATAGGGTGGTTATTATTTATGAAAACTTTCTATTTTTAGTAAGTTTCACATATGAGTTCAAAATTTTCTCATTTTCTACAGGAAGGTTGATTTTAGAGATATAAGCCTCCCATAAAAATATCATTACTCTAGCTTAAGTACTAGAGAATTTATTGTTCATTTTTGGTGGAAAAATTTGTAGAAAAATCATTAGGCTCATCGTTGGAGGCCTTAGAATACCCAGATAAGGTCTAAAAACTTGATAGAAGGGCGCTTGTGTCATTCCAAGCCTATATATTTGGAGCTAACATTTGTAAAAAGTAGTTATAATAGCCAATCAAAGTAATGGTTCATGAGTTATGGCTTTCCGATGTTGGGCTACACAAAATTTCTAAAAAAATTATCAAAGACATATTTGGCTAACTCTATATGTTTTTTTAAGGTCTTTCAGCCCTAGGTATTAAGTTTGAGCATCTAGAACCTACTTGAGTGGCATAAAATTGTGTATTTAAGAAAGGCTCAAACATTGTCTAGGATAGATCTAGGTGATAGTTCATAGCTTGTTCTACAAACTATTGTACTAAAGGCACCCATGTGGGTTAGCATATTGTGTTTATGAATTCTATAATTCTGCATTTGTGGCACAAATAAGAAGTTAATTTTTTTTCTTGCATTTGTTATTTTTTCTTTATTATTTTTTATAAGTTTATGGTATTAAGGGGAGCACCTTGCATCAAGTCATATTAGAGATAGAGTTCTTGAGTGTGTACAAATCACTAACTATGAGGTAGTTTGCACCGGGACCATGGTTTGGGTTGAGCATGTAGACAGATTGTCAATTGTGAGGCACTTTACACTAGGGTTTCAGGGGAAGTGTGAAATAAACCTCCACAAAGAAAGCATAGCAGAAGAGCTGTAGGTGTTACACCTAAGGGTTTTAGAGCCCTCCAAAGATAGATGCAAGCATTGGGAGAAAAAATGCATAGAGGAATAAATCTTCTTGTAAGAGATGAAATTGAGGATGAGGACGAAGTAGAAAAAAATGTTGGAGTAGATGCAATTCTAAACCCAAAGGAAGAGAGGCTTTTTAGGGTCATCTCGAAGATTGGAAAAAGAGCTAAGTTTGAAGTTTGCACATTTTTGGGAAATCTTAATCTAGAAGAGCTAATCCATTGTATCAATGAACTGGAGGAGTACTTTGAATATGAAGATATTGAAGATCCTAATAGGGTCAAGATTGCAAAAGAAAACTTGAAGGGACACACAAAGATCTTGTGGCAGGAGGTTCAGTTGGAGCAAAATAGAAAGGGAAAGGACAAAATTACTAGATGGGAATATATGGTAACTAAATTGAATTGAAAATTCATTCTTGTGGATTATGAGCTTGATTTGTTGAAGAAAATGCAAGGGTTGAAGCAAGTAAGAAAATCTATTCAAGATTACATCAAGGAGTTCTATTGAGTCCTAATGAAAACTAGCCATGTAGAAACTGAGAAAGAAGTTTGACAATAAGAATAGTAGAAGAGGTTGCAGTGGAAGATCTGGTGGGCGATCTTATGGTGGTCATAATGATGATCCAAAGAGCAAGGATGGGGTTGGAAGTAGCTATTATAACCAAAGGGAAAACAATTCCAATCATTTTCATGATCAAAATAATAAAGACTAGAGAGGAAGAGGCAGAGGACAAGGATTTTGAAGAGGAGGCTTCTATGGGAAATGTTTTCACTATGGAGAAGAAGGGCATATAGCATTTGAATGTACCCAACACCAAGGAAGGAAAAATCAGAGAATAGAAGGCCAAGCCAAAGTTTTACATGTTGATGAAGATGCAAGATCCTCACATTCTGAAGATGCTGAAAGAGGAGAAGTCTTAGTTAACTAAAGAGTCCTACTAAGTGGTGAGAATGAACAAAAGCAAAGAAGGAGCTTCTTTTGCACAAGGTATAGATGTGAGAATAAGTGTTGTGATGTGATCATTGATGGTAGAATTACTAACAATCTAGTGTCAAAAATGATGGTAACTAAGTTGAAGCTAAAGAGGCAGAAAAACTCATGTCCATAACATATTCCTTGGGTACAAGATGCCAACAAGGTCATGATCAATAACCAGTGCTCAATGAAGTTTAAGATTGGAAGCTACCAAGATGAGGTACTGTGCGATATCACACCTATGGACATATGTCATATGTTGTTTGGTAGGCCATGGGAGTTTGATAGGCAAGCAAATACCTACACTCTAAGGATGGAGTGAAACACAAGTTGAAGTCATTGAAGGATAAAGAAGAAAAGGTATGTACTAGTCCTGGAATATGTTTTGTTGATGGAAAATAGTTTCTTAATGGTATGAAGCATCAACGTATGTGTTTTTATATAATTCCTAAAGATAGCAAAGAAGTAGAGGAGGTACCTATAGAAATTGAAAATATGTTGGGAGGTTTTATTATATTGTATTAGGTAATGTACCTGATGGATTGGCCCCAATGAGGAAGATCAGTCACCAAATGGATTTGGTTCCATGAGCCAATTTTCTAAAAAAGGTAGTTCACAAAATGACACCAATAGAAAGTGAAGAGTTGAACAAGAAAGTTCATGAGTTTTTGGAGAAGGGGTTGATTCGAGAGAGTCTGAGTCCATGTGTTGTACTAGTAGTATTAGCACCAAAGAAGAATGGATAATGGAGGATGTGCATAGATTCTCATGCTATCAATAAGATCACAATAAAGTATAGATTTCCATTTCTAAGGTAGGATGATATTATGGATTGTTTGAGTGGAGCTAAGTATTTCAGAAAGAGAGATATGAAGAGTGGGTATCATCAAATTTATATCAAATAAGGGGATGAGTGGAAGACTACTTTCAAGACAAGGGAAGGACTATATGAGTGCTTAGTCATGCCTTTTGGGCTAACCAATGCACCAAGCACTTTCATGAGGCTCATGAATGAGGTATTGAAGGAGTTTCTAGGAAAGTTTGTCATTGTCTACTTAGATGATATATTGATCTTTAATAAGACATTGGAGGAGCATTTGATTCATATTTTTAAGATGTTTGATAAGTTGAGGGAAGAAAAGTTGTTGATAAACCTAAAGAAGTGTAGTTTTGTAAAGGAGATGATGTACCTAGGATTTTTTGTCTTAGCAGAAGCTCTGAAAATGGACCTAGAGAAAGTGAAGTCTATCCTCGAATGGCCTAGACCAAGGAGTGTGATAGAGTTAAGATCTTTTCATAGACTGACTACATTTTATAGAAAGATCATAAGAGGTTTTAATAGTATTTTTGGACCCTTGACTGAAACAATAAAAGGAGATAGGAAAGAGTTTAAGTGGACTCTAGGAGTAGATAAGAGTTTTAATCTGTTGAAACAAAAAGTTACTAAGAAACCTATTTTAGCACTTCCTAATTTTAACAAGGTGTTTCAAGTAGACTCTGATGCTAGTGGTACTACCATAGGAGTTGTTTTTAGCCAAGAAGGTAGACCTATTATTTATTTCGGTGAGAAGTTGAATGATGCAAAAAGAAAATATTCTATTTATGATCGGGAATTTTATGCTATAGTTCATGTATTGAAGTAGAGATACTATCTTCTTCCTAAGGAGTTTTTTTTGTATACTGATCATCAAGCTTTGCAATATCTAAATAGTCAAGGAAAATTGAACCAAAGTCATTTAAAGTGGGTTGAGTTTTTGTAGAATTATACATTTATTTTGAAACATAGGAGTGGGAAGTCTAAAAAAGTTGCAAATGCTCTTAGTAGAAGATAACTTTTGCTAACAAAAACGCAGATAAAGGTGGTTAGGTTCAAGGGACTCAATACCTTGTATCTAGATGATCTTGATTTTGGTGAACTGTGGAAGGCTTGTATAGAACCTACTAAACTTGAAAGAAAAATGTGGTTAGATTTCATGATGCAGAATACTATATTATTCAAAGGAAACCACTTGTGCATTCCCAGAAGTTCAATGAGAGAGAATCTCATCAAGGAGAAGCATAGTGGAGGATTGGTTGGATATTTTGGTAGAGATAAAATTAGAGCTTTGGTTGCTGAAAATTATTACAGGCCACAGTTGTAGCAATATGTGATGAAGTTTGTACAAATTTGCAGGGTATGTTAGATGGTAAAAGGAGTGAAGAAGAATACTGGGTTGTATCAGCCATTACCTATACCAAAAAAACCATGGGAGGATGTTAGCATGGATTTCATTCTTGGATTGATGACGAAACAACAAAAAAATTATTCTTATTTTGTGGTGGTTGACAAGTTTTCAAAGATGACATATTTTATTCCTTGCAAGAAGACTAGTAATGTTGTTCATGTAGTAGAGTTTTTTTTAGAGAAGTGAGATTTCATGGTTTACCAAAGAGTATAGTTTCAGATAGAGATTCCAAATTTTTTGAGCATTTCTGGTGTACATTGTGGAAGAAGTTGAAGATAGATTTCAAGATTTATTCATCACATCATCCATAGACTGATAGATAGACAAAAGCTGTGAATCACAGTTTGGGAAACATGCTGAGATGCTTGGTTGGAGATAAACCAAAAGGATGGGATATGATTTTACCATAGGTGAAATTTACATATAATAATTTTATCAATAGGAGTGCTAGTAAATCACCATTCCAAACTGTATGTGGGAGTATTCCTATAAATGCTTCTAAATTGAGGCAGTTGGATAAAGGAGAGATAATTAATGCTGAAGTAGAAGATTTTGTTGAATATTTGAAGAACATCCATCAAGAGGTGAGGGAGCACATCATAAAGATGAATACATAGTATAAGGCTAAGGAAAATGTGAAAAGGAGATATAAGGAATTTTATATTAGAGATGAAGTCATGGTTCAATTGAGAAAGGAGTGTTTTCTAGTGGGTACATATAATGTAATGTCCCTTTACTAATTTTTTATCATATTTCCAGCCTCAAATCAGAACTTTAAAATCAAACAACCAATATTACAAAGATTTGCCAATTTCCCAATAAAACCCAAATCGGGTATGTCCAAATTAGTGCTAAAAACTTCACAAATTATTAATAAATCTGAAAATGGACATTTTTACAAAAATTTCAGTAGCATAACAGCCTAAAAAATGAAATTTCCAGATTTGTATAGCCTTTAAACAACAGCTCACAAATGTAGGGCAAAACTATGCTCAATCGGGCTCCCGAAATTAACACAAAATGCCCGGAAACACCACAAAAACACTCATAAACTATCTCAGAAGTTTAATCACGACCCAATACATATATTCAGCTCTATTTTAACATCATAAAGTCTAAAATACAGTAGCAAACCAAACTGATATGAAACACTCAACTAAAAACCCAAACTCAAACCAAAAACAACCCCGAAAACACCCAAATCGACACTATTCAGCACAAAGGCAAACTCTGTATGAGCATGCACATGGAATGGCTTCAAAATCCCATCCTTAACCTTCCTAGAAACCTGAAAACTCCCGTTCTTGGGTCTCCTTCTCCATAGGTTTGGCAGCCTCTGAAGAACAACAAGAAAATTAGCAAGAATCAAGATGTAGAATGAGCCCAAAATGCCTCCAAACCCCTTTTAAAGAGGGCATAACCCTAACTCACGTCCAAGAGGGGTTAATAAAATATAATTTAATAATAATTTTTATTTATTAGTCCATTGGTTTCCAAATATTAGCCCCTTTTTCCGAAATTTCACCTTTTTGGAGCCTGCCTGCCTTAACAAAGTTTATTTTCTTTTTAATTATTTGAATAGGGGACATGACAAGTCCTCCCCTCCCAAATATTGCTTGTCCTCAAGAAATGAAGGTTGGAATTCTCAAGAATATGTGCTCCTTCCCAAGTTGCATCCTCTAGTGGTAATCCTTTCCATTTGACCAAATGCTCTATGATGCTCCTATTTCTCAACCTTTTCTCTCTTGTATCCAAAATCTCTTCTGGTATCAAAACTAATTTTCCTTCATCATCAAGAGGTGGTAATTCTGTAGATACTATGGTTTTCTGGCCTAGAACTTTCTTTAAGAAAGATACATGAAAAATATTATGTATTTTGCTGTTTGGTGGGAGCTCCAATTCATAAGCTACCTCTCCTACCTTCTTGATGATTTTATAAGGCCCATAGAACTTTGGCTTGAGTTTCTCTGCCCCACTTCTCTTCAAGGTGCTTTGTTTATATGGCTGCAACCTAACAAATACCAAATCTCCCAGCTCTAAAGATCTTTCAATCCTTTTCCTGTCAGCATATAACTTTTGTTGGTTTTGTGCATGTTGTAGATTATCCTTGAGGGACCTTATTATGTCTTGGCTTTGCTTGATGAAATCACTTGCTGTGGGTACTCTGCTATCGGAAAGTATTAGATCAACAAAGGAAAGGGCATCATAACCATAAAGAGCATGAAAAGGAGGCATACCAATAGACATGTGATGAGATGTATTGTAACAATACTCCTCTAGGTGTAACCATTTCACCCAAGCATGTTGTTGATTTGAAACATAGTTCCTCAAATATCCTTCTATCCATTTATTAACTATCTCTGTTTGTCCATCTGTTTGAGGGTGATAGCTAGTACTGGGAGTGAGTTCAGTTCCTGCCAAATGAAAGAGCTCCTTCCAAAAAGAGCTGAGGAATCTACTGTCCCGGTCACTAACAATGTTTCTAGGCAAACCATGTAATCTAAAAATTTCCTTGAAGAACAATTCGGCCACTTGTGATGCCTTAAAATCAGATGTGATAGGAAAGAAATGTGCATACTTAGTTAGTCTATCTACCACCACATATATGTAATCCTTACCTTGAACCTTGGGCAACCCAGTGATGAAATCCATGGAAATACTTTCCCATTTTTGTTCGGGAATAGGAAGTGGCTGCAACAACCCTGCAGGAAAATTTTGCTCACTCTTGCTTTGTTGGCATACCATACATTCCTTAATGTGTTTAAGGACATCCTCCTTCATACCCTTCCATGAAAACCGCTCTCGAATTTGCCTGTATGTCTTGAAGTATCCCTGGTGACCAGCCAAAGGTGTGTCATGAAAGGCCCTCAATATCCTCTCCTTAGTTTTTGACCCTGGCACTAAGAAGATCCTGTTCTTGTAATAAATCAATTCATCAACAACCTTGTACCTGTTATCATCCACTAACTTATCCAAAATCTTGGTGGCAAATGAATCTTTAGCATACTCTAAAATTATGGAGACTTTCCAATCAGCAGAGATAGATGATAAGGAACACAAAGTGGGCTTTCTTGAGAGAGCATCAGCAACCACATTATTCTTTCCTTTCATGTATTCAATATCAAAATCATAAGCTTGCAATTTTCTTACCCATTTTTGTTGACGATCATTCAAATCCCTTTGGTTCAAGAATAACCTGAGGCTATTATGGTCTGTCTTTACAATGAATCTCCTACATACCAAATATTGTCTAAACTTATGAAGTGCATGCATGATTGCCAACATTTCCTTATCATAGATGGAGTACCCTTTCTCTTATTGATTTAATTTTTGACTCTCAAATTCTATTGGATGTCCCCTTTGAGTTAGGACAGCCCCTATACCTTCTCCAGAAGCATCACATTCAACAACAAAAGGTAAAGAGAAATCTGGAATTGCAAGCACACAGCATGAACTCATTACCTCCTTAAGCTTATCAAATGTTTTTTGTGCCTCTTCTGTCCAAAAAAAAGCTCCTTTCTTTGTCAAATCAGTCAAGGGGGCAGAAAGCTGAGAAAATCCATTGGCAAATCTCCTATAGTAGCTACACAACCCAAAGAAACCTCTCAACTGTGTAAGATTAGTGGGTGGAGGCCAATCCAAAATTGCCTAGAATTTTTGTTGATCAACCTGTACTCCTTTAGAGCTTATAATATGTCCCAAATATAGGATCTCTATCAAACCAAACTCACATTTAGATAGCTTAGCATAGAAGGATTGCTTCTCCAAGATTCCCAAAATAGTGTCTATGTGCTTTAGATGCTCTTCCCATGTTTTACTGTATATCAAGATATCATCAAAAAATACCAAAACAAATTTTCGAAGATGCTGACTGAATACCTTATTAATACAAGATTGGAATGTTGCAGGTGCATTAGTGAGTCCAAATGGCATAACAAAAAATTCAAAGTGCCCATAGTGACATCTGAAAGCAGTCTTTTCCACATCTTCACTCCTCATTCAGATTTGATGGTAGCCTGATCTTAAGTCAATTTTTGAGAAGTATAAAACACCATGTAACTCATCAATGAGTTCATCTATGCGTGGTATGGGATACCTATTTTTTATGGTCTTCTTTTTTAGAGCCCTATAGTCTATACACATTCTCATTGTACCATCCTTTTTCTTGACAAGTACCACAGATGATGCAAATGGACTAGAGCTAGGCCTTATGAATCCCATGTCCAGGAGTTCTTTAATAGTTTTTTCAATTTCTTCCTTATAACCTCTTGGATGGCTGTATGGGGTTGTTATAACTGGTTTGGCACCCTGTTCTAACTCTATAACATGCTCAAAACCTCTATCTGGTGGTAATCCTAGAGGCAAATCATTGAAAACTATACTATGCTTATCAAGAATATTTTGAATTTTAAAATGGAAATTACCTTGATTCTTTGGAGAGCTTGTTGGTTGGATTATGACTCCTTCTTCCCATGTTACTTTTCCTCTTCGAAAAGTACTCTCCATCCTCTTTGCAGAGACCGCCTTAGGTGCTCCATTCGATAACCCTCTCAATATGACTTCTTTCCCATTGGAATGAAATTTAAACTCCATAGTTTGATGGTTCATGTAATAGCCTCCGATAGAGTGCAACCATTGAACACCCAATACAAGATCTGTCTCCCCAATACCAACCACATAGAAGTCATCACATAACTCATAATCTCCTAAGGTCATCTTGAGTTGTTTCACCACCCGTGTGCAAGGCATAGTGAATCCATCAGCTACAGTAACATTGAATCTCTCAAAATCTTCTGCTTTAAGCCCTCTTTTCATGACAAATCCCTCATCAATAAAATTGTGAGTTGCCCCACTATCAAGAAGAATAGTCAACCTTTGCCCTGCTAGTACCCCTCGAATTCGGAAGGGATGGTATCTTGGGACTCCTGATAATGTTGCTAAAGTGCCATCCTTGCTGATTTCTTTTACTTTCTCTTCTTCTACCTCCTCCTAAGTATCATGAAATTCCTCATGCTCATCTGAATCAGATTCTAAAGCAACTTCAATATAGTGCACTTGACCTTTCTCCAAACATCTGTGTCCTGGAACCCATGGTTCTCTACAAGTAAAACAAAGCTTTTTCCTTCATAATTCACTCCTAGTCTCTTCATCTACCTTCTTTTTTGCCACATTTGTCACATCTTTTGGTGGTAGTGTTGGGAAAGTCTTTTTCTGAAAATTTCCCTTATGTTGCCAAAGATTTGGGGGTTTTTGATTAGTGATTGATTTCATAGGCACGCAAGTTTCAAGTTGCAAGCTTCTTTTGATAGCTTCCTGTAAGGTTGAATGTGAGAAAGCCTTAACCAAACCCTTAACAGAATCTTCTAAACCATCAAGAAAAAGATAAACGATCCTCTTTTCACTCATATCAGGTACCATAACAGCCACTTTTTGAAATTCTTCTATATACTCATTAACTGATTTGGTTTGCTTCAACTTTGACAATTCTTTAAAGTACTCTTCATCATCCTTGAGGTCAAATCTATCTATCACCCTTTGACTGAAATCTTCAAATGTAGTTACCTGATCGTGACCTTGAGTAGTCATTCCATGATACCACCAATCATAGGCTACATCTTCCAAGTGTAGACTTGCAAATTGAATAGCATCACTCTCTTTCATGGGGTTAAGTGTGAAGAAAGTTTGTAATTTTTGTAGCCATGCTCTAGCTGAAATTTTATTTGTTCCATCAAAAGTAGGTGTTGTAAACTTGCTTATTTTATTTTTGAGCTCTCTTCCACTTGTGTCATGCTCCCTCCTATTCTCTTTCTTGGGCATCAAAGAGTTCATCATATCCACATATTCTCTAAAAGGAACTGAACTACGAAAGTCATCATCTAAGCCATTGTAAGTAGCTCTTAATGTTATCAAATTACCTATAACCTCTTCCACTGGATTAATGGCTGGATTTGGTACTGGTGGCTCATCTGCAGGCAAGAAAATATATTTGGTTGATTTAGATGGTGTGGATCTCCCATTTCTTGGCTCCTCTGAAGTGCTCCATTTCTCATTAATAGATGCAATTCCTTGTAATTTTTTTGTCAATATTTGCAAAGCCTCTCTAGTTTCCGCCAAACCATCCACTATTTGCTTCTAAGTATTTTGGATGTCTTGGAAGAATTTCTTTGCCATCTCATCTGGATCAGCCATACTTTTTTCTTCCTTGGATTTTGTACTTTTTCTTTCAACTGGGGGTTTGATCAAAATTTCTTTATTCTTTTCTCGCTGCAAATATCTTTATTCTCTTTCACTTAGTTGCATGCAATCATAAAATATGACATGCAAGATCTGGGTAGTTGTTAAAACTGACATGCAACTTCTACAAACTCTCAGGCTGGCAAGGTCATGGCTCTGATACCACTTTAATGTCCCTTTACTAATTTTTTATGATATTTTCAGCCTCAAATCAGAACTTTAAAATCAAACAACCAATATTACAAAGATCTGTCAATTTCTCAATAAAACCCAAATCGGGTATGTCCAAATTAGTGCCAAAAACTTCACAACTTCACAAATTATTAATAAATCTGAAAATAGACATTTTTACAGAAATTTAAGCAGCATAAAAGCCTACAAAATGACATTTCCAGATTTGTATAGCCTTTACACAACAGCTCACAAATGTAGGGCAAAACTATGCTCAATCGGGCTCTCGAAATTAACACAAAATGCCCGGAAACACCACAAAAACACTCATAAACTATCTCAGAAGTTTAATCATGACCCAATACATATATTCAGCTCTATTTTAACATCATAAAGTCTGAAATACAGCAGCAAACCAAACTGATATGAAACACTCAACTGAAAACCCAAACTCAAACCAAAAACAACCCCGAAAACACCCAAATCGGCACTATTCAGCACAAAGGCAAACTCTGTATGAGCATGCACATGGAATGGCTTCAAAATTCCATCCTTAGCCTTCCTGGAAACCTGCAAACTCCCATTCTTGGGTCTCCTTCTCCACAGGTTTGGCAGCCTCTGAAGAACAACAAGAAAATTAGCAAGAATCAAGATGTAGAATGAGCCCAAAATGCCTCCAAACCCCTTTTAAAGAGGGCATAACCCTAACTCACGTCCAAGAGGGGTTAATAAAATATAATTTAATAATAATTTTTATTTATTAGTCCATTGGTTTCCAAAGATTAGCCCCTTTTTCCGAAATTTCACCTTTTTGGAGCCTGCCTACCTTAACAAAGTTTATTTATTTTTTAATTATTTGAATAGGGGACATGACATATAATAAGCTAAAGATGAAGAAGTTTGGACTATGCAAGATAGTTAAAAGGCATGATTTTGAAAATGAGTATGAAGTAGATTTGTCTGCTGAATTGAATATTTCACCAGTATTTAATAGTTTATATTTGACAAAGTATTATAAAGGAGGTGATGGAGATGAAGTTGTAAAAGTTCAGTGGAGCATTCCAGCAACTAGTTTAGCTACAAAGGAGATTGAGGAGATATTGGACACTTGTATTGGAAAACATACTAGAAAAAAAACTTATGACGAATACGTGGTCAAATGGAAAGGAGGGCTAGTTGAGGATTCATAATGGTTAGCAAAGAAGGAGGTTAACCATCTTGGTTTTCCTCTAAACACCTGAGATGTGATGAAGTCACTTCTCAAATTACCCCAAGTGTCTAATGTAGGAGCATCCTGGGTGTAAGGGAAATCTTGCATCATTGCAAAATATTTTATTTTTAGTCTTTTCTATTCTAATAAGGACTAGTAGACAGGGTGGTTACTATTTATGGGAACTTACTATTTTTAGTAAGTTTGTCATATTATCTTAGAATGTTCTTATTTTTTGTAGGAAGGTTCATTTTAGAGATATAAGCCTACCATAAAAATCTCATTGCTCCATCTTCAGTATCAAAAAAATTATTGTGGATTTTCGATGGAAACATTTGTAGAAAAATCTTCAAGTTCACCATTGGAGACCTTAGAGTGCTTGAATGTACTTCAAAAACTTAATGGGAGATTTCTATTGCTAGTCTAAGCCTATATTTTAGGAGCTAGCATTTATCAAAAGCGGTTCTAATAGCCAATCGGAGCAACAGTTTGTGAGTTATGGCCTTCCAAAGTTGGGCTACCCAAAATTTCTAAAATAGTTGGCAAAGATGTATTTGGTTGACTCTATATGTTTTTCTAGGGTCTTTTAGCCCTAGGTATTAAGTTTGAGCATCTAGAACCTTCTTGGGTGGCATAAAACTACTTATTTAAGAAAGGCCTAAACATTGTCTAGGACAACTTTAGGTGATAGTTCACAACTTGTCTTGCAAATTATTGTACTAAAGGCACTCATGTGGGTTTGCATATTGTACTTATGAATTTTGTAATTCCACATTTTTGGCACAAATAAGAAATTCATATTTTATTCTAGCATTTGATTTTTTATTTTTTTTCTATTATGGGTTTATGGTATTAACAGGAGCACCCTACATCATAAAAACATGACAACAGGTAAGAAGAATGCATTGAATCTTAGCCAAAATCTAGCCTTAGTTGCTAAGATGTGCAACAACTTCATTACCAGTGTCAAATTTCATTAGTGCAGTACATGTTAACACTGTAGTTAATTTCCTTGGGTTTGTTTCATTATTTGGTATGTCATTTGCATACTCATCAACAAAACTCACTTCATTTTCTTCTTCTTCAACTTCCAAAATGATATTATTCAAAGTACAACACACAAAAATAGTTTTTTGGTAGTAGCAAATTAGGATGACAAACTTTTGAATTTAAAATGTGCCAAATCCCTTTTAGTCTTCCAAAGGTATGTTTAATGATATTATAAGTTGAATATAGTTTAAAGTTGAATGAATTTTGATTATCTATTATAGCTCCATTAATAGGTGTGATTAACCATGGTAATAATGGATATCCACCATCACCAACAATGTATTGTCTCATATTTGTTGAATCAATAGAAATTGAAGCTCCATTTAACCTCTCCCCACCTTTACATAACTTATAGAAGGAATAATTTCTTTGAAGCCTAGCATCATTAATAGATCTAGGCCAAATTTTATAAATATCCATGAAACACATATTACTATCAACAATGGCATGTAATGACATATTGTAGTTATGTTCTTAATCATACCAATCATATGAAAAATAATTTTCTACATCTATAGCACAACAAAAATTTGGATATCCTTATTTTTAATGAACTCCATACTTTACAAATTCAAGTGTAGAATAATTTCTTGCCCATTGTATAGAGTTTTACAAATTGAAATGCATAGCATTGATGAACTTTTTCACGACTTTTGTAACTGTTAACTTTTCACAACCAAAAAGTTCACTTAAATGTTAATCATAGAAATTCCATATCATAATCTTAAAATAGAAATGGCCACCTATCTCTCAACTGGATGTACCCTACTCTTGATAGATGTTTCTAATGGCAATGATATATCACCTTTCTTAAGGTCCTCATTTAATGATTCACATAGAAATTGAAACAATGTATATGGTAACCTAAAGATGCTACAAAATTGTTGGTCATCACATTTAACTTCAAAGATGTAATGATTCCATTAATGCGAGGAGCGTGGCTTGACATGCCACTCACCACTAACCTTCCCTTCCCATTGAGAAGTAGAAAATTCTGAATTGACAAGTGTACTTTATTGTTCATGACTTATCACATGGTACTCCAAATCTATTTCATCTTCCACCTTATTAGTTGAATAATGAGAATCCTAAGAAATTTCTTTATTATATTTCTTGAATATGTTTGTTGAATTTTCAATATCACATCAGATATGCAATGCTATTTGTTGTACCATAGAAAGACATTCTAGCAATACTCTGACTCTATTCTTTGTATTGAGATCCAACATGTATACTACAAAATTAATAATTACAAAATCATATGATAAAAATAAAAATAAGGTGTATGTGGTTACTATAAACTTATAACAAATTGAATCACTCATACCATATTCTAGTTCAAGATAACAAATTTAACACTAGAAACATTAAAAACTAAAATCATTTACATTTATTGTGAAGTACAGAATAGTCAATTTTCTAATCGAGTCATTTTTTCAACAATCTAATTTTAGTAGTCTTACCAATGGGAATCTTAACTTGCTTTTAATAACTACACATAGAAAAGACTTACAAATCTTAGAATTAGTGAAAAAATTCAATAGTACAAATAAATCACATGCAAAAATTAGAGGCAAAGTCCTATTGTTTTAAATTGTTGAACATTTTTTTATTGCAAGATAAGAATTTGACAACAAAGATTGAATGTAAAGATGATTTTCAACCTTCTAAAGTGAATCATGACTTTTGGAGACAACCATATGATCCTAAATTAGGAAAATTTTAATGACATAAGTCATGCCATAATTAAGTGTATCTTTTATACATCATTTGAACAACTTTACAAATCGATAAATCTGGAATTGAGCTAAAAATTTAGTAGCATTATATTACACACTTGTCTTACTTAGCCCTATATCTTTATGATTGAAATCTGAGAAATGCATGCATGCTAATTGGGAATTATGATTACGTTAAGGACATACCATGATATTATTTAAAAAGATAAGCCTTCCATAAAATCTCACTAGTGCAAACATGATGTTAAGAGGGATTACAAAATCTTTTAAAGAACCAATGAAATATAAAATAGTATGAGAGGACATTAATTATGTGATGTACATGATTTATCTATACATAACATTGAAATTGAAACATGCAATGCTAATATTTAGAAGAAACTAATCATCTATTATGATAGATGATTAATACATAACATTAGAATTAAGCTTAAATGTTCATGCATAAATAGTTCAAAATTTATTATTTGATTTATTTTGAATTTGTCTCATTCTTGCAAATAGAACATCAATGATCTTTAGAAAAAGATTGACTAATTTTTAACATTGCTTCACCAATATTGTTTAGTTCTTAAACCATGCTCATTTGCAAGTAATTTTCTGCTCTTCAAGTTTTAATAGTCTTTCCCCATTCAAATCATCCTTGCTCATGCATTTTTCATGACATTTCATTTCCCCCTCCTTGGTAATTTGGAGAGAAGAAACCAATAACTTATTATTGTCAACAATAACATCTTTTATGCCTGTTTCATTGGAGATTGATTTTCTTTTTTTTCCTTTATATTGTTTTTTCCTTTCACTTCCATTCTTAGAGTGTTCAACACTTTCTAAATTTTTTATTCTAGTTTCATGCAATGCTTGATCTTGACTTTCAAGGTTGAACTCATCAAATTCATTGTTTCATAAAGTTCAACAATGAATTTCATAGGAAGTTTTTTTTTTCCAGTTCTCTCCAGACTTCTCATATTCAAATAACTCTCATTTCTAGATGGAATATTATGTGCATAGTCTCTAATCCTCTTCTAATTAGGTTTGATATTCCCCCAACGGTCTCAAAATTGATTGGTTGTAAAATGGAAAGCATTAGTAGAGCAATATTCTTGAATGATTTTCTACTTCTTAGTGGAATTTAATGCTCTTCTCATTGCACCACCATTTGAATATGTTTATCTTTCAATTAATTTAGCTTCAATTAGAATCATTGTATTTCTAACGCTCCATCAAATCTCTCTTTACTTGAGAAAGTATATGAGATCATTTTTTGTCACTTTTGTTGCACTAGTTGGAACCACATTTTCAATAGCTACTTCTTCATTGTCCATTTCTGTACTAGGAATAAACTCTAGGTATTTTTCATCATTTGATGAGAATTAATTTTTAGACATTCTATCTTGTGAAAGCATTAATGTAAAATTCAAGAAACCTTGTCAAGGAATTGGATGATAGGGACATCTATCTATGGAAAATAGATTGTCAATGATGCCTACATAAAGAGGGTCAAATTGACAACAATGAGCCACTTAAAATTGAAAAATTAGACAATTACTACCAGCACAAATAATTTTTACTATATGAAGCCAAAGATATGGATACTGTGTTCATTATTCTAATAAAAAAAAAAGCTTAAAAATAAATTTGCAATTTTAAAGATTAAGCTTAAGGTTAAAGCTTAATTTGCAATTGAATAGAATGTAAATTCAAATTCTTGTAAAATTATCTAAAATAGAAATAATTGCACAAATCTTAGCTAAACAAATAAACATCCATTATTAGTTCACTATTCAACCAATCAACATCATTTAGATGCTTGTTAAAATGCAAGTCAATTTAGCTCTCATTTGTAGGATCCCAAGTTAATTGTGTGTGCTATTTGTTGATGACATCAATGAGATAGATCTATGAATGAAATTTTCTAGTAGCATTTTAAGTTCTAAATTAGATTTTTGTCTGAGTGATTTCTAGAGGACTTTATAGATATAGAGATTTCCAACACATAGAGGAGAACTTCATTGATATCTTATTGACATCTAGACTTACATATGTTAATTGATTTCAATTGTAAACAAGGATAGTGAATGGTTTCCCCCATTATGAGATGTGGTGAAAGTTAAGAAATATTGTAAAATTTTGTGTAGGGTGACTCAAGTTTACATAGATTATAATTATTTATTTTAATTAGAAATAGTTTTTCTTTTTGCAGTGGGAACAAGACATCATACCTAGCAGTAACATATATTCTAGTGTGGAGTATGCAATAAATTATTGACAGTCAACAACAATATGTGTTACAAATTTTGTTGATAACAAGGTCTAAAATTTACTTTGCACATTTTCTAATAGTGTTTATGTAATCAAACTTGATAATAATAAGATCTAAAATGTACTCCATAGGCTCCCTTGTAGTTTAAAAATAATTTTTAGATCAATCCAATGTTTTTAATCTCACTTATTACCACATAATAATCACTTTCATATGATATATATGTATTAATTTTGTAAGTAGTAATTTAGTTTGAGCTAGAATTGAAAACATGATAGAACATTATCAAGTATTTTTTAACAGAGATGGAGAATATTTTAATTGAACATACTTATTAAGAAGCAAAAAGGCTAGGTATTAACTTGGTCAATTTAGATAATGAGCTAGAGATGTAAGAACTTATATGCTCTTTGAAATACTTTGGTGTAGATTCCTAAATGGTTGCAACTAGTACCTTGCTACAACTCTTAAGGGAAGAGTTACCTTTCAATGAAGTAAAGAGTGTACACGTTTTCTAATTTTTTTAAAAATAATCAATGAAAGTCATTGAGTCATTGTGGAGTACTGGTCATTACTCCATATGTCCCTCTATCTTGTAGGCTTGATTAAATTTTCCCCCCTACTAAAAGGTGTTTTTTGAGGAAATGTCCAAATATTTTAAGTTATTACTATTATTATTATTTGTTGAACGATAATTTGATCGACATCATATGCCTATAATATTTGTAATTTTGGATTTATTGTTGATAGCCTTTAGTTCCAAGAGACCCACCTCTAATAAAGTACCTTTTTCCAACCTATTTAATCCTTGGTTTTGTTGTTGTTATAGTGTGAATACTTTCATTGCAATATGGTAAGATGATAATTAAGAGAACTTATGTTCCATCTACTTGTTAGGATCATCTTCATCCCCATTTGAGCCTTGATATTGACCAAAGTTGTGTGGAACTGGAAATTAATGTATTGGGGGGTTTTTAAAATGTCTTTTTAGCATAAAGAAGCTTAGACCAACAACTTTGATCTTTTCTTCAAATACGATTTGAGTATTTACAATTAAAATAGTATCAAACATGTAAAAGAGAAGCATAACACCATTCTTTTGGACATAGTTTATCATTTCATATTTTCTAATAAGAAGCCATACAATTTTTTATTGTCAAAAAATTTGACCAGGATGGAAAAACCCCATTTGAATTGTAAGAGGTCAAACAATGCACATAGTTATCATTTTATAACATGAAAATTTCCAATTGGTCTACTATGTATTTGACATGATATTTTATCAGATTAAAAGCATAAGAAAGGAGAAATAAAATTATATTCAACCTACTATATATTTGATACAACAATATATTAGATTGAAAACTTTAACAGTTTCACTATCTTCTCATAATTTCAATTTTTGGCATTTCTGCTACAATTTTAGTTTATCAAAAGTATTTATTTGATATTTTTTATTTGTACATACATTGGATGGAAAATTTAATGGTTAAGAAACAAGGGAAATTTTGGTGCTAAAAAAAGGTGGGAAAATTTGGAGGGAAATAATTGCATGTCCAAACACAGGAATTTTATTGATAAGCAGTGGTTGCCTATTTTTGGTCCCCTACATTTTTGCATAGCTTATTTTATTAGCTAAAAAACAGTTGCTCCACATTAAAAACAAAAGATCATTTATTATCCACTTTTTCACAATTTTAGTTTATCATGGGAACATGTAACTGCTTAATTTTAAGCAAAAAACACCAATAAGTAGTAGTATGAGAACATGGTGTAAGTGACCTAATTAGTCAATTGGAAGAAAATTTTAAGGCAATAATAGAAAATTATTTTTAAAAATTCAATAATAAGATGAAGAGCAAAATGAGAATACCTAAGTTAGTTGTAGATAATTATTTTGAGGACATATGTTTTATGGTAGATACATATTTTATCTATGCACAGACAATAATACTAAGGGTTGCATGGCTAAGGTCAATGCAATATGAAGTATGATGACGTTGGAGGAATAGTTACTGCATTACTATCTAAAGAGATTGAAATGAATATAAAGGCATTCGCCATCTTTGAGATAACCAAGATTAAAATGATGATGGAAACAAAAATGCCCATGATAAATAAGAAAAGAAAGAAAATGATTAAAGATCTTGAGGAAAAGCTTGGCGAAGGTCAACTTTAGAGAACTAAAGGTAAATTAGAGGATGAGGAATCTAATGAAGAAGCTAAAGTCAATTGATCTAAGGGCAAAGAGCAAGTTGTTTTTGAGCCCAAGGAAATGAAGCAGAAGAAAGTAGTAATTGTTGCTCCATAGGTAAAAGAGGATCTAGAGAAAGGTGTGAAGAAGGTTGTTACACCACTTGAGCCTAAGCCAAAGAGAAGAGTGATTACAAGATCAAAGTCATCTTTCTCCCCTACAATATTAAAAGGAAAATAAATTCCAGCAAAGAGGAATCCAACCAAAGAACCAAAGAAAAACTCACCTAAGAGGTCGAGGAGAAAATTGGTAGTAATACATGAGGAGGAGGAAGATGATTAAAAAACTAGGTTTGATGATCTGAGTAAACTTTCGAGTCTACCTAGACTACCTACAATGACTGTGGACTAAGTATGTAAATAGATTAAGGATTTAACAAGTTTTGCAGGTTTTAAGGATATTAATTTTTATTCTTTAAATAAAGATGACCAAGAGAAGCTTGAAAAAGATATGATAGATATGAAGATAAATTTTAGGTATATACCTATACAATTAGGTGAAGCCATTCTTGAAGATTTATAAAATAAATTAAATGCTAATTGGAAGTGGGAATTATTCACGAAAAGACAAATAAGAGAGACCACTTTAGCCCAAACAATGCTTGATTCAAGAAAGAAAAATATGTCTATAGCCCTCGAAGATTTTGAAAAGAAATTCTTACCTAAGGAGAGGGCATACAAAATTTTGCAGAATAAGGCTTATAAAGTAGAGAAAGAGATCATTCTTATGTGGAATGAAGCATTTGGACTATTTCTTCCATCTGCTAAAGAAGAAGGAGAAGAAGAAGAAGAAGAAGAAGAAGAAGAAGAAGAGGATGAAAAAAAGGAAGAGGAAGAGGAGGAAGAAGGAAGAGGAGGAGGTAGAGATGTAGTAGAATTAGAAGAACATGATGATGATGAAGAAGTTTCCAAGTTAGCTAAAGATATAAGGCAATTAGGAAAAGGGAGTGACCAAAAAGATGTTTTTATAATAGAGGACATTCCAAATTTATCTCCATAGAATCAAAATGTATTAACTGAGGAAGATCTTAAAAATTCCACTTAGATGCATAGTACTAATCCATTTTTGTTACAAATATAGGAATATCTAAGGATTGAGAGTGTGAGAATTGATGGTTTTAATGTTACATCAGTTACAGTGGTTTTTGACATGAGTGTTAAGTAGCAGGGAAAAGGAAATAATTATGTTTCCATAATTTACCCATTTCAAAGATGATAAACTAGATGAGAGAAAAATAGAAGAAGAGAAAGAGATGACATAGACAGAGAAACCCAAAGCAAGAGGCTATTTAAGATATTATACAACTATTGAGTGGCATGCCACTAGAGACCTTAATGGTTAAACTTGTCAAATAGGTTAGATCAACTCAATAGGAGACCAAATAGACACCTAGATTGAGTGTAAAGGGAAAACAACTCCACGTATCACTACCTAGTGATAGCACCCTTCAATCATAGATAATGGCATAGAAAGATGAAATACTAGAAGAGTTGGTGAGTTTAGATGAAGTAATCACATTGCCTATGTACGACTTAAATAACATGACATTGGAATAAATGCAAGAATTGAAAACCTTGAGAAGTCACAAGACAAAGCAAGAAAAATTAAGAAGAGAACACAAAAAAAGTGGCATTGCACAATATAAAGGATATTTTTGTTGATGCATTTGAGATTTGTTATGTTAATGAGAAATATCCAATTTTGGATCAAGTAGTGTATATAGTTGAAAATTTTTAGTTATAATATATTGACACTAGTTATAAATTGATGAGATGGTCTAAAAAGAAATTTGAGCAGAAAGTATTGCAGAAACTCTTAGTAGAACTTGCAATTAGGTAGGTTCAGCTTTCTAAATTTACCACTCAATTGGAAGGAATTTTGACATTCATTCATTCTTTATATATGAAACTTTTTGATTTTTATTCCTTCAATCGAAGAATCAACATTTTATCAATTTGATATAGGCAGATATGAAGGCATGTACAATTTAATTGAGAAATAATGCAAGTTCAAGTTCAACTTCATACAATAACTTGATATTTGATAAATAGAGATTAGCCATGCTAATGGCTAGAGATAGGGCATAAGGAATAAATTTATTTCTATTAAATTCATTCTACTACCCCCTTTAGATATAACTCAAAGGGAGTTACCTATAGCTCATAATTTAACAAGGAAAGATTCACATCTTTGAATAGTGAAGAGCCTGATTGATCTAGCTGCTTAGCTAGAAATTCACATTTAAGTCATTAAATTAGAAAGAGATATTGAGGACTTGAAGAAATTTTTGCAAGTCATCAAACATTTTTGGCTAAATACAAGCTAACCCCATAAAACACCAAGCCATAAGTACTAAAAACAAGGGGGAAATTGAATCATTACAAAGACAAAGGGGGATATAGAAAATCATAAACAACATTATTAGTCAACATCAAAATTTACAAACATGTGTGTACTGTATAGAAGAGATAAGTTTTGAAGACCAAGTTATACTTTCAAGGGGAGCATTATTTTTTTTATTTTTATGGATAGCTAAGTAATGAAAAAGTTCTTTTTGCCACTAATGTCAAAGGCGAAGATCATTGATCTCTAAGCCCAAGTTTCCTATAAGTGTCTAACCCTTAGTCATTTTCAAGGAAATGTTGGTTGGTCATCGCTGCTCATATTTCATTTCATGCCAAGAAAGTCAAAAGTTGCTGAGCACCCTAGTAGAGACTGAGTAAGCATACACATTGAGAAAACCAATGGAGATCAAGCTAATGGAAATTTAATTGATGTAAAGTGAATTAGTATATGTTGAGCATATAGAGGTTGAGTGATACTATGAATATCAATTATGATTGAGTGTTAGAACATTCAAGCGTCAAGTAAACCAACATTGACATATCAGTTTATAATGACACAAACACTCATGTAAATCAGTTTAGCCAACTTCTTTATTATATTTAAAGATTTTAGAGATAGTTAAAAGAGTAGATAATATGATTATCAGAAGGCATTAATCCCAAGAGAAGCAGATCAACCAATCATAAAATTAGAAGGGTAAAATGACAAAAGGATGGAATGTGTATCATTGATTAAGATCTAGAACTTTCTACATTTATATATTTAAGGAAGGGTTCTAACTCTAAATTGTAATTTTTTATGAATAATATATGGTGAATGGTGAAGTGAAGGAGAAAAAAAAAATTGATAACAAAGCAAGGAAGGCTAAGTATAAAAGGAAAGCAGATAGAGCAACCTAGGAGTGAATGATACAATATAGCATATCAAATAAGGAGATTAGTTTGAAGATTGGAGAGAGGATATCCATAAGTGTTTTTGAGAGAAAACCAAAGGAACATGTATTGAATTAGTTTTGATAGATTGAGTTAGGGAAAATCTCTTTGTAGAGTGGTTCTAACACACCTTATTTCAATCTCCTATTAGAGTCCTTACTTTATTGTAAGTGTACAATCCTTTAATCAAGGTAATACCTAACAATCTTGAAAAAATTTCACATAGTAAACCCCTCATAGGGTAGATCATTAGAAGTGATCAAATTGTAGCCCTAATAGGTGAACTTTGTTGTTGTAGCACTAAATATTTATGGGTTTCATCCCAACTATAGTTTTACCTTAATCTTGAAGTGTTTTCTTGTTACCAAGATCATTGTGTCAAGAGTTTATGTTTTCATGGATGTTATGCTTAGATATATTTCATTTTAGAATTACAGGTTTATGTTTATATGCTATGAAATCTTAGATATGAGATGGATTGGGAGTGGATAGAGTTAGTTATTTTATCAGTAAAAAATTAATTGATCATGATTCACCATCCACCCCTCTTGATATCTTTTTTCCCATTCAAATTTCCAACACCTTGGGTTTCAGGTGGTGAATTCAGCATTATTTAATTCTCTTTAGAGGAAGCTAAGGGTTCTAAAATTTAATAAAAGGAGAAGAAAGTTTTTTTTCTCAAGGGAAAATGATTAACAAAAATAGGTTGGTTTATCCTTTATAAGGGAAGAACATTAATATTATGGCTATTTGGAATACCTAAAGAAGAATATAAATATGATATATATATATATATATAGATAGATAGATAGATAGATAGATAGATAGATAGATAGATAGATAGATAGATAGATAGATAGATAGATAGATAGAAATTTTGTGCTAACTAATATTGTATCCATCTGAAAAAGGGATGTAATATTAAAATTAAAATTAAAACATATACTCTATCAGACCACCTTCCTATTTTTGCTATTATTTCTTTGAGTAACTCTCACAACACTCCTTTAGAAAATAAGAAAGCATTCATCTTGATTGTTATTCTTCTTGAAGACATGAACATCTTGAAAATGATTAATATTATAAAAATCTATAATAAAGGCTTTCATGATCCACATAATGCTTTAATATATATAATTGTAAATGAATACTTCTTGGTATAGAGTGGATTGGGCTCTTTTATAAAGTATTTTTCAGTATGGAGTCATTTTCTTCATCTCTATCTTCATAAAATAGTGCTAGGCATTTTAGTGGTGCTTATTTTATAAAATTTAATATTTTGCTACAATAGTTTTGTGGGTGTTCATTTCAACTATTTTGTCTTGACCTTCTATTGTATAGAGGAGGAATGAAAGGTGTTAGAATTTAGAGGGGATGAATTAGATTTTTATAATTAATTAGGGTTTATATTATAGATTTATATGAAGGGAATTTTCATAGAGAGGAGAGGGTTAAGATGCACATATGCACTCGTATTAACTTTGGATCTATTTTGGTGTGGTGTTGGCATACGCTCTTTTATAATATTGTTTATCAACTTCCCTATATTTACTTATATCAAAGTAAAATATATTTTTTGCTTCTTTGATACTGTCTCCCTTTAAAGAGAGGTTATTTCTCTTATGATCTTTTATTCTTTTTTGTTGCATAGTTTGGCTAATTTTTCAGAGTTTTTTTTAATCTTTATGTTATGGACTATGACAGGCATCACACTTGGGAGCTTGTAGTCATTGTGTTATTTTTTCTATAATCAAGGGTTAAGTTTTTTTATTTTCCTTCACTTGGAAACATATAAAAGGTTTTGTAGTTTCTCAGGTGGTTGTTTCTAGTATTGAAGTTATGGTCTCTCTTATTGTAGCCTATTATTTTTTGGTTTTCTTTTTTTCTCTTTTGATCTTATATTCATCTTATGTTAGTCCATTCTCATGTGATTCCTATGGAGGTTTATTAATCTCCATTCAAGGTGGTGAATAATCTTGTGGTTAAGGATTGATTTTGGCTCATTATACTCCTTTCTCCCTCTTTAGTAATTGATATTAAGCAGTTTCTATCACTAATGGCAATAGATATTTTATTCATGGGAGAGGTTAGAAATTGTATAAGATATAGTCTTTTATTTTCACTAAATACTCAAAATTAATATTGGATTGAGTGTATTTCTTCTATCTAGTAGTTACTTCCTCATCCTATTTCCACTATTATTTATTTGAGTAACTCTCTCACCATTCCTTTCAAAAATTAGAAAGAATTCATCTTGAATGTTATTTCTCTTGAAGATAAGAACATCATAAAAATTATTAATATTATTAAAATATATAATAAAAGCCTCAAGGATCCACATAATGATTTGAGATATATAATTGGAAAATAATACTTCTTGGTATATAGTGGACTAGGCTAGTTTATTAAGTAGTTTTCAATATGGAGTTTTTTTATTCATCACTATCCATATAGAATAGCACTAGGAATTTTAGTGGTGATTATTGTTTAAAATTTAATATTTCCCTATGATGGTTTTGTGGTTTTGCCTTTCGACTTGCTTCTAATGAACTTTTTTTGTACAAAAGAGGTGGAGTGGAAGGTGTTATAATTTAGAGGGAATGAAGTAGAGTAAGAGAACTAATTAGGTATTATATCATAGATTTATATGAAGGGATTTTTCCTATAGAGGAGAGGGTTGAGATGCATGTATGAACTCATAGTAGCTTTGGAGCCATTTTGGCCTGGTGTTGGCATACCCTTTTTAAAAATATTTTTTAGGTTCCCCTCCTTTTACTTATATTAAGGTAAAATAATTTTGTGTTTTTTTTTTTTTTTTGTCACTCTTTAATGTGAGGTCAATCACCTCATGATAATTTATTCTTTTCCTTTGCCTAGTTTTGGCTTATTTTTTAGAGGTTTGGTTTATCTTTAGGTTATGGACTATGCCCTTCATCACACTTAGGAGCTTGTAGTTATTGTTATGTTTTCTATAATCAAGGGTTAAGTGTTTTTTTTTTCCTTCACTTGGAAACATGTAAAAGTTTTTGTAGTTTCTCAAGTGGTTTTTTCTAGTATCGGAGTTGTGTTCTCTATTATTGGAGCCTAATAATTTTTGGTTTTCTTTTTTCCTATTTTGATCTCATGATGATCTTACATTGGTCTATTCTCATGTGGTTCTTATGGAGGTTTAATATTCTCCATTTAAGGTGGTGATATTCTTATGGTTAAAGATTGATTTTGGCTCACTATACTCCTTTTTTCCAATTTAGTAATTGATATTGAGGAGTTTGTGTACCCTATGGAGGTGGATATTTTATTTGTGGGAGGGGTTGGAAATTTTATTAGATGTCGTCTTTTCTTGTCCTTAGATACTAAAATTTATAGTTGGACTGAGTGTAGTTATTCTTTATAGTAGTTACTTTCTCTAATTCTTCTACTAAGATTGGTACCTCTTATATATTAGTGTAGAAATGCACTTCATAGGAAAGGTAAGAAATTATTATGTTCGAGCCTCTTTTATTAATTTCACGATGGATTTGGGAGCTATTTTAAAAATTGGTTTGAAGTGTTTGGGAACCTTCTAGATTAATTTATTCCTCACCATGTTCTTTGCTTATTAGAAGATTTATTTTATTCAAATTAATTAATTATATTTTATGTTTAAGTTACTAGATATGAATTTCCTACAAGCCTTATCAAAAGCCAATTATTTTATTAAGAGAATCTAGAAAAATCCTTTGATCATGTTCAGTTGGTTAAGGGAGACTAAAAGAACTCTTTGATATTGCTTTAGAAAATAAAAGAAACAAAATATGGGTTTTGTATCCTATAGAAAGATAACACAAAGGCATATTAATAATAGACTAGACTAAATATATAGAAAAAGGTAAAGAAATGACCTTTCATAGAAGACTATAAACACAACTAGTCACCCACATGAAGAATTGATATAAAACTATGTCATTTTAGAGGGAGATAAGTGAGAGACTATGGAGTGACACTTTAACAGAAGTGACCACCGAGGGAATCCACTTTCTAAAGGGATGTAGATATAATAATTTAAACTAGGATGCAAATACATGTACAGTGACTCAACATTATCATAACATCATCCACATTAAAGTAATGACCAATGGAGTTTTTTGTTCTTTGAAAGCAACAATCCTACCAAAATGAAGATAGACACTATGGAGATGAACCCAGAATAAATGTACCCTTATTAGTTAGGTAAGAGGGTTAAAGTAGATTCTCTATGGCTTGGTAGAGAGTGGTTCCCCTAAACCTTCAATTTCTCAATATTTACATTCTTTATCTAAAGAAAAAATGGATAATACAAGCATCCTTTACATAATGTAAGAGCTCAATGTTAGTATATAAAACTAATTTCTAAGAAACTAAGACATAAATTTTTAGATGTTTGTGAAGTTGAAATTGAGCTTTCCATTAATTCTTTCTATTTCGAGCTTAGGGAAGTGTTCTAGTTGATGATGTACTTTGACATTTTAATGAGTAGTATTCATTTGGGTAATGATTTTAGGATATTGGTTGGATTCTTTTTGTTTATGATCTATATTTTGTAGTTGTTTGATCAATGGTTTCATATCCTACAAAAAAATTCCACTAGAGGGTTTTGGTGGCCTCTTTAAAATCTATTTTTCCTTAAGAAAAATCATTTGTGTTTGACAAACCACCTTTTCTTCTCTTATAAGTAATAAAATAGAAAGTATTTAACAAACCAATGATACCTCCATATTTTCCTCTCCTAGGAGTAGGACTAATTTGTTCCTCCAAAATTATATAATCAAGAACCATCTTTAAGCTTCACCACTTGATAAATAGGATTAGAAAGAAATATTGACTTATAATATGAAAATGTTTTACAAAATGTACTTTGAGGATCAAGGTGATAGTTGAATTATTTAAATATTTGATAACATTTTTCTCTCTCTGACATCCTTTTAGAGTTTGTAGTTATCACAATCAATGAATTTTCATCATGCTTGGTAAGATTTTTATGGAACTCGTTGCTTTGAGATGTTTTCTAAAGATAATATTGAAAAAATGCTCATTTGATCATTTTCATCACAACTATGTCATTAATCCTACTTTATCATCTTCCTATATGCACATTAGGACATAATAAGGAAGTCAATCATCCTTCAATTCCAAGAGTGACTAACTATTTGCTAAAATAGATTTGAGGTGATTAATATCTTCCAAGACAACACCAAATGTGTCCCTTTACAAATCCTCAATTCTCTTTCCTTCTCTATGTTAGAATCTGATAAGATTAATAACCCAGAAAACTAGTGCAAAGGGTAAATATCTAAACTATGAATGTAAATGATACAAAAATCAAAATAGCATCATAGAGTTAGTCTCCAAGAGAGTAATGCAAATGCTGGAAGCAAACTAGCATTAAGAGGATGCAAAAATAAGAGATACAACTACAAGCCAGGTAGCATGCTTATATAGGCTAGGAGGAGGGAGGAGGTGGCAACACCAACCAATGATGAGCAACCATCTATCAAACTAAAGATAGAAAAGTATCTTCCCAAGATAGCTAATAGATGCTCACATGTAGGAAGGTGACACCTCACAACCATTCACCTAATAAGACATGTTTTATTAACCTAAGCGAGATTATTAAAACTGTACGAAAAAAACTAGCAAAATAGGAAAAATAAAAAACTACACTAACACCCCCCCATAAGCAAAGCTTAGGTGGATGCTAACCTAGCAAAGCTATGAGAGAAAGAAAATGGGTCCCAGCAACAAGGCCTGATCAGGTACCCAATACAAGAAAATGAACTAGATGAAGGAAACTAAGCCTCCAATCTAGGAAATGTCCCAAAGAGAGGAACAAAACAGAGCATGAAACATCTCTGAAGCATGAAGCTGCAAACACTATCAGAAGAAACTGCTTGAACCCCCATTGAAATAGTGCATGACCAGGTAGAGAAGACAAAGTCTAAAGAGTTGATCAATCGAAGAGGTGACCTCCAAAGGTAGGAATGAATGAGTGTCTATATAGTAGATGAACCATCTCACTGAAATGCATAGGTTCCTAGCCACTGCATTCGCCTAGTACATAGGAACAAAAACTAAATATGTAGATCACTCAACCAAACCAAAGAAGCAATAGAGCCAACAGGTGAACCGCCCCATAATGCTGAATAGGGAGAGGGGTGACAGGAACACTGAAATGCAATGCCAAAAACATTTGCAAGAAGATGAATCAAGAACACCAATAGTGCAATAGAAGTACAAGCACAGGATAAAGGGCAGTGTCACCGACACACTGCATGGGCTAATGTCATGGAAGAAAAATTCGCTTCACAAAGGTGGATGAGCACAAAATGGAAAAACATCATGACCCCCCATGGCACTTTATAACTTAGTGCAAGTACAAACAAACACAAGGTGTACAAGATCCCAGATATGCAAAAGTAGGCACTTTATCTCAATGCATTTACAGAAAAAGGAATGCAACAGAATAGAAGCATACAATGCTCAAAAGTCAGAAAGAAGAGTGAGTCAAAAGAACGGAAGAAGAGATTCTAGGACCTGTAGAATCCAAGTAATCCGCCAAAGTGCGAAAGTGAAAAACTCGAAGGAGAAAGAACATGGAGCAAAATTTTGATAAAAGACCTCTGTAACTGAATAACTCATAGAACCAGCTTTCCAACGATATCTTGCGAGCCTAGAAAAGAGTCTGAATGAGTGAGATATGGCTCTCGAAAGGAAAAATAGAACATCTAGCTTTGACTGCCAAAACATGCAAGTAGACTGCAGCAAAAATTTAAAAAAACCTATACCGTCATCTTCGTCTGGAAACCAACTTTTTGATGCATTTTTCAGATCAAAACAATATGTCCGTATGCTCAAGTTATGGCGAAAAAACCAACAGGGCCTCCTCATGAAGAGCATATGCTAAAAGTGAAACTTGGGCACAATAATCAAGGAAACAAATAGCACCACTGCGCTCTACTCAAAAAATCATGCACTTTCAGAAAAAGGATCGCCTCTATACGAGGTCGTATGAGAAAGTTATGATCCTTCGAAGCTTCCAAAATGAGAACTGTGCACAGTCACGACTGAGAATCTACAATTTCTGAAGAATTCATGCATGAAAATTTAAAAAAATTACTCCATTAATGGATAGAGGGAAAAAAAAATAGCCAAGTTCATAACAAGAATCATCAAAATCGGAGTCCGTATGAGCAAGAATGAGACATTTGAAACTGCGTTCAAATCTGTGACTACCAACGGAGAGGGGTATGGCTGTAGCTTTGCATGCTTGATTTTGCAAAATATATAGGTTGTATGCAAAATCTAAAAGATACCCAGATGGTTTTTTGGGACTATAAACAAAACCCAGAAAGCATTTTTCTTGCTGATGTACAAAAGATGTTGTTGTAGTGAAAATCAAATTTCTTTAACAGTAAAAACGGCTCCAAAAATAAAAAAATGACCCCAACAACCAAAATATGACATACAAATGCTGGATCAGCTTCCTAAGTCCATCAATGGCATGTTGGAACCTGTAAAACTGATTGAAAACTCCAAATATGCAAGTTGGTTGTCAGATTTGAGATTGAAACCCCAGAGAAAAACCATTTTTGTCAAAACTTTTCTGATTCTCAAGATCATCCAAAGATGCAAGAGTAGAGCATACTTTGTTTTTCAAAAAACTACAATAAAGTTTATTTGGCCCCCCCACCCCCCCGAATCTCTCAAATAAGGAAACTAAAATCTACTCTTGCACATAGAAAAGCTCCGATACCATGTTAGAATCTGATAAGATTAATAACCCAGAAAACTAGTGCAAAGAGTAAATATCTAAACTATGAATGCAAATGATACAAAATCAAAATAGCATCATAGAGTTAGTCTCCAAGAGAGTAATGAAAATGCTGGAAGCAAAATAGCATTAAGAGGATGCAAAAATAAGAGATACAAATACAAGCCAGGTAGCATGCTTATATAGGCTAGGAGGAGGGAGGAGGTGGCAACACCAACCAATGAGAAGCAACCATCTATCAGACTAAAGATAGCAAAGTATCTTCCCAAGATAGCTAATAGATGCTCACATGTAGGAAGGTGACACCTCACAACCATTCACCTAATAAGACATGCTTTATTAACCTAAGTGAGATTATTAAAAGTGTACGAAAAAACATTATTAAATTTGATTCCCTTGATCATCTTTATTTTTTTCATTTTTTAAAATATAATCAATAGTATAGTTTTATTTAATTAAGATTTTGAATTACTTATAACCTTATTCAATCTGCAACTCTTCTCAAGCAACTCAAGAATGGTATCACTATCTTTATGTATATTTTAACTATAGCCTAATCAATATAAAGTACATATATACATATAATTATTTTATAAATCTCTTGAACTTATTGAGATTTAAAAATAATAGTAAAAAATAATCAAACATAGAAAACTTCAAACTAATTCATAAATTGAGTGCAATAGTACATTGATTTGTTCTATTAGTTATTTAAGTATTTTCCTTAATTCAAAGAAGCATCATATTGTGGAGCAAGTAGTAAAATAGGAGAATGCGGTTTTAATCTTTAACTTGAAAAATATTTGTTTAAAAAATATTAATTTGTAATAATTTAAATATTTTCTTTGAAAATAAACAACATATAAAATTCATATTCATAAACTAATTTAATATTAATGGACTCAGATAGGCTCCATTAACAATATTTTTAAAGTAGAAATAGCACTTTTCAAAAATATACATATTCAAAATATCTATTAATTTTTACTTTATTCTATTTTTTTCGAAGTGTCAAATGACTACATCAAAACAAAAAACATCCAATATGGTCATAATTTATTTTTAAAACCAAATAAACTAATTTTTTTGATGAATAGTCCTTTTCAATTAATAAAATTTACAAAGATTACAATTCACAAAAAAGGGTCGGGGGATACAGGATCACCCCGCGAATGAGTTCAATCGGCCAAAGCCGGAGCAAATAACATGGCCGCAGCCAGCAACTATAAACTATTCATCAAAAAAAAAATTTAGAACAACCTCATGCTACTAAGGCAGTACTAGTAGAGGGAGGAGGATCATCTTTATTAGGAAATCCCCACGCATCAGTGGGATTGTGAGGCAGACTAGGAACAGTCTAGCCGTCAGTAGCATCCGCAAGATCTGGGGTAGTTGCAGTCTTCTCATCCTTCTTATATGGCCGCAGAGGAGAAATTGCCAAGGTCAACCGGGGAAACTTGCCAGAGTGCGCCCGTCCAGGGGGAGGAGCCGGAGACCAGCCAGAAGCCTGCCCAAGGGGGGGAGCCGGGGACCAGCCAGAACCACCACGTGGTAGGGAAGCGGAGCGACGCCTCCAACTACCATGACCACCGCTGGGAGAGCGATGGCGGGGACCCTGGGAGCGCGGCATGTGTGAATGACAGCCAGAGGACTGGCATCTAGAACGGCGACCGCGGGATGAGGAAGCATCAGCTGAGGCATCCAGAGGCACTCTGGAAATGGTACAAGGAGCATTGCCCCAGTGGTTTAACAATTCTTGTAAGTGGGCAACCTCCAGTGCAACTTTATTAGCTCGCACCTGTATTTGCATAATGACATTGTTACAAATGCATGCCTTAGTGTACATTGCAATGTTAACATCCAAAAGACTGTGAGTGAATAAAATTGCATTCCTATCTTTCCATAGAAAAAACAAAATTTCCATCCTGAAGGTATGCCAAATCTGGGAAAACTTCTGAGGAAATCTAGGGGAATCACCCAGAAGGATCATGTGCCATGAAAAAGGTTCAGGCCTGAAAGGCTTGAAAAAATCATGGATCTAGTGCCAATAATTCTGAGCACATTTGCAAAACCAAAAAATATGCAAAAAGGACTCAGGTTGGCCATAGAAGGGGCATCTAGGGTCAGGAACCCCAATGTGCTTGAGCCGAGGCCCCAAGGGAAGACCTTGGAAAGCAAAGCACCAAGCAAAGTGAGCAATCTTAGGTTCTGTAATGGCACTCCAAATGGTGTCGAACTGTTTTCTCCATTGAGAAAGTGAAGAATGAAAATGCCATCGTTGATTAAGCATGTCTACCATCGGAAGGTGGGGTAAAAGCCATCTATATCCCATATTGGGCTTATAATTGGTAAATGGAGTGGTAGGAAACCACTTCCAATCATACCGCCACAGTCGAACAGACTGAATCCCCACTTTATGAAGTAAGTGCACAGGGATGGAAGACAAAAGAAGCTCATAAGTCTGACGATCGGTACGAACAAGGCGGTATTGAATTTGCATATCCTCCCAAGACCTGAAATTCATGGTGACTCTTGAAAAAATATCCTTAGTAGTATGAATGCCACGTTTATAGAAACGCAGAGCACTGGCACCTTGAGTCTTGGCAAGAGGAATACCCTGGAAGGCAAACAGGGGAGACCACCAAATGTTCTGCTGATTTAAGGATAGCCCATTGCGGAACTCATTACCATCCCAATGAAGCCAAGGTTTAACAAATTCCTAGGCTTTCCAGATGCTCTTTATAATGAAGGAGCCCTATGACCACTGGTTCTCGCATAGTGAGAAGGGTCTGAAAACCAATTCCCTTCCAGGCCGGTCTATTAGCAGGGAAGCCTAAAGAGATGCAATGTCTGACAAGAATTTTCTAGGCTTCATCTCTAGAAATAGCTCTGATAATCCATTTAGCATAGAGGGCAAGGCCCTGCTTCTGAATGGAAAGCAGGCTGAGACCCCCAAATTCCCTCGGGAGACAACAGAAATCCCAAGCAACTCTATGAAAACCATGATAGTCAGAACCAGAGGCCCAAAGAAAATCTCTGAGAAAACGTTCTAATTTGAGGTATGAAGCTTTGGAGGGACCCCAACAAGAAAAATAGAACACATGGGTGGTAGCCAAAATCTTAGAACAAATTTGGAATTTACCAGCACGAGAAAGCGTCTTAGTGATCTAATAATCAAACTTTTTGGTAATCTTTGTAAGCATAGCATTCCAAAGTTCGACAGGAGAAGCCTGGAAAGAAAAGGGAATGCCATGAAAGAAAAAAATTTCTCCATGAGTAACCCATTTCCATTGGAATAGGCTAAGCCAAGGTGGAGCTAGCAAAAAAGACTGTCGGTAACAGAGCGTTCTAGGCCATTGAATGGCAGAGCCAAAGGCTTGACAAAACGTGTCAAGACAATCTAATGCATTTTTGATGTTTTCTTCATCTTCAAGAAGAGTGAGAAAAGAATCATCAGCAAAATGACCATTGACTAATTGGGAGGAAGAATCAAGCAAGGAAATGCCATGGACCAGCCCAGAAGACACAGAGTGAGCAAGTAAATAACCAAAGCCTTCGGTAGCAAGGACATAAAGCGCAGGAGCTAACGGACAACCTTGTCTGATGGAATGAAAAAGTCCAAAAGCTTCAGATTGTGAATTATTGATGGTAATGCAAGCATTATCGTCACCAAAGAGCATCTCCACAGATAGAAAGAAATTGGGACCAAAACCCAGAGCCTGAAGCATAGCCAAAATGAAAGGCCATTCAATGCGATCATAGGCTTTAGCAAAATCTATCTTTAAAAAGATAGCCTACTACTTGGACTTACAGGACCATTCCATACCTTCCTAGACAACAATGATGTTGTCAAGAATATACCTAGATTTGATGAAGCTAGTTTGTTCAGGTCGCACAATTAGAGGAAGCATATGGCAGATTTTGAGAGAGAGCGCCTTAGCAATGATCTTGTAAGACACATTGAGGAGGGTGATGGGCCTCTAGTTGCAGATGTCCTCAAGATTACTAGCTTTAGGTGTGAATTTAATATTGCCTTTATTTATGATCGCTCCTAAGCTTTTAGAATGGTATGCTTCAAGATAGACTTTGTGCAGATCAAAACCAATTTTCTCCCAAAGATGTTTGTAAAATTCATAGGGAAATCCATCACACACAGGGGATTTGTCATCTACCATGGAGTAAGCTACCTCTTTAAGGTCTCAGAGGGAAAGAAGTTTCTCACAGAAAGCGCGTTGCTCAATCGCGAGGTGGTTTGGAGTAACAGAAATACACTTTCTAAGAGCCTCCTCCTGAGCAACCGAATGGCCCTGCGAAGCAAAAACATTCTCATAGTGGAGAAAAAAAGCTTGTAGGATGTCTGGCAGATTGGAAAGAACATCAGTTCCCTATTTTATCTTTTTAATCCCAATATTGGTATGACGGGCTTGGAGAGCCTAGAAGAACTCCTTCGAGGCTTTGTTGCCAACCTCCAACCAGTGGAGACGGGCTTTGATTTGAGCTCCTCAGGCAGCATAGTTATCAGCAATTTCTTTTCATGGTGAAGCTTAGCAAGCTGAAGTTGCAAATCCACATCAAAAGGGTTGAAGGTGAGCGCTTCAGAGGCTCTTTTGAGGGCAAGGGTGTTGGCTTCATAAGATCATTTTCTGAAAATTGCCAGTTGACGCCCGTAGATGTGCAAAAAATAAGCCATTCTGGTAATGGCATCATTCCACCATTGAATCCAACCTCGATGGGAATATGGATGTGGTTTCAAATTCTAGACACGTTGTATGTGGGAGATAGTGGAGGCATGCAATAGCGTAGACATGTTGAGGAAGAATTGAGACATAACCACTTTGGGGACAGCTGTTTGCCAAGAAATGCCAAAATAAATGGGATAGTGGTTTGACAATGTCACATCTGTCAGGGGAATGATAAGTAGATCACGATCTTTAAAAAAATAAAAAAAATATTGCGCCGAGATCATAGCACGATCAAGATGTTTCAATATATGGTCAGGACTAGCTCAAAAATTGGCCCAAGTGTGCCAAGCCCCATTATCATGACGACGGTTAGTATTGGGATCAAAGAGGTCCAATTTATGACGCATGTGAAACTAGGCTTGTCTTTCCCTAGCTATCCAATGGAAAGGTAGAATGTCATCTTTGTCAGAGGCCATTTCAACCATATTGAAGTCCCCACACAGGACCCAAGTAGCTGGCGGCAGGTTGTCAGCAAGCCAAACCCACATTTGTGCCCTTTCTATAGCATCATTAGAGGCATAAACATTAATGACTCCAAAATAATGATTGTTGATTGAAAGAAAAAGCCAAATAATACGGTGTGTGGGGTCAGAACCATGCGAAATAATAGCTGAATGAAGGTGAGGTGATAGGAGAGTAACTACACCACCTTGGCTAGCTTCATACTGAGAAGAAAACATGACGCTATCCTGCCAAATGATGCAACATGCAATAGAAAGCATGAAACTAGAAATCTTAACTTCTTGTAGGCAAAGAAAATCTAAATTCCCAAGTCTATGATGGGTATCCTGGACATAGAATTTTCTAGGGAGGTCTATAAGACCTCGAACATTCCAAGAGAGGAAGTTCATGAAAACTCTTCCATATCATCCTCATCCTCGAGAGAGGAGTAACTATTCTGCAAAAAGGTAGAAACCGAGTGAAAGTCAGACGAAAAATCCTCTAGACTTACAGCCTACCGTTTCGCCCCTGATATCTTCGCACGTCCAAGAGGACTACAAGAATGCCTTGTTTCTGGTGGTACTATGGAAGAGATTGCAAGAGGAGAATGAGCCCCAGCCAAGGATGAGGTCCTGGCGGCTGCCTTAATCACCTGCGAGCCAATAGGGTTTGAAACCTGTAGAACCAAAATCAGCGCAATAGAAGTCGCTGGTGTCTCCACGCTAGCAGGCACTGATACTTCGATGGAAGCAAGAGGAATCACGGTTATGGCCGCATAGGATGGCTTGGGTGCCAAAGGATTCAAGGCAGGCTTGCCTTTGCGCCCAACAGTAACCCATTCTTCATTTTTTCCTTCGACCTGCTTGACAGGCATCGCTTTAGGCTGGGGTTTGACCCTAGGCGTGGCCAAAGGGCAGTCCCTAATCTTGTGTTTCACAAACTGGCACCTATAACAAGTGTTAGGAAGGTTCAATTAAAGCACCTTCTGTGCGAAGGTTTGAGCACCACTTTGGATTTCTACTGAATCCTTGAGATCTTTAGAAAGATTAACTTCAATGCAAACATGCCACTGAGGGTGAGCATTAAAAAAAAATTCTAGCTCCTTGGTAACAACTTTTCCAAGGGTAGACCTGGGAATTCAACCCAAACAGGAACCCTAAGCTTTTTATCGTCTGAGACAGAGAAGTCTCGGGACCATTTCTAAAAAACAAGCAGAGAGGAACGCATAGACCAAGGGCCGTTGGTAAAAATTGCGTCAGCTTGTGACGGGTTAGCAAAGAAAAATAAAAAAAACTTTTGGTAAGGTTTTGCACAGCGTCAACGTGGACGCCATGTGGGGTCTAGCTTTTGTTAACCCATTCTCTGAGCATAGCTTCAGGTGGGGTCCTACTAACAAAATACCCTATCAAGGTATGTTGTTCTAACCAATCACATGCGGCATCAAATTCTTGCAAAGGAAGGACAATATCAAGCTTACCTCGTGGAATACCTTCGGGACAAACTTGCGCGGGCATTTGTTCGGTGGCGGCGCCATGATAGTTCGAAGCAGCAGTGTGAACACCAGAAACAACTGGTTCACCGCTGGCTGGAGCCATTATATCCTAACCTAAAGCTCCCACAATAAATGCGGTTTGACAAGTGCTGATAGAAGGAGAGTGCAAGCGAAAGGCCGTACGCAAAAAAAATTGCAAGTTCGCATGAAGCAAGAAAAACCCTAGCAGAGCGAAAAAAATAAATAAACTAATTTTACTAGAGACATGACTATTGAAAATTACGGTTTCTCTATACATAATCAATTCATCTTTTGGGAAAATTTTGGTGAGTATCACCGTTCCGGCTACATCATGACCTTGAATACATGATTTGAATAAATCCTATCCTCAATTAGATTTCTGGCTCCCTCTATAAATGGGTCATTACATAGCATCATTCTATCTCAATCTTCATTAACAGGCAATATTCGGCTCATCAAAAGCGCTTAGCCTTCAATATGGGGAATTTTATGGGCATGAAAATAAGCAAACTATTCAGGTACACTACATGTCTCTGCAGATATGTTTACAGGTATGGAGTAGCTATCCTATTGTCCGAACTATGATAAGTGTAATGGTGCAAATCGACCATGATGATCGCAAAAACCACTCCTCAAGAAGGTTGTTTCTTCAGCACAATTAGCTCATAAATGTCCAAACTGCAATGACAGTCATGGTGGAAACCTACTATGCTACAAAATGAAACCACCCATGAAGGAGGCTATTTTGTCAGGAGAGTTAGCTGTTGGGGAAAATGGTTCAAACTGGGCTCATTATGTGGAAGGGTCTCAATCACTGGAAAGCTACTATGGCAGTGCTTAAACATCATATATTAAAGTTTCATTCTTACGTCAAAATAATATTCTTAGGTTAAAATAATAAATAGTCAAAATTGACTTATCTTTTTAACCATAATTTATTCCTTAATGCAATGTAATGTTTAATATAGTGTAATGTTTAAGGATGGCTGAAACAAGTAGTCAAATGAGTATTCATCTCTATACATCTCACAAATTAACATCTTCTTTTCTGGATTAGTGAATAAAATTGCAGCCAACTGATGGCAACACATTAGTCTTAAATAATTGTAATTTCACCTTTGTTTATGTATGGGTTTCATACAAGTCAATTGGTGTTTATTTGTTTTAATGTTATTCATGCTGATCACACATTTAGTTTCACACATGTTAAAAACTAGCAGTTGCACATTTATCTACGTTCAATGATTAGCTAATAGGAGTTGTGTGTTGAATTTGGTGAAATATGTTAGAAAGTGTGTTTTGATTGTGTTGACTTGATTGTTTAGTTGTTAAATGAATCTTGATGTTGTTTTCTTAGGATCGATTGCAGATGTAGTTGCATTGCCATCTTGGTATATACTTTTCAAATGCATCAATCTCCTCTTATATGTATTGTAAATGACATATGGAGAGACATGTCTCCTCATGAGACATGTCTATCCATTATTAATAAATATATATTATATCTCATATATTAAATATATATGTATATTTATACTAGTCTCATAGGTTTAGTTGGCTGAACCTACCAAACATCAACACTCTCTCTTAGCTAGGGAGGATAAACAAGAATTTGAACAACATATTACCTCAATGTAAAAAATGGTTTCTAGAATGTCAATTCACTTGACTTTGAATATCAACTCATTTGATAGTAGAATGCAAACTCTTTTGACATTCATAAATGTCAACTCATTTGACATTCACTAAGTGCTTTTGAGTAATGACCTCCTAAATGTCAAGTTGCAAGATATTCACCAAGTACTATGAGTAATGGCCTCTTGAACATCAATTTGCATACCATTCACCACGTCCTCAACGTGTTTATAAGGTATGTGCACTCACATTCTCATAATGTGTAGCATATAAACATCCACCATGCAAAGTATAATCTATCATGATCTACATAGACATTGTAGGATATCTAACATAATAGATTAAGTTATTGAATGATTGTCACCTTTCAATAACTTATGCAAATACAAGTGATGATCATTTGGAAGTTGTCACTTCCTCATGATGTACACAGGGGGTAGGCTCATTAAAATCACATGGTCACGATGTATGAATCACGGTCCTCTTAATTGTGACAATTAATGATCACTAGCAAATCATTCTCAACATTGTTTACTCCCTCTTAAACAATAAGACCGAGATCATTGAAGGTTAACTAAATAACATCCTTAGTCTTCTCCCTTTCTTCCATGATTGCCTCTAATAACATTTTAGGCTCCCTCTGAATCTCAATCACCCTATTTTTCCTCAAAAACACTCTCGAAGGAAAAGATCAAGACAAATAATTCTTATAGTAATAAAAAAACACTTTTAATTATTATTATCAATAACAACATTATTGTATCTTAATTATAATAACATTAGAATTTTGATTCATGATGAATCAATTTTATTCCAATATTCAATATAATTATCATAATTTATATCGATAAACGTATTATATATCCATAGATATATTCTAATCACATATGCCTACACACGAATTCATTTTTTTATATATATTTCCTTACATATAAATAATATATATAATTTCTCACTGTTAATGTTACCTTATATATTGTTAACATTTATTCTTTTATACCTCATTATATTTTGTATCATATGATTATTATCATTCATATTTCCCCTACTATCATCTTGCTAATGTACACAATCTCTTCTGTATTATTTTATTTACCAAATTATAAACATTAAGTACACCTTACCTCTACTTACCATGATTCGTGGTGATTTCCTTCTATTAGCTGACGTGGTGCATTAGACGCCTTTTGTTATACGTCCCATGTTGTTCTGCAATAGAGTTGGTCTTGGCTTTGCCATTTTCTTTGTTTAAGTATTAGCGGATTCATTTATTAACACTACAATGGTACATTGGGTAAAGTATTCAAGGCAAATAATTTCATAATTCTCTTGTGAGAGATAGGTCTCGTGCATCTATGTATTTAACTTTTGTCGTCACCATCCTGCTCTACACCGATTATTTCAATCTCCTTCCACCATGGGCTACTTCGATGAACTGAGAGAGTACAGTTCCCTTATGAGAGAATACCCTATCCAGTCCACAACCAGTGTCTCTACACAGGAATGCCTAGAATCCAGTGGGGGACCTCTGCTTTCATAGCTAGGCTTGGGAATTCATATAATATCATTTTACCGCTCCTCAATTCGATCCTCACCGGGCATCAAGTAATTTGGGCATTATCAATATTATCCAAAACTATAAGGGTTTAGACATTCTCAGTAGTTGTTTCTACTATTAACGCAATCGGTTGCCGACAACATCATAAAAAAATAAAATTTAAAAAAAAAGTGTATGAAGTTCCTGCGATTGATGTTGTAAAATATCCTAGCCAGGGTGGATTTTTAAGGATATGCATGGCCCATATCCCAACTTTAATTATCCTAACATCTTCATTCATCTTCGTATAGTTTTACTGGTTTACAGAACTCTTTTCCATTTAAGAAATATCAAATCATTTACTGTACCTTTGTTATTCGCAAGGAACCACTCACTAATACAATATCATCAATATGGCTCTTACTCAACTCCTCATACTTCATTTTACATTTGCAACCTTGTTTTGATACCATGTTGTTTTCTTAGGATCTATTGCAGATGTAGTTGCATTGTCATCTTGGTATATACTTTATAAATGCATCAATCTCCTCTTATATGTATTGTAAATGACACATGGAGATACATGTCTCCTTATGAGACTTGTATATCCATTATTAATAAATATATATTATATTTCATATATTAAATATATATTATATTTCATATATTAAATATAAGTGTATATTTATACCAGTCTCATAGGTTTAGTCAACTGAAACTACCAAACATTAACACTTCAGATTATAAAAATGAAAAATATAATATATTTTGGAATGAATGTTATAATGCATAATGCAACAAAGTTTGCATTAGTACAATTATAGAATAATACAACCATGATATTGAGTAATGATAGAAATTTTAATTATGTGCTTTAAATTAGGAGCAATTAATATATATCATAGTTATGAATATACAATGAGAAGTTTTTTTTTAAAATTAGAAGCTAAAAGTAGAACTTATTAAATGCCACAATGTTTGCTTAAAATAAATAATAAAAGCCAATATAAGATAAAGTTTTTTATTCCACATTTATAATAATATACACTTAATTTGAAGCAGGCTTTAATGAAAAAGAGATATGTAATTAGTAAGATGCATATGTGTATAATTAATCTTTATTGAGGGCTTATATGGATGTGAACTTTGTTTGAGATTACTCAATGTCATGTTGAATCCAAGAGAAGAGATTGCTAGAGTGACTAATTTTTAACTCTAAATCATTGGATAAAAGAATTAAGAGACTGAAAAATAATTATGGTAAAATGTATGTAGTACTAATAATGTCAACATTACTCATAGTATTTTATTGGAGAAGTACAATTATAGATGATCTTGGTAGGAGGCTATTCAAAAGTTAACATAAAAGAGTGTTGGTAGTGTTGAAGACTATGATGTTGTAGCACATGTGATCCTTTTAACCAGCCCATGATAGATAGTTGTAGTATACTTTGATCTGCAAAAAAATATTAGAATCATATTATGTTAGTTGAATTTGTCTTGAAAATTACACTTGGACAATGGAAACAAGAATTGTGTATAAAAAGGTTTTCTTTAAAAATATTATAGTAAAACAATAAAAACGTACTTTTGCAATTGGTAGATTTTGTAGAATGGTAGTTGTAATCCAAATGTATTGTGTTTGAGTTATGATGTGTTCTATCCCTACATGTCAAAGTGAGTTTTTGTTCTACAAAGTACTGGGAATTAAATATATTTAGAATTATTTTTTAAATTTGTTTTCATGAGAATTTTCTAAAATGATGGATATAAGATTTTGTTGTTACTTTTGTTGGTTAATGTTTCATGTTGCCGATGGTGTTGTTTGTTGAAGTGTTTACAATAGCTATAGACAAGCTTCTTCCTTCTTCCTCATAGCTGTGTAAAAATTATTTTGCATTTTATAGTACTTTTCAAAAGAGAATGGTGATTGAATTCAAAGGCCATCAAGAAATTTCACTCTCGATATTGTTATAGATGTCAATCCTTTTCTTTCTCTTTGTCCAATGTCTATTATAGCCTTTTCTAGTGTGAGTAATTTTGATTTGTGTATTGTAATGGTGCAAGCCATAGCCAGTGGTAGTTGTGTATAGTTTCCTTCGGTAATTGGAGAAATGGGTACATTTTTTGGGTTATGTGTATTCCAGGTAAGCCCAATGTAAATTTAGAAATTAACAACATATTTTGGTAGATCTGAAGGGTTTGAATTTGTATCATATATGATTGATGTTATTTGTCCAAGTGATCCATTTACAAGTTCATCTTGTATCCATAGGTTTTTTGTTAACATAATTTGTTGGTCAATGCATAGTAGGACATCTTCCTAAAGTTGATCATCTTTGTTGTGTTCATTTGATCTTTGTGCAAAAACTCTAGCAGAACTAAGTGCTATTGGGAGGCTCAACTATTTTAGCATTTTTTTGTTATGCAGTTTCATGAGATCATTAGTTGCAAATAGATGTGTGACTTTATCAAAAAAAATTCTTTGTTTGGAACTTAAGGAGTTATTTGTTTGAGTCATTAGTGTGTCCTAATCATCTTGTAGTTGTTTTGAATTTCAAATATTTTGTAGAATTTTTTAAAATTATTGGTGGGATTGAATTTTTTCTTGTTGTTGAAAGATTGTGTCCAATGTAATTGTAATATCGAATGTTTTCCATAACATGATTGTTGTAGAATTTGAGGCATTTATTGGCTTATCCAAAACTGGTGGTAGCTAGCCTAAGTCACCAATGAGGATGATAGAAAGGCCACCAAAAGCTTCTTGTTTTTATGTGGAAATGCTTTAGGCAAGCAACTATCACTTTTGATAAGAAGTTTTGGTCCTTTGAAGCTCATTTCATCTATAAGAATGTATTTAATATGTTTGAAGTCTTCTTGAAGGTTTGTTAATAAATAGTCTTGTAAGGGATATATTTCTTTAATTGCAAATCAAAGGCATGTGTGGATTGTTGATTCTTGAATGCTATAAGTAGCAACTCTTGTAGGTGCTAGAGAAAGCAATAGTTTATTGTCATTATTTTTTGTAATGTTTATGATTTTTCTAATGCAATCAATAAGGTACTATTTGCCCATTCTTTTTAATCCCTAGATAATCATATGTAGTGGCTTATTGGGGAATAAGTTTGTATGATGTTTGGTGATGATTTCTAAAGCTAATTGTTGTTTGGCGGCTAGTTGATAGTTTGGTTCCATATTTGTTGAATGGAAAAAGTTTCAATTTGTTTGTAATTTTCTTGTAACAATAAATTTTCTTGTTGATTAATTTAGTTCATGGAAAATATTGTTTGTATTCCATTCATGATTAATATCAATGTCTCATTTTTCTAGGAGATCGAGCTCATTGATTGTAAATTTTTTGGAGGCACCCATTTGGGATAGTAACTCCCATTTATATAGGTGTATTCCTTTGTCAATTTTGAGCTCGTCAGTGTCAATGCTATCATTTTGTTCATTTGATGGTGTGTTTTCAATTCTCTTTACATGATAAGGGGAGTAATTATTGGTATGTAGCATTTTCTAATTTGATATTATTTGTTCTTTTGTAATGCCAATGTCTATATGAAGATGTCGAAAGCTTTTGTATAGTAAGAGTTCACTCCAACAAAATGTTTCAAAGTTTTTATTAGGTTCATCTAGAATACTCTTGAATAGAGAGTAGACATTGACGATTGCATTGGATTTCCTTTTTTACCATTGATCCTTCTATAAAGTTTTAGAGAATATGTACATTTATGTTTTCTCTATGAGTGATAATGAGTCTAGTTCTATGGGGTGCTCTATGTATGATTGGATATAAGTGTTACCTAGTTCTTCTTCATTGTTTAAATTTTTGATTCGATGAATGACCTTTTTGTGACATTCAATGAAATTAATGAACAAATGCAAATTACAAGGGGCAATTTTTGGAGCATATGGCATGTCTCTTGAGCCCTAATATCACAATCTGCAATGATTCCCATTGTGAAATTTTGATATGTTAGCAATGCATCATCAATTGTTTGCCTAGTATTTGCTATGTTTTTTAATATTGTATTGTAGCTCTCTAATTTTATTTTTTTCTTTGGAAGCATATTTTGAGATGTAGTTGACAACTACTTTTTTAGATGTGATTGGTTGGTAGTCAACATTAGCTTGCCAAATTGCAAGAATTTATGGATTGTGGATGTTTAGGCAATCATCATTTCTCATGGCATTGCAAGTAATTTTTTTCATTGTCAAAAGTCAATGTAGATGTTGGTTGTTCTTTCCATGGAGCTTTATAGCAACATTGTGTTGTGTTTCCTCATTTTTGTAAATATGTTTGATCTATGCATTTTGTATGTTTTTGTACAATATTTAGTATCTATTCATATTCATAGAGAGGGTCTGATGATAATATTTGTAGAGTGTTTAGTGTGCACGGGTTGTCGTTTGGCATGTGACGTGATCTATTTTGTCTTTCTACTTGATCACGTGGATTCCATGCAGAGACAAACTTGTCAAAGAGTTCTTTGGCTTGGTCTATGGGTAGAAACAAGGAGTTGGGTCTCAATTCCATAGAAGTCCACAAATTTAGATTGTGCTCCTTTAGAAATGGGTACCAATTTTTAAAAAATGGGTACCCATTTTAGGCTTGGGCACCCATTTTTTTAAAAATCGAGCACATGTTATTTGAAAAACCAGGTATCCACTTTTTATTTTCAAAAAATGTGTACCTGCTTTTGAAAACATTAAAAAATTATATTTTTTAAAAATGGGTACTTATTTTTTAAAAGTAAAAAATGGGTACCCGTTTCTAAAAATTTAAAATTTAGTTTTTTGGAGAGATTTTGTGTGCCGATTTGACATTTTCAAGATGGGTACCCATTTTTTGAATTTTAAATAACATGCACCCATTTCTCACAACATTGGGTGGGATTTTATTCTCCCACCTCAAATTTTGTTTTTTGAGATAGGCTTGGTGAAACCAAGCCTATGCCTTGACCTCTCAAGATTTGGCTAAGGCATTGAACTAAAAAATTCATGCCTTGCCATAATTTTTAGAGGGTCTTCCCAATCAATTTTTTTAATAAAACAAAAATTCATTAGAGCTCTCACTATCCTAATTTTAGAAATATAAATTTTATAGTTCTATGATTTTATTTACTATTTTTGCATTATTTTTTAATAAAAGGTGGTACCTAAATCTAACATACTGAAGTTCACTAAAAATTTAATAACTTTTTTACTTTATAATTTTTCATAAATTAATTTATATGTCATCAATTTAAATACAATTCTTTTGAGGTAAAAATAAAATGAAAAAAGCAAAATTTTGATCAAATTATGACGTCTACATGTGAGAGGTTTTAAAATTTACCTTTATAGCCAATTAATAATAAAATTATTCAATAAAAAATTAAGAAAAAATATTTTCATCAATATTAGGTGTATTTGGTAACTCCCTTTAAAAGGATTTATGAAAATTCATTTATTTGTGTCAAATTATGGTTTTTATACATGAGTGTGATAAGGTCCTGAAACAAGCATTTTGAAAAAGTTGTTTTTAAAGATCCATACAAGAAAAATAAATAAAAAACCTATCATATGGGTACACAAATAAGTTACATATTCAAAAACTAGATTCTGAACACTAAAATTTTAATATCTAATATGTTCTTATATTCAATCTCTAAATGGGTCAAATTTTGACATCAATTGACAAAAAAATTCAAAAATAGAAAAACCACTTTCACTTTTTGCCCAAAAGTGAGACCCAACTTCTTGCACTTACCCCTATATCATGTTTGTTATTCCAATCTAATGTGCCCATATTAGGTGCATTTGGAAGCTATATAAATATATGTATATGGCCCGAACCTTAGTGTTGCCGCTCATACCTATACTTATAAACTATCACCTGTAATAGTTTTTCTATCACTTCTTCACAAAGGATTGTGAATCTTTAGTGAATCTATAATGATGTAATATGTGGGTTTTGAATAATATTATCTATCAATTTTTTTCTTGTATTTCATATTGTAGGGTTTGTATTTTGTTGGAACAATATATGTAAATCTTCCCACTTTGTGTCAGTTGAATTCAAGGTAAAAAAATAGTGTAGATGTACTTATGTGGTTTATCATCATTGTTCATGAATGTTGGATTTAAGAAATACAAATATTGTTTGTTGATTGTGATGTCTCATAATTAAATTTTAAATGTGATAGAAAAATTGTACATTCTTTCCAAAGTTGTTGTCACAATATCTCAATAAGTGCAAAGCCTATTCATGCATGTGAACTTGTTTACTTCTAGTTTGAAGTGGTAGTGTGGGTAAAGTCATGATTAAAACTCTCAATGTTGTATTTATTTATTGGTGAGTTATATATTTATGACCATGGTATAATTTATGGTTCATTCATTGTGAAACCTAAGAGTGTTGTAATGGTATGTAACTCACATTCTCCATTAGGTAATTTTTGAATGAATGATGTTGTATGTTCTAGTTCAATGTCATAAGTAAGGGTTGTCTCATTATCATTTGTTGCTTCTATATCATGAAATTGGATAGGCATGTTATAGATCATGTATGACATATCAGTGGTTGTTTCTAGCAACTAGTTGAGGGCATTGTGATCAATTTCAATATTTCTTTAGTATTGATCATTTCTTATGTTGTAGTGTAGTACATTTATAATATTATTTTTGTTGACATAGAAATCATAATTATTTCCTTGTAGATTAGTTCTGTGTATTATAAAAGATTCAATGTCATGTACCTTTCTTTGTGAAACTTATTGTATGACTAGTATATTTATATTGTCCTCCTCTTGCATGTGTGACTTGTAATATTGGAATCACTCCAACAATTAACATTTCTTCAATTTTGGTGCTTATTTTGAGGACATTTGGTTGTTTTCCAAGGTCCATATTGTTTCCTATAGAGAATCAATGTACTTCTTTCTCTAAGAATCATTGAGAGGATTTAGTGTCAACAATTTTTCTTGTTATGGACATTCCTCTGTAGTGTTCACTACATATTTTACATGTTGTCACTATTGATAATGCATCAATATGTTCTCTAAATTTTTTCATTGACTCATAAAATGTTGTTGTGAATTACAAAGGTGCATGAAGAATAAATGTTGTTGGTTGTCTTAAGTTGATAAAGTTGTCATTGGTGTTTATATGTGATGTGAGTGGTATTGCTTCATTTTATTTTTTTCTTTTAATTTCATTTATTCTATCTTGATTTATAGATGATGCAAAACAATGTCTAATGGTTTTTGTTTGACACTGTGTGAAGTAGCTTTTATTATTTTATGATGGTGTGCATTGTGATAATTGAAGTTGTTTTTCTTAGTCTCTAGTTGACTATTGATTTATCCTTTGAAGGCTGTCTTGCTGAAATTTTGTCTTTGGATAGTAATACTTTTTTTTTTCTCACTTGTTTTCATATTTTTTCTTTCAAAATCTGTAAGAGTGAGATGCATTGTTGGAAGATATGGTTAGTATTAATAAATACACATTTTGACACTAATTATGAATGTAGTAATCTTGTAAGCCATGGAAACTTTAAACATAGTAAAAAAGTAATTAAAATATATAGATTAAGATATTATGATTTTAAGAGATATGAAATCAACTTTTATTAGTAGAAATTAATGGAAAATAGTATATATAATCAAAATTAAAATAAATATTAAAATGAAGGAATTTATAGAAATTAAAATTGAATATAAAGTAATAGCAAATAGATAACAAGAATAACAAATTAATTATAAAAGATTAAGGATTAGTAATGTACAATTCTCGATGAAGGATTTCAATTCAAGTCCATTGAAAGGTACAAAACAAATTGATGATATGGGTTTTGTTGGCTTGCTAAATATGTTATGATATAAATTTTTTATAAAGATGTTATTCACAACTTCTATTTTAGAAATTAAGGTTGGTTTGCAGATATTCTCAAAAACTCCCAAAATTATGTGTCCATGTTACTCTTTTTTTTCAAATTGGAAATGTAGTTTGTGGTTTGGAAATTAATACTCAATTATGTGGTAGATGAATTTTCCTAACTCAATAAGTTCAATTGTTGATAAGGATACCTGAAATATCATAGAGTTTAAACATGGAATGGAGATGATTTTTGATGAGTGGGGAGTAATTTCAAAATATTGTGACATATATGTAGTTTCTTATAGAAAATATGAATGAATTGAATGTAATTATTTCAATTTGTACTCATAGTGATGGGAAATTAAAAATGGAAATACAAATTTACTTTAGTGAAATTTGGGTAATATTGTTCTACTATTTTTTTTTCAACAAAAAAAATTGGAACTCAAATGATATTAACGAGAAAGAGATAGTCATTTGAAAATAAGATATGGTTAGGTAAACTAAAAAGCATTTGTACAATGTTATTTTTTATAACTACCACAATTTGTAAAAAAAGTTATACAAAGTTTCATATGGATTACATTATTCTCTGGAATATAACTTATGAAAAACATAATACACTTGTGTATTTTATTTTTAATTTCTTTAAGGAGCTATTAATGTAGGTGATCCATGGTTCACAATATTCATTATTTTGAGGCACCGATATCTAAAATTTGAGCAAGCAAATATTCACTTTCTGTCTTGAATTCTAACTTTGCAGCCTTCAAGAATGTAGTTTTGAATCTTTATTTAGAGTTGTAGATTTTAGTTGTAATTGATATGGAAAATTTGGACTTGTTTAAAAAATGAGCTTTGATGATGTCTTTAGGATTTGTAGTAGCTTGGGTGTCATATTGTAACATATAGAGTTCTGTGGTAGGCATGTGTAATAAAAATTATGCTACTTCATCAAAGGCAACACCCCAAATATTAGTTGTATGATCATGGAGATTTCTTTACAAGAGTTATTTGTACTTGCACTCTAGAATGTTCTTTTGGCATTTAGAATAGAACCATGTGTTGCCATCATTTTAAACATATTTTTTCTTGCATTCTTCTCCATTCACCTTTTTTGGGCAATATGGATAACAAAAATTATCTTGCCTCATGAATTTGCTTGTTTCTTTTATCATAGTGTGCAAGGGCTCCATTACACTACATTGTTGCAAGGCAGTCACAATTGTAAGGGAAGTACTTTCTGTATTAGTATTTGTAGAAAAATGACAAGAATGAAGGAATGTTCATTTCTTTTCCTTCCATCACGGATCGTAGTGCTTCACCTTTAGGTATGGATGGTTCAATTGTTAATACTGTTGCTACTATAGTATTGATGAGCTTTCCTCTGAATTCTGAAAGATGCCAATTTCTTATAGCAAGGACAAGATGTTGTTTAGTAGCTTTCAATGTTTTGATGGGATCACCATCTTTGACATAAATGGGCCCCCACATGTTCACATCAATGGATGCTAGTGACAAATTTATTAACTTAATTGTTCTATGGTTGACCTTACTTGCATCCTTTCATTGTACTATACATATATCTCAAACATAACTACAATGCCAATAACATGAATCAAATAGTTGTTGCTAATGTTGCTAATGTCATTTATTGTATTAAAATTGTATTCAATAGTTCCAGCATGTAATTCATTATTGCAACATTTCAGTATTGATGAATGGTCAAGAGTTATTTCCATATTGTTATTCAACTTGTTGTATGTATTGTTTAGTTATTTTACTAAACCTTTTGAAATAGTATAGAAGTCACCGATGTGCATTATAGCATAGTACAATTATGCAATGTCATTAAAGAAAACAATCCTAGTTTATGTGCCTTCATTATCTAAAATGTCAAAACTAAAGACTTGGCAACTACCTCTTTGGTTGTTAAATTTTTTTTTTTTTTTTTTTTGTGACCCTCCCTTTGATTGTCCATCTTGTTTGATATGGATTTAAATCTTTGATTGGGAAAATACTCTCAAGTAGTGGTAGTTCCTTGTGAGTTGTATGCATGAAAAATTTGATTCTCTTGTTTGATAAAATAATTATTTTCTATTCCATCGTTTGTTGCTCTTGAGACTTGTATAGATACTTGTGTTTCCTAATGATTTGACAGTCTCGATGGATGATTTCAAGGTTGAAGATGATAATGGTCCTATATGATTAAGTTTAAATGTCATAGAATTAGTAATCATTTTTAGATATAAATTAATGTACAAGTGTATAGTAGTGAAGCATAAATATTGGAATGCCTACTTGGAATTTCTTGTGGCTCAAGAGACATAATTTTTCAATGCCACTATAGATTGTATTTTGAGCGTGTTTGAGAAGAAAAGGTCATTCAATTTCTCTACCAAAATTGCTAATTGCATATGATCACCATCTAATAAGACAATCTTTTATTGACATTTCATCTTCAAAGATAGTGATCCTTTTGAATGATAAGAGTTGAAACCAAATCTCCAGTATTGATGGATCAGATAGCATTGGTGGTCAATATTTCTTCCATTTTAATTTCCTAAAACAAGAATCTCTAGTTGTTTTTTCTCTAAAGGTTTGAATATTTATATAATTAGCATAATAGGTGTACAATTAAATTGATCAATACATATAGATTGATATACTTATTTTCTTATATAATCATATGCATATATTTGATAATCATGTTAAGAGAGAATACGTTTCAAATTGATGCATAGATATAGGTATGTACAAAGAGGTATATGAGAACTTGAAGTAAATTTATTTAAGTTCTAAATGCAATTTTAAAAAAGTGTGAATGGTAACTCATTAGATTTTTTGTCCGCCTTTTGTTTGTAGGAGCAGATCTCATCTCATTTGACACCTCATTTGACATTATATCCTGGAAAGTATTCGATATTGAAGACCAAAGACATAAAAACTTAGTGACATAGACATGCATATGGAAAATAACATTACATATAAACATATTAAAATTTAAAAGTAATGATTCAATTACATTACAATTGACTTACATAGGGAGGTAAAAATTGTAAAGATTGACTGATAACTCACATGAATTGTGGTTCATTCATTGCTCAAGTTTATGGCCGGTGCATGGTTGGAATTCATTGAGGTCATTTCCGTGGGCATGGTAACCTTAATGAATAGAAAATCAACATAAAATACATGTCAATAAATAGAATTAAGATAATTTTTTAAAAAGTTTGAATTTTTTAATTAATTATCATAATAGGTGTACAACAAAATTGATCATTATATATAGATTGATTTACTTATTTGCAAGTATAGTCATATGATATCAATAGCTTATCAGAGCAGAAAAATAGATAGCATAGAACACTCAAACTCAATATTTAATTAAGACTTTTAACTAGTTTTTATTATTTTATGAAATGGAAACACTATATATCAGAGGATAAAGAGAATTTGAAAACCTAAAATGAGCATAAATCTTATTATATTCTCTTCTAAAAGGAGTAATCACAACTGATAGAAAATGTAATTCAAAGAAAAGCCTCTTTATAAATGACACAAGGGATCTCAGAAAATCAAAAGAGATCAAGTAGGGACTCAGAGAATATACTATATCACCAATGTCTTAAAAAAGAATCGCTTTGTTCCTTGACGTAGAATAGAATGCCATACTTGTTGTGACAATGCCTATAAAATTCCTTGAAAACTCTTTTCGTACTATAAATAGACTGAGATAAATAATCCTTCGTTATTAGACGACACGTACAGCTTCAAATTGTTAATACTATATTAACACTGATGAATTATCTAAGCAAAGAATACCAAAATCTATTGCTCGGAAGGAACATTTGGTGTCTATGATTCCTTTCAATGGTTATCTTTCAACTTCTGCGAAGCAAATTAACTTTAAGTCATCAAGAAGCATGAAGACATTTAATTAGTTCAAATAAATCATTTCATATACTAACACAAATTATTTTAGGAGAGGATTTTGGCAATCATTCCAGCCCTATGGTCTGATTTATCTTAGTCTTACCATTATTTGTCATTCCCACGAAAAGCCATCAGAAACCCCTTTAGAATAACATTTATTGTAAAATATGACCAACAAATGAACATTATAAAAAAGCATAATATAGTTTGGGGTGACCTGGGGAGTTGCTCTGCTGGAAATTCCCTAGCAGTAATATCATTTAATAAGTATTGATTTGGTGAGGTTGCGGTAGAATCTCGTCCCGGGCTTAGCTCTACAGTATATACTGGAGTTACAAACTGTGGAAATACTATTATCGAGTGACATGTCCATCTAGCTTCAATGTCAAGCATTTTTGTAGGTCGAAAGTGTGTTGACTTGACCAGTCCGAAAGGTAATATAGCACACACTTATATAGTGCATGGTTAGCTATGGACCATACACATTCAAAGAGTTTTGAAAAATATAATTATGCAGATTTTTATGCTGCAGGAGCAACTATATAAATAATATTTCTATATTGTTTATGGGGTACTTATATGTTTTAGGGCATTTTTTATTATTTTAGGGTATAATTTAATAGTTTTCTATCATTTAGTAAATAATTGATGTTTAGGACACATTTTAATATTTTAAGGCATATTTTGATGTTTTGTTAAAGAATTGAACAAAACCTGTATGGGTTTGATGGTTGCCAAAAACAGTTTTAACTGTTTATCTTTGTTTATATGTTCTCTCAAAATTGATCGTTGGAGAGAGGATTAATTTTAATTTTCTTTTCTGTGTGAAGAAGGACTGAGATATTGTGAAGATTATTACCTGGCCCTGAACAGATGAAATAAATAATACTATAGTGCTTTCTTGCTACTTGGTTTTGATTTTATTTTTTTCACACTGCAAATTGATTAGAGATGCATATCATATCTATTGGTTTTGAATAAAGTAGTAGTAGCATTGTTTTTTCTTTAAAGAAGTTATTGCTATAAGAAGCCAGACTCACACAAGAATCTTTGGATGTTAAATTGGGCGAAAATGACTCTTGCTCGCATGAACACAATGTGAAGTGGCCTGAGTGTGGTGGAGAGCGGGTAGGAGGAATGTGCATTACTTTCTTTATGGTCATTTGTAGGAATGGGCTATAGTTTGAAGAAACATGTGTTTGGTAAGGCAACATCCCTATGTGCTTGCCTGGAATGAACACATGTAACCTGTAGGTGTTTTTCATATTTGGTGTTTTACTTATAGTCCTTTTTAGTTTCTTCTTTCCATCCAATATTGAGCCTATTATAGGCTTTGTTTTTTTTATCTCCTCATCATATTGGTATCAGAGCGAGACAAGGTCTTGCTGGGAAGTGTATCTCTGTAGAAGAATCATAGGCTGAAGCTAAGGCTCACACCATGCCTCTGAAAAGTATGACTCCAGATGCCATCAAAAAGATGATGGAGGAACTTCTAGAAGAGAAGTTGAAGGAGTTCAAGAAGGACTCCAGTAAAAAGGATAAGGAGAATGAGGTGGAAGAAGGTATCGGTGGAGATGAAGAAGAAGAAGAACACTAGGATCCATCAATACAATTGGGTGCAGATCAAAAGGCATTCACTGATGCCTTAAAGTCAATAAAATGAGATATTACTGATAAGCTACCTACATATGGAAGTAGTCTCAATAGTAAGGAAATGATGGAATGGATTGAAGCAATCACCAATCACTTTGAGTTGAATGAAGTTCCAAAGAATGATAGAGTAAGGATTGCAAAAGGAAAATTGAGAGGATCTGCTCTATCATGTTGGAATTATATTCAAGGAGAAAGGATACAAAATAATAAAAGTATGATTTCTTCATGGGAAGTAATCAAGGAAAAAATTAAGGCACTATTTTTTCCTGTAGATCATGAAGTGCAGTTGTTCAAAAAGCTGCAAAGATTGAGGCAACAAGAGATGGATGTCAATACCTATACAGAAGAGTTCCATAGGTTAACTCTTAAGGAAAAGAAACAAGAGGAGGAACCAGAAAGAGTCGCCAAATATTTAAATGGTGTGAGAAAGAACATACAAGAGGAGATCAGCCTCTTGGCCCCAGATACAGTGGGGAAGTGTTTTCAACTTGCTCTTAAATTTGAAGATAAGTTGAAGAGGAAGGGTGATCAACAACAAGGAGGGAGAAGTGGAAGGAATGACCGAGGCAGAGGAAACTTCAATAATAGAGGAGAAGGCCAAAGGTCCCAAGGTGATTCTAACCCTAAGGAGAAAGCAGATGACTCAAGTAGTAGAGGAGGCTACAGTGGAAGGGGATCTAATGGAGGAAGGTTAGGTGGACCAGGTAGAGGATCCAAGTTCTCAGGAATGAAGTGCTATAGTTGTGGTCAGATAGGGAACCCAAAATATAAGTGTCCACAAAGGGTATCTACTTCTCAAAATGGTGAAAGGAGAGTCACTTATGTGCAAGAAGATAATTTGAGTATGAACTCACTTGAAGTTCAGTTGAAGACAGAGGCTTAGGGAGAAAGTCTCATGTTAAGGAGGACACTTCTTAAGGAATCGCTGAGATAAGATACCACTCAAAGGAGGGCTCTTTTTTAAGTTCAATGTAAGGTGAAAGGTAAGTTGTGCAAAGTAATAATTGATTCAGGTTCCATAGATAACATCATCTCACTTGAAGCTATAAAAAAATTAAAGTTGGAGGGACTTCCACATTCTTGTCCATACAAGTTCAGTTGGTTGAACAAAGGGCAATAGGAAGTTGTGAATGAGCAAGCTTGGGTAGAGTTCAGTATAGGGGAATATAAAAATAAAATATTGTGTGATATCTCTTCCATGGATGCTTGCCACCTCTTGCTAGGAAGACCTTGGTAATTTGACAAGAATGCATGCCATGATGGTGAGAAGAATTATTAAAGCTTCCAAAAGGATGGAGTAACATATAGATTGAATTCTAAAGGAGAAGAGAAAGGGGTTGGTCAAGTTGGACCAAGTGTGTTGATGGTGGGTGAGAAAGAGCTCATTAATACTCTTGAAGAAGATGGAATAGGCTTTGCATTGGTGTTGAAGCCTATTGGTTATCAAAATTGATGGTTAGAAACCTACGAGCCTTGCTTGCTCGATGCTGGGTATCTAACTGATTTTGGCCAACGTAACATGATTAAAACCTCTGCGCTTTAGGTTCCGCTAGACTAGGGCCTATTTACCCAATTCAAATCTTGGAAGCAAAATGTATTATAGTGGATTGCAAAACAAATTCCTTCAATTGGGAAGTGTTAAGGAAAACTTCTAAATTTTTGATATATGACTTAAAATTTGGATTGTTTAATAGAATTGTATTTTGCTAAAAAGAAAAATGTTAAAAAGATTGTTTAATAAAAGGTCTTTAAAGAAAGAAGATGAAAAAACACAAGTTGTTATATTTTAACGCACTTTAGACTTGTCTATTATGCTTTAACCTTTAATGGACACAATAGATACAAATAACAAGAAAGAACTCTTATCCTATGATATTTGTGTTTGTCAAATCTAAAGAATAATAAACAACTTAGTTTGCTTATCAAATTAGAAAATTATAAACAAATGAATGATCAACGCCATAAAGGAAAAACTATATGCATTCCAACTCTAAAAAACAATTGAAATTCTTACTATTTTTTATTTGCTAGATAAATTATACTGAAGACACTCAGGTTCCTGGGGTTCTACTCAACATAATAAAATCTACACAATGCCTGAATCAGTGTTCAAAAAATTACAATCTCTTTGCTTAGTTCACAGATCCAACTTCTCCTTTAAAATGAAACAAATTTTAAATATGTATGCTTGACGATAGAAAATTATTGTCCTTCTTAAGAGCGACCTCCCATTTTAATTTTTACATCTCCTATTTATAAAATGCCAAAAGGTGCATGAGGAACAAACATATCCTTTCACCGCATGTAATCATAACTAAACAAAAAATTGAAAAATAATTGTGATTCATTAATCACCGATAGGTTGCAATGTTCTTTGTTTTGTTAATGAAATTAAACCTTTTGAAACTTCAATACCCTGACATAGCACACAATCGCTATTCCTACCTATGATGTGTCCTCCATACGATGCAAGATCTAAGAATGCAAGGCTTCTCAAGACGCCACCAGTTTTCATGCTTTATTCGCACAAGTTTTTGGAAATCATACACACATATGCTACTTGTATTCATCCTTCCAACGTCTATATGCCTTTATCCACACAGATTTACACTACGACAATAACCTTGGCTGCCTTCTGTGATCGCATCCTTAAAGAGCCTTCCTAGTTTCTGATGCGTTCACTGCTCATGCCTTCTCTTTGATCGTGAATCCTAAGCATGATTTATTCTAACCGTTCGAAGCAAATATTCAGGCAATTCTAGCTCTTCCTTGTGCTCTCTTCGACCACAACCCCTTAACCTGCAAGAAAAATGAACAAGCATAAGATATATATCACAAATGTTACATTTTTTATGAGATCATGTGGGTACCTTGTGCAGGAGGACTTCCAGACTTCTATAGCAAAGAAAGTATCTCTGGGTTGCACCTAGTCTATTTGTCGAGAGATAATACCTGAAACTTTGATGCAATCAATTAACAAGTATTGAAGCATTATCCATGTCAATAGGTTGTCCTTCAAACTGGCGAGACTGGAGTAATCTCTGAGCATGTTGTTGTGCAAGGACTTATGCTTGTTCAATTCTTCTTTTGTTTGAAGTTCTATTGTGGTAGGAGAATTCCTTATATTTCACATCTTTACTAACTTTTACTACCATGTGCATTCTATTTTGCATTCTGATATTTCAAATTTATTTTTTTGCATCCTTATTGCATGACCACTAGCATTTGATAAGGAATTCAAAATAGAAAGGAGTAGCAGTCAAAGTCCTTTTGAAATCTGAAACTGGGAAGTTAAACTAATTTGATAGGTACACATTCTTCCATATGGAGGAAGACAGTAAAGCATCCTTGTCACTTTTCATAGATTTCACAAGATCAAGAGATATTCTTTACCATATATTTTTAATCAAAATTGCAGGAAAAAAACATTCAATCAACTGCTATCAATACAAAAAGGATCGAGAGAACTGAGAGGATCATTTTTGTTTAGAAGCTTATATTAATGCATTCTTCTCCTAAGGAAGAAAACATATCTATGCTTAAATACCTTTCTGTAGCACTTGCTATTACAGTCACTGTCAATTTTCCTTTGTTCTCCCATCGTTGTCCAACTTCCAATGCAGCTGCATCTGATGAAATGCCTACAAGAAATCCTTCCTCTCTTGCATATGTTATTTTTGAAACTATAATAATCTCACCAATCACAGCCATGCCCAAATTTTCCGATATAAATCTAGGTGAAATCCCTTATATTTTGTGGCTTCCTTTTTGCCAATCTGAAGTTACAGTACTCTCAGAAGATTCAATATAGACAACCCTAATAGATGGGTTTTTGCATCTTCAAATATCTTCCAACTCTTGTTATGGTTCCTCCTATTCTAGAACTTGAAATAAATATATCTGCTTTACCTGCTATATCTTGCCAAATTTCAGGGCCTGTGCTTTGAAAGTGTGTGCATCAAGATTTGCAGGATTACTAATCTGATCAATGTGTAAACACTAGGAAGGGCTTTTGTCAACTCTTCAACCTTTTGCACCACCCTAGAAAAACCAAGTGCAGAATTGATTTCATTGTTATTCTTCAGCTCCTCAATCTGCTATTGCTCTAGAAAATTTTGACTATCACCACAATCTAGATAGGACATGAATCTATTATGTATTTCAAAAACATATTCTGTCCATATAACAATGAAGCCTTCTAATATTGACAATACCACTTCATCATTCATCTCCTTTCATAAATGGAGTTCAAAATTTAAAAAAAATTAAAATTTTTGGCTCCATCAAAGCCTAAGGAAGATAGGAAGAAGGAGTGCAGGACAACAGGCCCAAAAGAAGTTGAAGAGTTGTTGAACTAGTACAAGGAAATCATTATTGAGGTAATGCCTGAGTCTCTACCACCAATAAGGTACATAAGTCAACATATTGATCTTATTCCTGGAGCTGTGCTACCCAACAAGGCAGCAAATAAGATGACACCACCGTAGAATGAAGAGATTGCTAGGCAAATAGAAGAGTTTCTTGACAAGGGGTTGATAAGGAAAAGTCTTAGCCCATGTGCCATACCCACAGTTCTTGCTCCAGAGAAGGATCGTAAGTGGAAGTTGTGTATTGATTCTAGGGCGATTAACAGGATAACTATAAGATATAGATTTTTCCTTGAATAGAAGATTTGTTGGATTGTTTGGAGGGAGCTTCATATTTTTCTAAAATATATCTCAAAAGTGGGTATCATCAAATAAGAATAAAAGAGGGGTATGAATGGAAGAAAGCCTTTAAAACTAATGAAGGGTTGTATGAATGGCTGGTTATGCCATTTGGTTTATCTAATGCTCCTAGTACATTTATGTGACTAATGAATGAACTTTTGTACGACTTCATTGTAAAGTTCGTTGTTGTCTACCTTGACAACATTTTGGTGTATAGCAGGAATAAGGAAGAGCATTTGCAGCATTTGAAGATGGTTTTTCAAAGGCTACAGGAGCAAAAGTTGAAGATAAACTTGGAGAAGTGTGACTTTTTGAAAGAAGAGTTGGTGTATCTTGGATTTGTGATATCCAAGGGAGAATTGAAAATGGATTTGTCTAAAGTGGAGACCATCATTAATTGGCCAACACCAAGGGTTGTTGGAGAGATTCAAATTTTTCATGGTTTGGCTGCATTCCATAGGAAGTTCATAAGGAACTTCAGCAACATTTGTGCACCAATTTTAGACACCATCAAAGGAGGAGGTAAAAAAAATTTTGAATGGAAAAATGCAGCAAATAAGAGATTTGAGGAACTCACACAAAAGGTAGCCAAGTATCCTGTTCTTGTTTTACCAAACTTTAATAAAGTTTTTACAATAGAATGTGATGCTAGTGGCTTTGCAATAGGGGCTTTTCTTAGTAAAGAAGGCAGACCCATTGCATTTTTTAGTGAGAATTTGAATAAGGCAAAGAAGAAGTATTCTTCTTATGATTTGGAATTGTATGCCATGGTCCAAGCATTAAAAAAATGGAGGCACTATTTGCTACCGAAGGAGTTTATTGTGTATACTGACAGCCATGCTCTTAGTTTCTTGAATTGGTAGAAAAAACTCAACCATAGGCACATGAAATGGGTTGAGAGTTTGCAGGTTTATACCTTTACTATCAAGCATACAAAAGGACAAGCCAATAAGGTGGCTAATGCAGTTAGTAGAAGAGTGTTAACAGTGCAAGAAGTACAAATCCAAAGCATGGGTGTAGATGCATTGAAGGGAATGTATGTAAAAGATGGAGATTTCAGGGAAGCATATGAGGTTTGCACTAAGTTAGAAGATAGTTTTCATTCTAATTTTTCTAAATTCATTGTACAAGATGGATTGTTTTTTAAAGGCAGCCAACTATGTATTCCCAAATGTTCTATGCAGGAGAATGTCATTAAAGAAAAACATTGTGGAGGTCTTAGTGGTCATTGTGGACTCAACAAGATATTAGAATTGGTACAAAGATTTTATTATTGGCCTAAGATGCAAACATACATTAGGAATTTTTTGGAAGGTTGTCTGGTATGTCAAAGAGCAAGGGGAGTATCAACAAATGCTAGAATTTATCAACCCTTACCCATACCAGGAGTGTTTGAGTATGGATTTTGTAATGGGATTACCAAGGAAAAAGATAGGTTATGACAGCATATTTTTGGTTGTTGATAGATTTAGTAAAATGGCTCACTTTATTCCATGTAAAACCACTAATGATGCTAGTTATATTGAAAGGCTATTCTTCAAAAAAATAGTTCATATTCATGGTTTTCCATTGAGAATTGTATCTGATAGGGACAGGGAGTTTGTAGGTCACTTTTGGAGGAACCTATGGAAGAAGTTGGGCATGAATTTTTATTTTAGTTCAACCTATCATCCTCAAATGGATGGGCAAACTGAGGTGGTTAATAGATCCTTACGAAAGCTTTTGAGATGTTTGATACAGGAACATGGAGGTTTTGGTATGCCATCATACCTTAGGTAGAGTTTGTATACAATGACTCAATGAATCATAGCACAACCATGAGTCCTTTTGAAGTTGTTTATGGGAGACATCCAAGGGGAGTTTTGGAACTCAGAAATATGGATGGTTTGGAGAAAAGTTGTGGACATGCAGAAGACTTTGTTGAAGCAATGATGGAAGTGCATGAGCATGTAAGGAAAATGTTGCAGCAAAATAGCCTTAAGGTGAAGGCTAAAGAAGATTTAGAAAGAAGAAATGTACAGTTCCAAGTTGGAAACCTATTTATGATACACTTGAACAAAGACTGGTTACCTTAGGGCAGCGATATGAAGTTAATGATGAAGAAGATTGGAACATGTGAAATCCTAGAAAAGTATGGAGAAATATGCATACAAGGTAGCAATACCTCCAAATGTATCTATTTCACCTATATTTAATGTCTTAGATCTCACATTGTATAAGGGTTCAAATGAAGTAGTTGGTGAAGAAGTAACAACACTTGAATCTGATGAATGGATTCAGCAATTGCTGTCTAAAGAGACACCCTAGATGGAAAGTATCATCAACAGCAAGGAAGCAAAGAGGACAAGACACAAAGTACACATGGAGTATTTGGTTAAGTGGAAGGGCCTTCTAGATTTTGAAGCTACGTGGTTGTCGAAAATAGAAATTTTGACGCAAGGTGGGGATATACAACAGTTGGTCTCCAAGAGGACTTGAGACAAAATTCACCCCCGAGTATGCTGTAGGAGCAACTATATAAATAATATTTCTATATTGTTTATTGGGGGTACTTATATGTTTTAGGGTATATTTTATTATTTTAGGGTATAATTTAATAGTTTTCTATCACTTAGTAAATAATTGATGTTTAGGGCACATTTTAATATTTTAAGGCATGGTTTGATGTTTTGTTAAAGAATTGAACAAAAAATGTAAGGGTTTGGTGGTTGCCAAAAATAGTTTTAACTAGTTATCTTTGTTTATATGTTCTCTCCAAATTGATCGTTGGAGAGAGGATTATTTTTATTTTTATTTTCTGTGTGAAGAAGGACTGAGATATTGTGAAGATTATTACCTGGCCCTAAACAGATGAAATAAAAAATACTGCAGTGCTTTCTTGCTACTTGGCATTGGTTTTATTTAGTTCACACTGCAAATTGATTAGGGATGCATATCATAGCTATTGGCTTTTGAATAAAGTAGTAGTAGCATTGTTTTTTTTTTGTATAGAAGTTATTGCTGTAAGAAGCCAGACTCACACAAGAATCTCTAAAAGATAAATTGGGAAAAAATGCCTCTTGCTCACATGAACACCATGTGAAGTGTCATGTGTGTGTTGGAGAGTGGGTAGGAGGAATATACATTACTTTCTTCATGGTCATTTTCAGGAATGCGCTACAGTTTGAAGAAACATGTGTTTGGTAAGGCAACATCCCTATGTGCTTTCCATGAATGAACACATGTAACCTGTAAGGTGTTGTTGATATTTGGTGTTATCCTTGTTGTCTTTTTTAGTTTCTTCTTTCCATCCAATATTGAGCCTATTATGGGCTTTGTTTTTGTTATCTCCTCGTCATATTGGTATCAAAGTGAGACAAGGTCTTGCTGGGAAGTGTATGTCTGTAGAAGAATCACAAGCTGAAGCTGAGGCTCACACCATGCCTCTGAAAAGTATGACTCCAAATTTCATCAAAAAGGTGATGGAGGAACTTCTAGAAGAGAAGTTGAAGGAATTCAAGAAAGAGTCTAGTAACAAAGATAAGGAGAATGAGGTGGAAGAAGGTACCAGTGGAGATGAAGAAGAAGAACAACAACACTAGGATCCACCAACAGATTTGGGTGGAGATCAAAAGGCATTTATTGATGCCTTAAATTCAATAAAATGAGATATTACTAATAAGCTACCTACATATGGAGGTAGTCTCAATAGTGAGGAAGTGATGGAATGTATTGAAGCAATCACCAATCACTTTGAGTTGAATGAAGTTCCAAAGAATGATAGAGTAAGGATTGCAAAAGAAAAATTGATAGGATTTTCTCTATCATGGTGGAATTATATTCAAGGAGAAAGGATACAAAATAATAAAACTATGAATTCTTCATGGGAAGTAATGAAGGAAAAAATTAAGGCACAATTTTTGCCTGCAGATCATGAAGTACAGTTGTTCAAAAAGCTACAAAGCTTGAGGCAGTGAGAGATGGATGTGAATACCTATATAGAAGAGTTTCATAGGTTAACTCTTAGGGAAAAGAAACAAGAGGAGGAACCAAAAAGAGTGTTCAGATATTTAAATGATTTGAGAATGAACATACAAGAGGAGATCAGCCTCTTGGCCCTAGATACATTAGGGAAGTGTTTTCAACTTTCTCTTAAAGTTGAAGAGAAGTTGAAGAGGAAGGGTGATTAGCAACAAGGAGGGACAAGTCGAAGGAATGATCGAGTCATAGGAAACTTCAATAATAGAGGACAAGGCCAGAGGTCCCAAGGTGAGTCTAACTCTAAGGAGAAAGAAGGTGACTCAAGTAGCAAAGGAGGCTATAGTGGAAGGGGATCTAATGGAGGAAGGTTAAGTGGATCAGGTAGAGGATCTAAGTTCATAGGAGTGAATTGCTATAGTTGTGGTCAGATAGGGCACCCAAAATATAAGTGTCCACAAAGGGCATCTACTTCTCAAAATAGTGAAAGGAGAGTCACTTATGTGCAAGAAGATAATTGGAGTATGAACTCACTAGAAGTTCAGTTGATGACAGAGGCTCAGGGAGAAAGTCTCATGTTAAGGAGGACACTTCTTAAGGAACCATTGAGAGAAAATACCACTCAAAGGATGGCTCCTTTTTGAGTTCAATGCAAGGTGAAAGGTAAGTTGTGCAAAGTAATAATTGATTCAAGTTCCATAGATAACATCATCTCACTTAAAGCTGTAAACAAATTAAAGTTAGAGAGACTTCCACATTCTTGTCCATAAAAGATCAGTTGGTTGAACAAAGGGCAATAGGAATTTGTGAATGAGCAAGCTTGGGTACAGTTTAGTATAGGGGAATATAAAGATAAAATATGGTGTGATATCCTTCCCATGGATGTGTGCCACCTCTTGCTGGGAAGACCTTGGCATTTTGATAGGAAGGCATGCCAGGATAGTGAGAAGAATTCTTATAGCTTCCAAAAGGATGGAGTAACATAAAGGTTGAATTCTGAAGGAGAAGAGAAAGGGGTTGGTCAAGTTGGACCAAGCGTGTTGATGGTGGGTTAGAAAGTGTTCATTAATACTCTTGAAAAATATGGAATAGGCTTTGCATTGGTCTGAAGCTTAAGGAAGATAGGAAGAAGGAGCGCAAGACAGTAGGCCCGAAAGAAGTTGAAGAGTTGTTGAACTAGTACAAGGAAATCATTGCTGAGGTAATGCCTGAGTCTCTACCACCAATAAGGGACATAAGTCAATAGATTGATCTTATTCCTAGAGTAGTGATACCCAATAGGGCACCATATAAGATGACACCGTAGCGGAATGAAGAGATTGCTAGGCAAATACAAGAGTTTCTTGACAAGGGGTTCATAAGGAAAAGTCTTAGCCCATGTGTCGCACCTTCAGTTCTTGCTCCAAAGAGGGGTGGTAAGTGTTGGATCTGTATTGATTCTAGGGCCATTAATAGGATAACTATAAGATATAGATTTCCTATTCCTTGAATAGAAGATTTTTTGGATTGTTTGGGGGGAGCTTCATATTTTTCTAAAATAGATCTCAAAAGTGGGTATCATCAAATAAGGATATGAGAGGGGGATGAATGGAAGATAGCCTTTAAAACTAATGAAGGGTTGTATGAATGGCTAGTTATGCCATTTGGTTTATCTAGTGCTCCTAGTAGATTTATGCGACTAATGAAGGAAGTTTTGCATGACTTTATTGGGAAGTTTTTTGTTGTCTACCTTGATGAAATTTTGGTGTATAGTAGGAATAAGGAAGAGCATTTGCAGCATTTGAAGATGGTTTTCAAAGGCTACAAGAGCAAAAGTTGAAGATAAACTTGGAGAAGTGTGATTTTTTGAAAGAAGAGTTGGTGTATCCTGGATTTGTGATATCCAAGGGAGAATTGAAAATGGATCTATCTAAAGTGGAGGTCATTATTAATTGGCCAACACCAAGGGCTATTAGAGAGGTTTGAATTTTTCTTGGTTTGGCCACATTCTACAAGAAGTTCATAAGGAACTTCAGCAACATTTGTGCACCAATTTTAGACACCATCAAACAAGAAGGTAAAAAAAAATTTGAATGGAATAATGCAGCAAATAAGAGTTTTGAGGAACTCAAACAAAAGGTAGCCAAGTATCATGTTCTTGTTTTACCAAATTTTAATAAATTTTTTACCATAGAATGTGATGTTAGTGGCTTTGCAATAGGGGTTGTTCTTAGTCAAGAAGGCATACCCATTGCATTTTTTAGTGAGAAGCTAAATGAGGCAAAGAAGAAATATTATTCTTATGATTTGGAATTGTATGCCATGGTCCAAGAATTAAAAAAATGGAGGCACTATTTGCTACCTAAGGAGTTTATTTTGTATACTAACAACCATGCTCTTAGTTTCTTGAATGGGCAGGAAAAACTCAACCATAGGCACATGAAATGGGTTGAGAGTTTGTAGGCTTATACCTTTACGATCAAGCATAAGAAAGGACAAGCCAATAAGGTGGTTGATGCACTTAATAGAAGCATGTTAACAGTGCAAGAAGTACAAATCCAAAGCATGGGTGTAGATGCATTAAAGGGAATGTATGTAAAAGATGAAGATTTCAGGGAACCATATGAGGTTTGCACTAAGTTAGAAGATAGTTTTCATTCTAATTTTTTTGAATTCATTGTACAAGATGGATTGTTGTTTAAAGGCAGCTGACTATGTATTCCCAAATGTTCTATGCGGGAGAATGTCATTTAAGAAAAATATTGTGGAGGTCTTAGTGGTCATTTTGGACTCAACAAGACATTAGAATTGGTAAAAAGATTTTATTATTGCCCAAATATGCAAACAGACATTAGGAAGTTTGTGGAAGGTTGTCTGGTATGTCAAAGAGTAAAGGGAGTATCAACAAATTCTATAATTTATCAACACGTACCCATACCAAATAAACCTTGGAAGTGTTTGAGTATGGATTTTGTAATGGGATTACCATGTACTAACATAGGTTATGACAACATATTTGTGGCTGTTGATAGATTCAGTAAAATGGCTCACTTTATTCCATGTAAAACCACTAATGATGCTAGTTATGTTGTAGGTCTATTCTTTAAAGAAATAGTTTGTATTCATGGTTTGCCATTGAGCATTGTATCTATTAGGGACAGCAAGTTTGTAGGTCACTTTTGGAGGACCGTATGGACAAAGTTGGGCATGAATTTTTCTTTTAGTTCAGCCTATCATCCTCAAGTGGATGGGCAAATTGAGGTTTTTAATAGATCCTTGGGAAAATTGAACATGGAGGTAGTTGGGAAGCCATCATAGCTCAGGAAGAGTTTGCATACAATGACTCAATGAATCGTAGCACAAGCATGAGTCCTTTTGAAGTTGTCTATGGGTGACATCCAAGGGGAGTTTTGAAACTCAAAAATATGGATGGTTTGGAGAAAAGGAGTGGACATGCAGAAGACTTTGCTGAAGCAATGATGGAAGTGCATGAGCATGTAAGGAAAATATTGCAGCAAAATAGCCTAAGGTGAAGGCTAAAGTAGATTTTAAAAGAAGAAATGTATAGTTCCAAGTTGGGAACCTAGTTATGGTACACTTGAACAAAGATTGGTTACCTCGGGGCAGCCATATGAAGTGGATGATAAAGAAGATTGGACCATGTGAAATCCTAGAAAAGTATGGAGAAAATGCATACAAGGTAGCATTACCTCCAAATGTAGCTATTTCACCTACATTTAATGTCTTAGATCTCACATTGTATAAGGGTTCAAATGAAGTAGTTGGTGAAGAAGCAACAACACTTGAATCTGATGAATGAATTCAACAATTGCCATTTAAAGGGATACCCCAGATGGAAAGTATCATCAATAGCAAGGAAGCAATGCGGACAAGACACAAAGTACACATGGAGTATTTTGTTAAGTGGAAGGGCCTTCTAGATTCTGAACCTACTTGGTTGCCAGAAACAAAAATTTTGAGGCAAGGTGGGGATATACAACAATTGGTCTCTAGGATGACTTGAGAAAAAATTCACTACCGGGAGTATGCTATAGGAGCAACTATATAAATAATATTTCTATATTGTTTATGGGGGGTACTTATATGTTTTAGGGCATATCTTATCATTTTAGGGTATAATTTAATAGTTTTCTATCACTTAGTAAATAATTGATGTTTAGAATATTTTAAGGCATAGTTTGATGTTTTGTTAAAGAATTGAACAGAACATGTATAGGTTTGGTGGTTGCCAAAAATAATTTTAACTGTTTATCTTTGTTTATATGTTCTCTCAAAATTGATTGTTGGAGAGAGGATTAATTTTAATTTTCTTTTCTATGTAAAGAAGGACTGAGATATTGTAAAGATTATTACCTAGCCCTGAACAGATGAAATAAATAATACTATAGTGCTTTCTTGCTACTTGGTTTTGGTTTTATTTTGTTCACATTGCAAATTGATTAGGGATGAATGCCATATCTATTGGTTTTTGAATAAAGTAGTAGTAGCATTATTTTTTTTGTATAGAAGTTATTGTTGTAACAAGCTAGACTCACACAAGAATCTCTGTAAGTTAAACAGGGAAAAAATGCCTCTTGCTTGCATGAACACAATGTAAAGTGGCTTGAGTGTGGTGAAGAGTGGGTAGCAGGAATGTACATTACTTTCTTCATGGTCATTTGTAGCAATGGGCTACAGTTTGAGGAAACATGCATTTGGTAAGGCAACATCCCTATGTGCTTGCCATGAATGAACACATGTAACCTGTAAGGTATTGTTCATATTTGGTGTTTTCCCTGTAGTCTTTTTTAGTTTCTTCTTTGCATCCAATATTCAGCCTATTATAGGCTTTTTTTTTGTTATCTCCTCATCATATTGGTATCAGAGCAAGATAAGGTCTTGCTGGGAAGTGTATGTCTGTAGAAGAATCACAAGCTAAAGCTAAGGCTCGCACCATGCCTCTGAAAAGTATGCCTCCAGATGCCATCAAAAAGATGATGGAGGAACTTCTAAAAGAGAAGTTGAAGGAGTTCAAGAAGCAGTCCAATAACAAAGATAACAAGAATGAGGTGGAAGAAGGTACCAGTGGAGATGAAGAAGAACAACAACACCAAGATCCACCAATAGAATTGGGTATAGATCAAAAGGAATTCGTTGATGTATGTATGTATGTGTGAAACTTCTAAATATATTTTTTCTCATTGCGTTGTCATTAGAATTTTGTTTCTTGCTTCTCATTTCTATAACATAGGTCAACTCTGATTTTAGCCCAGCTATAAAAAAATTTGTAAGTGAGGCATCAAATGGGAAACTTAGTATGTTTTTATGTAACTTGCAGATGATTATGAGGTTTGGAATGTCTGAAATTGGTCCATGGGCTCTATTGGACCCTATAGTCCAAAGTGGTGATATTTTTTTATGCATGATGGAAAGGAATTCCATGTTAGAGAAGCTAGTAGAATACATTGATAGATCACTGAGAGGCATTTTAGATAATGCATATGAGGTGGCTAAGAGTCACATTAGGAGTAACCAAGCAGCAATGGGTAAGATTGTGGAGATCTTATTAGAAAAAGAGACACTTTCAGGGGATGAGCTCGAAGTCATTCTATCTGAGTTTACAGAGACCCCAGTCAGCAACAAGGATGTACATGCTACTCCTCAATAAGCATGAGCTTGATGGATATGTCCAAGAAGATTCTAAGAATATAGTATAAAGTTATATAGTGAAATAAGATGCAAGAACCCTTGCATTTTCTGGATATGTAGAGATATTTTTTGTCTCTTGTAAGACACATGTGTCGTTATGTAGAATATGTATAGAGTTTGTTATAATAAAAACATAAATGTTATTATATGTGATTTGCAAATAGTTGTTGCTCTATAATAAGTAATGAAGTATGAATATAATCCATGTCTTTCAATTTGTATGGAATTGTGAAGATGTTCCTCATGTTAAGCTTCTTTCTTATTGGTGTAAACATGGGGCAAATTTGTTGGTTCATTTATCTTTGATCTATGGTTGTTTCAGACCTCTTTTAATACTCCTCTATATTGGTAAGGTTATCTTTAATTTTATTTTGATTTGAGGCAGATTGGTTATACATGTTGGTTTTTTTTTCTTTCATTGGTTACACCTTTTTCCTATCAAAATCCTTGTGTATTCCTCTACTACTATAGTAGTATGGAATATTGATTTTAAATTCCCCAGATACTATGCAAGTTTAGGAATTTTTTTGTGTTTGATTTTTTAATATATGTAACACCTTTTAATATTACACTTGTACATTTAGGAGTTTCTATATTCATAATCTCTTAGGTTTGGAGTCACTAAATTCTTCTTTATCTTCCTTGTTGATGGAATTTAGCTCTTGGTGTTGATTTATTCTAGATATTACAAAGAAGATATTTAAGTTAGAAGTTTATGATGATGATCTCCTAATATTGTTCTTGAACCTTACAAGTTGGATATTGCCTCCTTTCCCTTTCCTAAAATTATGTATCTCAAAATAGTTATGGATAAAGTTTATTTTAAAGAAATGTTTTTTGTAGTTAGAGATGTTTTATAGATAATGGATTAAATTTCATTACTCATAGGCTCATGCACTCAATGCATATTTCTTATCCACATGTCGGTGTTCCTGCACTTGAGTACACACACTTTGATGCCTTACCTAGACTATTAGTTTGGGAATGATGTCCCTCTTGTCCTTGTTGTTGTTGTTGTTATTTTTTGGTTGTTGTCATTGTTTTTGTTATCATCATAGTTGCTATTGTCATTGGCATCGCTTATTCCACATCCCCTACCTATACTAGAGACATGACTATTCTAAGACTATATATCATATTTGTCTTATAATATTGTGCCAAGATCAAGTTGGAATGATGTACTTATTTTGTTGAGGGATGAATTTGGTACCCAATTATTTTTCATTAGTGGTCATAATTGAGTTGTATTATAAATGACACTATAAGACATTTTGTACATAAATGTTATTCTACTTATGCAATTAAGAAAATTTGTAAGATCATACAATCTAAGATTTTTTTATCTTCTTGTTTTTGCACTAAGTTTAGATAATTTTTTGGCTCAATTATTTTCTAGGAGTGCCCCTATGTTCCAAGTTGAAGACCTTTTAACTAGATTTTAAAAAAAAAAATGTATTCTTTTTCAAAATAAACAGGAAATAAAATTTATATCTTGATATATAATTAATAAAATAATTTTGAGCAATGAAGTTTGGCTAGACTATCAATTTGCAATAGTCTTGATTGATAAAACACTAAAAAGTAGAGTCTTCCCACAAACTACAATAATTGAATGTCTAAGTACAAAAAAATCTCAAAAGATGTCAACCATTTTTTTATAATTAAAATTTTTAGTTTAATATTGAATATTGTAAAGTATAATCAATAATTTTATTTTAAAAATGTAAAGTTGTGATAATTTACTAGACATATAGTATATAATAATATTTTTTAAGTGCTCTAAATTGTGATAGTTTACTATTTTGTATATTATAAGTTTAGTATAAAAAATAGTTGAGAATGTATAATAATTGTATATTATATTATTGTTCAAATATAGTAGTAATATTTTATTTAATTATCATCATATATTATAAATTTATAGAATTAATTATTTGTGTAAATTGTTCACACACACACACACACACACACACATATATATTATAATATAATATAATTTTATGCAATATATTTATATATTTTTAATAAAAACTTATCATTTATAAATTGTGTATCAAAATTTTAATTGTATATTACTGTTCAAATATAACTATAGTATAGTATTTAATTGTTAACATATATTACAATTTACAAATTGTGTCTCAATATTTTATCCGAAATAAATGAAAAAAAACTTTTTTATAACACAAAATGAAGTATGTCAATCAAATTTAAGATATTTAATTTTTATAATTAAAGAAAATGAAAAATTATAGAACTTAAGATGTAAATTGCCTGTGATAGGTGCATATTATTGAATATTGGTACGTAAGTGTCAAATAACAAATAAATATCATCCCATATGGTGATAATTAATTTTAAAAACAAATAAACTAATTTGACTAGAGACTGATTACTAAAAATTAGGGTTTTGTTATAGAGAGTCAATTCACCGTCAGGGCAAATTTTGGTGAGCTTCACTGTCCCGGCTACGTCGTGGCCTTGAATACATGATTTGAACAAAACCTATCCCCAATTAGATTTCTGGCTCCCTCTATAAATGGGTCATTACATAGCATCATAATCCATCTCAATCTTTATTAACTGGCCCATTAGTCAGTACTTGCTTAAACATTAAGATTTTCTAGTGCAATCAATTTAGTGAACGCTTACAGACTTTAAGATGGGCATGAAAATAAGCGCAACGCTTGTGGTGCTCTTGTTCGCATTTGCACTATGTGTCTCTGCACAATGCTTTACTGGTATGGAGCAGCTATCTGATAAATCTCCAAACTGTGATAAGAGTAATGGTGGGAATCCACCATGCTGCTCATAGAAGTCACTCCTCACGAAGGCTATTTCGTCTACACAATTAGCTAATACATGTCCAAACTACAATGGCAGTCACGGTGGAAACCCACCGTGCTACAAAACGAAACCACCCATCAACAAGGAGGGTGTTTTTTTAGGAGAGTTAGCTCATTACGGGGAATGGCTTCAATCAGTGGATAGTTATGACAAGGTTTAAACTATTGAATTGTGAAGGCCAACAGACACATGTTTTTCCCTCCATATTATTTTGTCTCTTTAGCTGATCATTTGTGATCTATAAATGTTGATGGCATGTATTATAAATGTAATTTGGTTTTCTTGTTGATATAATTCCTCTTCTCTTAGTGTGGACGTAGCCACGATTTGTGGTGAACCACGATAAACTTTGTGTTTATGCATTTTTGCTCTTTTGTATTTTCTTTTGCATTCTTGGTTAATTTACAATTGGTATCAGAGCTATAATCGATTTCAAATTTCAAAGTCATGGAGGAAACAAGAATGCAAAAATTCTTGAGAAAGAATTTCAGTTTGTGGAAGGTACAAATGCGATCACTTTTGGTCAAGCATGATCTTGCAATAGCAATTGAAGGTAAAGCAAAGAAGCCTACCACCATGTCAGATGAAGATTGGACTAAAACTGATGAGAAGACAATGGTAGAGATTTTTCTTTCACTATCTTTGAATGTGTTGTTCAATGTGAACAATAAAACGTCAACAAAGAACATATGGGACAAACTTCATAGTATGTATCAAACGACATCTGTTGCAAACAAAATTTTCATCATGAAAAAGCTTTAGAAATTGAAGATGAAGGACAGTACAACAATGTTGAATCACATAAATGAGTTGAATACTCTTTTATGTCAAGCACACTCTATCGGTATGCCTCAAGATGATGAAAATAAGGCAATCATCTTATTATGTTCTTTACTGGATAGCTAGGATGGTGTGGTTACAGCGATTAGCAGTTCTGTAACTGGAAAAAACAAGCTGGTCTATGATGAGGTAGCGTCTACATTGCTTAGTGAAGACATGAGAAGAACTAATAAAGAGTCTTCATCTGGCAATGCACTAACTATGGTTAGTACAAAAAATAGAGGAAGAACTCAACATAGAGGCAAAAATAATCACAACAATCGAAGGTCACAATCAGCTAGAAGGTTGCAGTCTCAAGGTAGACAAAATGGTTGTTGGTTTTGTGGAAAGGTTGGTCATGTTAAAAAGGACTACAGAAAGTATAAAAGAACTCAAGAAAAAGTTTTGGACAGCACAGCAAACATCATTCATGATCCCGGTGATGGTGTTTTGGTTCTTATGACAAGTGACACAACTTCAAATTCATGGGTAATTGACTCTGGGGCTTCATTTCATGCATCTTCTTGTAGTGAAGCCTACACAAACTACAAGGAAGGTAAATTTGGGAATGTTTATTTGGGTGACAACAAGGCTTGTGAAGTCGTAGGAAAGGGGGATATTTTGTTATCAATTAAAGGAGCCGCTCAATTATTGCTTCAAGATGTGAGGTATGTTCCCAAATTAAAAAGAAATTTGATTTCCATTAGTCAGTTACATGCTCAAGGTTTTCTTACACTCCTCACGGACACATGGAAAATTACCAAGGGTTCCATGATTATTGCATAAGGGGATAAAGTTGGCAATCTATATGTTTTTAGAAACTAATGATGAGGTGGGAGCTATGATGACTGTTGCAAACAGCGATGACGCACTTTGGCATCAAAGATTAGGCCACATGAGCAAGAAGGGGTTAGAGGTTATGCTTAATAGAGAGCAACTTCTAGGTCTCCAATCAGTAGATTTAGAATTCTGCGAACATTGTCTTCATGGAAAACAAAAGCATGTCAATTTTTTGAAGCATGGTCATGACAAGAAGATGACACGATTGGAATTGGTGCACTTGGATGTCTTTAGTCCAACAGAGGTAACCTCTCACAGAGGCGCAAATTTCTTTGTTTCATTTCTTGATGATTGTACTAGAAAGGTTTGGGTTTATATGATGTCTAGAAAGTCTGAAGTTTTCTCCAAATTCAAAATTTTTAAAGCTCTTGTTGAAAATTAGAGCGGGCAAAAAATTAAATGTTTAAAATCAGATAATGGAGGTGAATTCTATTCCTTGGAGTTTGATAACTTTTGTGCAGATCATGGTATTTGACGGGTGAAAGTTGTGTCATTCACCCCTCAAGAAAATGGGCCAGTGGAAAGATTAAATTGAACTATACTTGAGAAAGTTTGATGTATGCAATATAATGCAGGTTTAAGCAAAGAATTCTGGGTGGAAGCCTGCAATACAGCAGTATACTTGACTAATTGAAGTCCTTCATCTCATTTGGACTTTGTAATTCTGGAGGAGGAGTGGCTGGGTAGAAGGATTTCCTACTCACATCTTCGAGTGTATGGGTGTCAAGCATTTTTTCATGTTCCTAAAGAAAAAAGGAGCAAGCTGGATTCAAAATCACAGGAATGTATCTTCATGGGCTATGGAGAAGATCAGTATGGGTTTCAATTATGGGATCCTATTGTAAAGAAGATTATATGGAGTCGAGATGTGGTATTTAATGAGACAAAGTTTTCAGCTCTTCAATCAACGCCACAAGAAAGATTTGTTGAAGATTTTATTCCTATGCCTTTACTTAATGAGAATACTTCTTCTTTAAACTCTCAATCTCTATCTCAACCTATAACTTCCACTCCTACCTCTGTTTTGGCTCCATTTCCTGGTGTTAGCAGTGATTCACAATTTTCCTCTCATACTCTACCATCATCACAACAGACAGAGCATGAAAGAAGGGGAACCTCTAACCATATTGGTAGTTGGGGCAGTTTTCTAGTGAAGTTGCTCCTGTAAGAAGATAGGAAGAGATATGTGGTGGCTTATACAGAACAACTCATTCTATGTCACAGTCCACTCTCCCACCCAGTAGGGATGATGCTCTGACTCACAGTGATGAGAAAGGTGCGTGCTCTGCTCAAAGGTTTAGGGATTCCAATTTTGAGCACCGTGATCTATAGGGGATTGACACCACATATCCATGTCCTTCACTCTACAATCAATAGTATACTAGTGACAATGTTGTTGGTAAAGAACATAGTTTTTGGGCTGCACAGATGTCTAAGACTCACACTAGACTCCACAAGCCTGAAGCAGGACACATGATATCACAAGGAAATAATGATAGTTGGTGTCAAAGTCCCCTTCACCAAACATCAATAGAGATTCACAGCAATCAGGCAGAGGGTTAATTGCCAAGTCACTATTATGATATGCAGGGAGATCCTATTCTCTTCTCCACACGACAAGACTATGTAGCTGCCCAGTGATACAGAGTCATTCCTCTTCAACCCACACACTACTCACATGTTTGGAGCCTCCACTCAGGAAGTAGAACCTATTGAATATGTAGGCCATTAGCATCTATCTTCTTCTAGGTGGACTCCCTCATACACTCCCAATGAATCCCATCGGATTGGGAATTCCATTTCTTGCAACAGACTTCATCAGTCTAAGGGTCACAACATGCAGAATAATCATAATTTATTTGGAGATGTTGATGGACTATTGCCAAGCACTCCAGTTGACTCTACTTCACCATTGGGAATTGGAAGTCAGAATAACCGCACCTCTAGGGATGGAAAGATGGTTTCAAAAGCTTCTATAGCTATGCCTTTGCCGCCACACACCTCTAATTTTTCTGCTCACATCCCAGATCATGATATTGGGAATTCTCCTCCCTTGGTAGTAGCAAATAAGAGAAGAATCTCAGTCACAAGCTTGCCATATGAACTAGTCCCTTCTGCAAATAACTCTTGTCAAGATAAAATAAAGGATTCTACAATTGAATTTAGAAGGTCTAAAAGGAAGAAGAAAATGCCTACAAAGTATTTGGATTATGAGCTACTTTATTCCGAAGAGGCAGAGCCTAAGATATTAAACTCTGATCAAGTAGAATCGGCTAATTTTCAAGATGCCTGCAAAAGTATTGATAAAAATCAGTGGATGATTGCAATGGAAGAAGAGATGAACTCTCTTAAAACAAATAAAACATGTGACTTAGTTCCACTTCCATCCAATCAAAAACCTCTAAAAAATTGTTGGGTATATAAGGTGAAAGAAGAAGATGATGAAAGAAAAAGGTATCGTACTCAATTAGTTGTCAAAGGATATGCTCAGAAAAAGGGCTTATATTTTGAAGAGATTTTCTCACTTATTGTACGAATGACTACAATCCGAGCAGTTTTGGGATTGGTAGCCATTTGGGATCTTGAGCTCAAACAGCTTGATGTCAAGATGGCTTTTCTACATGGCAACATTAATGAGGAATTGTACATGGAACAGCCTGTAGGCTTTGTTCAAAATGGGAAAGAACATCTCTATTGTCGGCTGAAGCAGAGTTTGTATAGGCTCAAGCAAGCTCCAAGAAAATGGTATATTAAGTTTGATCGGTTCATGGCTAAGCATAACTTCACTCAATGTGAATCAGATCCTTGTGTCTACTATAAAAGACTTCTTAGTGGTGAGTTTTTTATTCTGTTACTTTATGTTGATGACATGCTAGTTGTTGGTACTTCTCCTCAAATAATCAGCAAGCTAAAGAAAGAGTTAACTTCTGGATTTTCCATGAAAGATTTAGGGGTGGCCAAAAATATTCTTGGGATGTCTATAACTAGAGATAGGCAGAAAAAGGTATTGACTTTGTCACAAAAATCATATATTGACAAAGTTGTAGAGTGGTTTCACATGGCTGAAGCTAAACACATTCCTATTCCTCTTGCTCCTTATTTATGCCTTAGTTCTGAATTGTGTCCCAAAACACAAGATAAGAAGGATTTTATGAATAATGTTTCTTATAAATCAGTGGTTGGTAGCTTAATGTATGCTATGGTTTCTACATGTCCCGAAATTGCTCATGCAGTGGGAGTAGTTAGTAGATACATGAGCAATCCCGAGAAACCTCATTGGGAAGTAGTGAAATGGATATTGTGGTATCTCAAAGGTACTTCTGATTATGCATTATGTTTTGGTAGAAATCATGCTCCGCTGCAAGGATTCAGTGACTCAGACATTGCGGGAGATTGAGAAAAGTGAAGGTCTACTACTGGTTATGCTTTCACATTTTTTGGGGCTGCCATTAGTTGGGCCTCAAGACTACAACATTGTGTTGCACTTTCTTCTGTTGAAGTAGAATACTTGGCTCTTTCCAAAGGGGCTAGAGAGATTATTTGGTTGCAACACTTATTCAGCGATTTACATTGGAAACAAGATGATTATGTTTTATTTTTAGATAGTCGGAGTGCAATTTTTATGGTTCATAATCATTCCTCTTAGCGACGCTCCAAACATATTGACAAGCATGCTCACTATGTTTGTTATGTGGTAGTAGAAGGAAAACTAAAGGTTGCCAAAATTGATACCAAGATCAATCTAGCAGACATGTTGATGAAGGTTGTTGCCAAAGAGAAGTTAAAATGTGCCAGGACTTCTCTTGACCTTGTTAAAAAGAAGTAAGTCAGAATGTAGAGTAGGGGAATGGATGATCAGCTTGTGTATTTGTTGTCTTCAAGTGGGAGATTGTTGAATTGTGAAGGCCAACAAACACATGTTTTTCCCTCCATATTATTTTGTCTCTTCAGCTGATCATTTGTGATCTATAAATGCTGATGGCATGTATTGTAAATGTAATTTGGTTTTTTCATTAATATAATTCCTCTGCTCTCAATGTGGATGTAGCCATGATTTGTGGTGAACCACGATAACTCTGTGTTTATGTATTTTTGTTTTTCTAGATTTTCTTTTGCATTCTTGGTTAATTTACATTAACATCACATACTAATGATTCATTTCTAAAGTAAAAATATAAAATAATCAAAGTTTACTTTTTTTTTAAAAAACTTATAAATTTCTTTCTTAGTGCAGTGTGATGTTTAGAATGGACACATGTTCATCTCTACACATCTCACAAATTAAACCTCTTCTTCTCTTGAAATTTGTGTTTTCCTTTTCTACAAATTTTTGATTGCACTCAACTTTGTTGTAGAGGTGCTTCATTAGTGAATAAAACTGGAGCCAACTGATGGCACCGCATTATTCTTGAAATAACTGTAATTTCACCTTTGTTTCTATATGGGTTTGATACATGTCCATTAGTATTTATTTGTTTCAATGTTATTCATGCTGATCAAACGTCTAGTTTTGAGTATGTGAAAAATAACCTATGTAATAGCATATCTACATTTTCATTAAAAATTTAAAATATTTGACATCAATAGAGATGAATAATTGATTGAGAAAATAACAAAATTTAAATAATATTACTTAACATATTCATTTCACAATTTATTTAAGATATAATAGCTTTTTATAATATAAGAATTCTAATAATTTTGAATGATATAAAATCTTCATTATATTTTGTGGGTGAAAAATCAAAATTTTAAATAGATATAAATTTTTTCATGGAAGGAGTCTTGACTTGGTAGGAAATTGGGTGCATAAATAAATTTCTCTATAACAATGTTAAATTTCTTTAAGTGTGATACATTACTTTTATATCAAATATGACTAGTATAATGTTGTTTTTATAGAAACAAGTAGAATAGAATTATGTAAATATTACCAGCCTTATATCATATTGAAGATTATAAGAAGAGATTATCTCACATTAGATTTAACTAATAAAAAATAGGCTGAAATTCATCTACTAGATCCATAGTTACATATTATTTAATAAAGATATTAGTAATTGAATCAATTGGTTAAAGTTTATTGCCATAAATATTACATCAATTTTAGGCAAGTAGCTTGTGAGCCTCTTACCAAAGAGATTTAGAGTTCCAATACATGTTTCATATGACATTTTAAAATGAATACCTTTTGACACCACCTAAAAATCATGACAATAACAAGAACCAATAAATTACAAAATCAACCAAAAAAATTTGTTAACATTAACCTATAAATGGCCAAACTGCATTAATACTAATGGTGAAAATGCATCATGCAAAAATAACACCAAGAAGGGGTCAATTATGTGTTGTTAGGATAGTTAGCTATTGAAGGGCCTACATATGAGTCTCAACCCATAAATAGTATTGTAATATGATTTGGTAAGATCAAAGTTATGCTGCCAATAGAATTTCTAATGGTTGTATGCTAAAGTACCTATAATTATGCTACCATGAATTTCAATTTCTACTAAGTGAGGATGTCACTATATAACACTCCTTTAAGTGCACCTCATGCATGGCTAGAATGTTTTGGATTAAATAGAAGTAGTGTTTAATGATGTAACAATTTTGGTTGGATTTTTGATGTATTGCATGCTAGATAAGTAGGAAATATATGGGGTTGGATTTTAGGTAAGAAGAGTTCTTCCAAATTGTCTTGTAGTATAAAATTGTTGTAGATGTAGAATTAGTCTTAGAGAATTGCTTTAATATTGAAAAATTGTATGTTGTAAGATATGATCAAAACCCTTTTTTTTATCAGTATTTAAAATAGTAAATAAAAATTAATATAATTTATAGATACTATAGATTTGACCAAGTCCATCCATCCATTTTGGATGTGTAAGTCATTTTCTATGTTTAGCTATAGAAGCTTTATTTGATTCTCTTTATTTTTAGTAAACATATCTTTGCAGGTTTAGATCATTAGTATTTGAGGATTAAAGTTTGTTACTAAATAAAGAAAGTTTATTTCCTAGTACATGTCATTGAAAATCTCATATATGGAATTACTGTTCTTATTCAATTGTGTAATTTTCATAATTATGAAGTGTTTTAATTTGTAGAAAAGTTCCTCTCCAATTCGGCTTGATCGAAAAAGCTTCTTTAATTTTTTTTATTTAGCTTCTTGATCTAAGCATGGTATGTGGTGGAAATGGTCCAAAGAAGCAACACCAACTTCTATTTGTTGAAGCTAAACTTCTTCTTCTGAGTTTAGTGATAGGGTTTCTCATCTCTTTTTGCCTCTTGCCTCTTTCATCCAAGATACTTTGAATTTGTAAATCTGGTATTTTTTTAAAAGTTCAAATATTTTATGCAAAATTTGGAAGGACCTAAAGATTTATGCAGTAATTCAACTTAAGTACTTTGAATTTTTTTGGACCCTACAAATAGAAACACATAACATTAGGAACTTATCAAGTATGTCTTCATCTCCTTTTTTTAATAACACTAAATGTTTTGTTATTTTGTCTTCAATCTCTTTTACTTCTTGAAATGATGGAATTTTGGAAATCACCTCTATATTGGTTGCCTCTAACCATAGCACCTCAATGCCTTTGTTGAAACTTAGATCAAGTACTATGAGATGTTGAATATTCCATTCACGTGACAAGCATTTTAGAGGGAAGTTTTCCCATCTTATCCATTTCAAATTTGGAGAAATTTTCCTATGATATCCCTCTACGTTATTTACATTAAGCCAAAGCAATTGTAGTTGACACATTCCTTGAAAATTATGATTTTGAAGTCTTACATCTTGTTAAAGGTAGATAAGACATCTCACCCTTTATGTTCCTTAATTAGGTTGCAGTCGATACATTTTATTAGCAAGTGTTATTATTGAATATGAATTATTCTATGGTAAATAGAAATTACTACTATCATATGCAACATACCAATGAAATATAGTGGAAATACCAAATAAATATATAAACTATAAGCACATCTCAATTATTCTATCTACATCAATGTTAGGTATAATTCATATTGAAACTGACTATCACTTCACAGATTTAGTGAAAGGACTAGAAAAGTATTGGGACTAAGAATGAAGTAATGAGAACTCAAAACCTCATATTTTCTTTCATTAAAACTAGGTCAACCTCTTTTGGCTTCCACAATCTTCTATGTTTACCTAGTTCTATTGATTCATCTACAACAATAGGTCTTCTCGTATCCCGTAGCTCACTATCCATGCCAAGTATATCATGCTCATCTAGTTTAATGAGAAATTTCAACTTCATTTCTAGAAGGCTTTCATTAGGATGCAAATGACTTGGTTCCCAAAATATAGTAACACTTTCACTCTTTCTTCCTATGAATATATTATGTCTCTATTCCATATGTCAATTGCTTTGGTCAAAAAGCTTGATGTTACTAAGAGATAATTTTCTTGGGTAGGTGTTGAGGAGAAAAATGTGTATTTCACTTATTAATTGGGAAACTATTTGTCCCCCAAATGATCAGGGAAGTCTCAACGTTAGACTCCCACCTTCTCAATATTCATTTATTTTCCAAGTTTGGATGGAATTTTATAAATGTGAATGTGGATTGGTTTAAAATAATGAGAGAAAGTATTTGCATAACTTGAAAGGCTCCATACAAGTAAAATTATCTCCCCTACTTAGGTCTAGTATATGGAATCCTATGAAAAGGACCATCCCAATACTAGCCCAAAGAAGTTAGTAGAAAATTTGGAATGCTACTAATGTGGATATTTTTCTAGATAACTAGATGAACTAGCCACTACTAGCTTATCATTCAATATTTCCTATGCTAATAAATGTGTTGATTGCAACCTTTGGACATAGGTTGAGTGATTACTCAGATGTTAATTATTTTGGGAATTGTCTAAAAGGGATTGTGTCTCAGATCATCCAATCTCTCTCTTCCTTGAAGTTCTATATAGTAGACCAACTAGATAATTTAATCTAGTAGAACATAAATTTGGGAGATTATATTGTTAAGACTATTTTTCATCATCTTAACCTTAAATAGCCTTAGAAACTCTATTAGACAAGAATCTCTAAAATATTGAATACTTTCCTAAAATTTAATCTTTCTTGTGGACAATCTATCACAAAAATATCACCACCTTGGATAATTTGTAGAAAATTGGTTTCCATCTTGTCAACAAGTGTGTGTAGTGTTAATAGGATATAGAAACCACTTCTCACATGTTATTTTTGCATCCTTTGGGTTGGGAAATTAGGAAACATAGATTGGCTCTATTATATATTAGTTGGTGCTAGAATAATGACTCCAAAGAGGTTGCAAATTCTTAGACTTCCCCTACTAATTATGCTTTCACTAAAGAGATATTGAGGAAATCCCTCCTTTATGGTAGTTGGTCCATTTGGAAAGAGAGAAATAATATGACTTCGAAATGTAGAAAAATGCCAATGGTATTTTTTACATCCTTATTCATAAAATCATGGAGAATAAGACAATTTTGCATCCTTTTGGTCATGGTTGTCTTCTCAAGTCCTTATATTGGGATATCACTAAGAAATGGAACCTTGTGGAGTGTTATAATAATTACAAAAATTTGAAGGTAAAAATAAGAAGAATTATAAAATGCCCCCCCAACCCCCCGATATTGGTTGTTGATCATATCATTAACAATGATGTGGTGATATCTCATATTTGTGGAGTGTAGTCTAGTGATTTGGTTTTAGATATTGAGGAATTTTTGTTAAAATGTGACATTTATTATCAGTGCATTGAGAAGAAATGGATAAGAAGTATAACATTGTATTATAGGTATGGCTCCTTATTATCAGTTAGATCAAATCATGTATGGAGGAAATTAATATCTTCTACAAATATTGTTTATAGTGGCATGCCATGTAGTAGCAACTTTTCAAATAAAATTTGAGCAGATCAAGAATGATCTGAGTGATATCAATAAAGCCTAAAGAGTTATAAAGGATTTGAATTTGGTGTGTATAGAAAAAGAGTCAGTGAGGTACAGATGGAGTTTCTACATCAATAACAATAGAGGGAAGACTTGATTGGGCTATTTTGCTTACAATGGATATGAATAAAGTTAGGATGGAGAAAGTTTCCAATCTATTGACTCAAGAAAAACCACTTGCTCATCACTATGGTATCAATACAAAACAACAATAAAAAATTCTTGAACTTATCCAAGTGATTTGTTTTACAATCTCTCGTGCACTTTCTTGTACACAAAGAAAAGTCAAATATCTAAAAAGAAATGAGCCAACCATAACAAAAAAAAAAAGATTTCTTACCACACCACAATGGTGCATATAGATGTATGAGAATCAAACTAATTTTTTCTCACAAGAAATGGACACTTCATAGTATAGGGAAATTAACCATTCCCTAAGAATGACAAGGAAATGCTTACTTATCTCCTCTATGTAGATTCACTGAGAGTCTTCTACTTAACATAGGGTAATGGATGCATAAATATTTTTATACTAAACAAATGTTCTTGATTCTACCAACTCATGGAATATTTTAGCTAGTTGACATGTCTAGCACAAGAGCACATTGGTGAATGGGAAATCAACATAACCAAATAAGAAAATCTTGTGCTATCATAGATGTAATTTAAGTTTCTAAGAAAATCTTGTGCTATCATAGATGTTACTTAACTACATCCAAAAGAAGACTTACGTATGCTCATATCTGTATTGGAGTTTTGGAAGGGGATGATATGTCAAAGGTTGTGTGCTTTCATTCTATACTAGGTATGCATGTCCAGAAGTTTGTTTATGAAAGTGTTCCTTTTGCATATTTCCATTGTTTGAAATTAGGTCATAAGGCTAATCAGTACCCAAAGACTAAAGAGAAAAAGAGTAGAAAAAAAATAGTTTCTAAATCTAGAAAGGAGAAAAAGATATTGAAAAAGAAGGAAATTTAGGATAGTCATGAGATTTAGGAAGGGAGAGTGGAGATCCTTGTAAAAGAATGGCATGAATCAGAATAGAATGGATTAGAGGTGGACAAGGGGTTTGAAGAACTGGTTCCTACAATTTCTATTCTCAAACCATAGAATCTGATCCAATTGGACTCGAGTTGGGTTAAGAGGATGAACATTTGGTTTCTTAGGCTACAGAAGGGGCTATCCCACCAAAGGAATTGATGGTCATAGACATGGCTACTCCCCAAATCTATGAGGGGATGAGTGAGTCTTCGAAGGGAGACAAAGGGATTGAAAAGGAGATAGAAATGGTTTAGTGTGTGATACCTCTACCAGAAATTATGATTTCCACTCCAGTGGAGAGGGGGGAGGAGAACAGATTGAATGATGAAATGGAGGTAGTGAGGGAAAAAAAAGGATATTAAGAAACCACGGTGGTCACCTCATCTTCTATGAAGGATCATTCTACCTCTTGTGATTTGGAAGATAAGCATATGGACATGGTAAGATTTTCTACCCTTGGTAAGATTTTAAGAATTGTTGAATGGCTTGACAATAACAAGGGGAGTGAGGTAAAGAACAAAAAGAAGAATAGTAGGGATCCCTCCCCTGTATCACTAGCAACAACCAAAAGTTGTGTGAAAGTGGATGTGGGAGTAAGGCAAAAGCCAATAGGTAGAAAGAGTTCAAGCCAAGTCATGCAAGAGGAGGCTAGAAGGAATTTGGAAGATGGGACCCAGAGAACCATTTTGGAATGCTCTGAAAAAAAGAAATGAAGATTATATCTTGGAATATAAGGGGCCTAAATGGGACCCATAAATAGGAGGTAGTTAGGAATATGATTAGAGACCAAAGACCTAATTTTATGCTAATCCAAGAAATAAAAATGAAGAAGGAAATTTTGGGAAAGATTTCCTTGAGCAACAACATGGCTAGTGAGACAGCCAATTCTAAGGGTGCTTCAGAAGGCCCACTTACTCTCTTTAACAATAAAATTTTTATAGTCTCCTCTTTGTATAATGAAGGGAATATCCTCTTATGTAAAGTGTTTCATAGGAATAGTAATGATTTGTGGTTTCTTTTGAATGTGTATGCCCCAAATACTAAAAGGGAAAGGAAGGATTATTGGATGAAGCTTTTCTCTACTATTCAAAATTGTAACCTCAATAAGGGTATAATAATGGGAGATTTTGATACTCCGCTTACTAATGAGGAAAAATTAGGAGGTCTGGTCTCGGATTTGGATAGAAAGCTAGATTTTTCTAACTTCATTAATAATATGGCTCTTTTAGATGTTGATCTCTCGAGGGGAGGGGTGGGGGGGGGGGGGGGGGGGGGTTTACAGTTGGTCTAACAAGAGAATTGTGAGGGAGTGTATCCAGGTTCATCTAAAGTATGCTCTCATCTCTATGAATTGGTTGAATTCTATTTCCTATAAGCTCTCCCTTCTCCCTAGAGTTGGGTTAGATCATTCCCCCATCTCCCTTGCAATTGCTACTCTTGAGGCTAGGATAAATTATCCTTTCCAATTTGAAAAGACGTAGATATCTCATTCAAATATTTTGGATAGAATCCCCTCCTAGTGGAATATTGAGGTAGAAGGGACTACTATGTTTAGGGTTGCCAAGAAATTGAGCAATGTTAAATGCAATATTAAAGTCTAGAATGAGATAGATTTTAGATTTTTTTTTCAAGAAAAAGAGGAAAAGTTAGATATGCTTAGTAGTTTTCAAGATACTATTTAGAAGGAAGGATATAATGATCAGAATAGGAATATAGAGATGTCAATTCTCATCGATGTGCATAACATTATAAGTAGAGAATAGAACTTTTTGAGACAAAGATCTTGTATTAATTGGCTAAAAGAAGGCGATCAAAACACTATATTTTTTCACCTTTCCACCCTTAAGCACAAAGAAAATAAAAAGATTTTAGGGATTAAGAAGGGCTAGATCCTTTTGACAAAGGAAAATGATATTGCTGCTAAAGCTATTTCTTTTATCTCTTCTCTTCTTACCTGGGACCCCTTGTTATCTGTAGTGGACCAGAATGAAATTGTTTCATCTCTTCCCCAAGTAATTCAACCTCACCACAATAAAATGTTATGGGCTTTTCCTAAGGCTTAGGAGGTTAAACAAGCTTTTTTCTCTCTTCTAGCTAATAAAATCCCTGGGTCAGATGGTTTTTGTACATTCTTTTTAGAGATATATTGGGAGGTGGTCATGGAGGATGTTGTCAAGGTGGTGCAAGAATTTTTTTGGGCCTAAAATCTACTTAAAGAGATTAATTCTACTTTTTTGGTCCTCATTCCTAAAGTTCCAAGGGCAAATTCAATGGATCAATTTAGGCCCATTAGTCCTTGTAATTCTTTCTACAAGATCATTTCAAAGGTGTTGACAACCAGAACTCTTAATATTCTACTTTTGATCATATCCTAGTAGTAGAAAAGTTTTGTCCCTAGAAGAAAAATCCTAGATTCTATCATGTTGGTTCATAGTTATTCATTCACTGGAACTAGGTAAAAGGGAAGGCCTCCTTCTAAATTTGGATATATCTAAAGCCTATGACCACTTGGATTAGAATTTCCTTGGTTTTTTTCTCTAGGCCTTTGGTTTTGATCATGAGGTGTGTAATCTCATTTTTCAACTTATTTCTATTTCTTCACTTGTTATTCTAATCAATGGAACTCCTTTTGATTTTTTCATACCTTCAAGAGCCTTACAACAGGGGGACCCCCTGTCACCTATCTTGTTCATTATTATGGTTGAGTGTATTAGTAGGTTCATTTAGAGAAAAAGATAGGATGGGGTATGAAGAGGTATTAAGCCTTCTTCAGAACTTGTTACTTTTACTCATCAACAGTTTGTGGATGACACTATCATGGGAAGGGAAGCTTTGGTTTAGGAGGCTAAAGAGATGAAGAAATTACTAGATGTGTATGTCAGGGGATCTAGTGAGCTTATTAATTGGGTAAAAATCTTAGTTTTCTTTATTAACATTCCTATTGAAAGACAAAGGAAGATTGCAGGGATTCTTGGGTGTGGGATTGGTAACCTTCCAACTAACTATTTTGGTCTTCCATTGGGAACTAGTTGCCACATCAATTCTGGAATGGAATTCTTGACAGGTTCAGTAAGAAGTTGGCTAGTTGGAAAGGTACTACTTTAAGTCAAGTTGGAAAATGTCTTCTAGTGAAATTTACACTTCAAAATATCCCAATGTATGCTCTAAGTCTCTTTGGGATTTAGGCTAAACATGCTGATAAAATGGAAAAGATCTAGAGATATTTTCTTTGGCTTGGGCTTGAAGATCACAAAAAACACCCTCTTGTGGCTTGGAATAATGTTTGCCTCCCTAAGAGCTATGCAAGTCTTGAAATAAGGAAACTAGGACACCTTAATAAGGCTCTTCTAGCTAAGTAGATATGGCACATTTTCAAAACCTTAGGGGAATGGAGAGATGATTTAGTGAAGAAGTATATTAGAAGGCCTTCTCTTAGGATTTTTCTTAATGATCAACACATTCTAAATGGTTTGGTCATTTAGAACAGTATTCTTAAAGCAAGAGACCTGGCTAATTCTATGCCCAAGTGGAAAGTGGGAAATGGTGAAGACATTCTCTTCTGGTATGATAACTAGTTGATTCAGGGTCCTCTCATTAACAATCCTCTCTATGACAATTGGACCAGGGATGGAGAGACCTATCTGTCATTTTGAATGATCTCAAGCCCATAATGGTGATGTTGAATACAATGATTTTGAAAAATAAGAGGGATGAATTAATATGGGAGGATAATACTAATGGTTGCTACTCGATGCCATCAGGGTATAACTCCCTCTGGAGCCTGAAAGAGAAACCTCCATGGACTAAGGCCTAATTGTCTGGCCTTACCCCTAAGATTAACATATTCTTTTGGTGGATGTTACAAGAAAAAATTCTAACCTTGGATAATCTAGAAAAGAAGTTTCACTATATCCCTAATAGATGTATTATGTATAAGCATGATTTGGAGATAGAGAATCATATTTTAATTCATTTTCCATACTCCATGTAGGTCTAGAAATTGCTCACAAAGAAATATGGGGTTAGTTGGTGCAAGCCAGATAATGTTTGCAATTCTTTTGTCAATGGGATACTATGTATAAAGGAACTAATTTTAATGCCATAAGTTCCTAGACATTGCCTCACTTCTGCTAGGGAATATGGAAGGAGAGAAATAATTTAATCTTCAGAGACAAGGAGGTTCCTACTTATGTGCTTGTAGATAAAATTAATAGCAATATGAAGAAAAATTTTAGATAATAAAGGGAGGAGATATTGAAGAAAGAGAAAGGAATAAGGAAAAGGAAAAGGATGGGAGGACAAATAGATAGGAGGCAAAGTGGAAAATTCCACTTGAGGGTTGGCATAAAGCCAACTTTGATGGAGTGGCTAAAGGGAACCCTAGTCTTTCTGGATGTGGAGGAATAATTAGAAACTATCATGATAGTGGAGTTGTTGCTCTTGCTTACCCCTTGGGAATCTAGAAAAAATATTTTGCTGAAACTAGTGTTGCTCTTCACACTGTTAAATTAGCCTTACACGTAGGAGCCAAAAATTTATGGCTAGAGGAGGACTCAAATAATATTATCAGATGTATTAAAGAGAGTATTCATCTTTCCTAGACTATTGCAAATATAGTTGAAGAAATCCATATAACTATTAGAAAATTTGAATGCATTAATGTTAGTCATGAGTATAGGGAGGCTAAATCGATGGTTGATTGGTTTGTCAATGAAGCAATAAAGAAAGAAATAGCAATGATATGGAATACTGGAAAAATAATTTTTATAGATGTTAAAATCCTAATTGATCAGGAGAGGATCTAGGGAAGTATGAGCATAATCCTAAGTTAATTATGGAAATTACTATTAGTATGGGTAAAAGCCACCACATTAATGATAAATATGAATGGAATAGATGGGTGACATTGATTGTGGCATATTGACACGCTTCATGGGTAGTCTATTTCCTTTACCTCTTTTATAGTATCAAAAGAAAAAATGGTGAAAAAAAAGTGGTATTATATAGAGTATCTAGTCAATAGAGAAAGGCAAAAAGAGGAAAGCATTTATGAGAATTATAAATGTTCAAGCTACAAAGATGATGGGTGAAAGGAGTAGGAAAGAACCAGTAGGTGAGGCAAACAAATGGAAGAAAAGAAAAAAATTTTGGGAGAAGTTTGAAAGGGGTGGAATTGCAAATTATATTGCCAAGCTTCATGGATATGACCCAATGATAACCAATCTTATGGTTAATTTGTGGAAGGATGGTAGGGTCAAAGTGGATGGGGTGTTGTATCAAATTATTGTGCATGTTATTGCCCAGGCCACTGAACTTCAAAATGGGGGTTTGAAATTCTTCAGACATAAAAAAGGTGTCTATGAATGTGGTTAAGGATTTCACAAAGAACATAGAAGAGAAAAAAAAACTAGTGAAGAGTGAGACCTACTATGAAATGGATTCAATTTTTAAAAAAATTAGAGGTATGTAATCAGAGCAATTGTTGAGTATATATCTCTGGACACCAGATTTTATAGGGTTAGATCCCATCACTTTGTTTTTCTTAATCATTTTTGTTATAGGGTTAAGGTTTCCTTTCCATTTTATTTATTTTCCTCTATGAATAAGAGCATTTCTTGGCACAAGGAAAAACCCACTTCTAACCCGACCCTACATGAGGGTTTACTGCTTTTGATAAATGAGCATTTCAAGTCTCAATCTAGAAGTAAAACCTTGGCTCATGCTGGGGTTGCCTCTGAGGACACAAGGAGCTCTAGCTTCTCTTCAAACTTGAAAGAGATTTAGATTATTAGCTTAGAGGAGGATGAAGCTTTTCATTCATCCAAACAAAGACAAGAGGTAAAGATAAGGATACATCTACTTAATTAAAGATGCCGTGTAGAAAAATTCCTAGGGGTCTTGGACCCAAAATTGCTAATTAGGGGGAAGAGGAATATAATGAAGAAGGTGAAGACATGAATATAGATGAGGAGAAAAGGGGTGAGGAAGATGAAGAGATGGAGGAGCTAGTTGAAAACCCTAAGAAGAAATAGAGGAGGATTAAAGAGGAGGACATACCTATAAAGGGAAAAACTATTTCTGGTCTAGAAATTTTGATGCTCTCACCCTTGCCAAGTCTCCTTAAGGAGTAAAAAAAGGGAAAAATGGAGAAAGGAAGTGCTGAAGTGGTTATAAAAGATAGATTTCTAGCATGGAAAAACTTTAATGTCAAAAATTTGAAGATGGGGATACTAAGGGAAGCCATGAATCCACAAATCCTAGAAGAGAAAGAGTTAAAGGTCTAGATGGAGAATCTTATCAATCTGACGGTGGTGGCTATAACTAATAACATGAGGGAAGTGGGAATGAACTTTCTTAATAATGCAAGATATAACATGATAGATAATTTTAGATCAATTAAATGGTTTTTTCATGAACTAGAGGATGTTAAAGAAAGAACGAGACAACTCAAAAGCCAAGAGAAGAAATTTGAGGGAGGAAATGTCACAGATCAAGGGGATGCTATTAGGTTAGTCAAAAAAAGGGTGAAAATTTTGGAGACTTACAACCATAACATGGCTAACTAGATCATCTCCATCTTGAACACTCTCAATGAAAACATTGTTACTCTTGCTGGAAAGTTGAGAGCCAGGGGTCTTATAGAGGATAATGAGGAAAAGGAAAGAGATGAAGATGGGAAGGATGATGAGACCATCACAAACATATCCCATAGGCAGCTGGATAGTACTTTCCTGAAGAAATAGGAGCAAATGGCCAAGGAGTGTTAGAAAGCCTATGAAGTGATGTAAACAATTCAAGACCTTGAAAGGAAAGAAGAGGATTAAGGTCTATCTTTTTTTGTCTTTTGGGTTTTTGGTTTCTATAGGTTTATTACTTAGCTTTTTTCCTGTCTTTCATTCTGGCCTTTTGGTTGGCTATAGTACTGTTGCTGGGCTTTTGTTGTTTTATTTACAGCCCTATGATATGTAATAACTTTTAGGTTTTAGGATCCATATAAAACCTATTTTTCTTATCAAAAAATTAATTTGCTAAATCTTTTCAAAGGAACCTACACTGAGACCAACTATAAGGGAGATGGGGGATCCATTAATATACAATCTTCCTAATCAATACCTCTTTAAATGGTTATAATTGATGGGTCATTAGGATGATTATTTGAGAAATACATAAGGTGATAATATTGAAATTCTTGCTAACTGATATTTCATGCAGATGCAAAAAAAACCCCTACCATGGGACTAGTAAGTATAACATTTAAAACAATTGCCTCTAATTAATATCAACTCCAATATACAATATATTATTTTATTAATAATTTTTTTGGTAAGTCTATTACTTTCATTTCATTGTTGATTGCTAAGTATTACTAATAATTTTCATAGGGTGACATGGATACACCACAAGGCATAGGTGGGGATGTACTTCACACACCTTCTTCAGCAAAGGTAAACCTTAATTAGTGTAATTGTACAAATTATATAGGAACAAATGTCATATTATTATGTTATTTTCTTTATGGCTTTGGAGTTTTTATAATGGACTTTTACTTCAATATTGATGTCAGAACTTGATGCTTATTAATATGGAAAAGATTAAATGACAGTAGATTAAATGTGATCTAAAATTTAGGCATCACTTTTAGTGAAATCATGTGTAGTGCTGACCATTTCTTCATGACCCATAATCTTATAAAAAATATAGTGATAAAATTCTTAACCTTGTCCTGATAGAGGCACTGAAAGATGAATTGATACTTAGAGTCAATACTTTGTAGGTAAGCAATAATTAATCCTAAGTAATATTAAAATTTCAATAGATGTTTATATTTTATAGTATCTTATGGATCATGGTCTAATATATTATCTGTTCTTCTTACAATATTTTTTGACACCTATGAGACCGCATGGTCAATATTGTGAGGGTTGTAGCACACAACCTTCATGTAAATAATCTTTAAACCTTTAACCATTCACTTAACATTTTGGATACTTCTAGATAGTTTCTCATATGATCTTTATCCTTTGAAAATTTATTTGATAACTATCTATTCTTTAACTAATGATAAACTGTGAATGCCTCCTTTAGCCACTACTATGATATTGTTAATTGCATTTTCGGCAACAAGGAGCGTGCATACATCTTTGACTATGCCAAGTAAAACTGGTAAAACCTTGTTTGGAAATATTTTATTATGTTATAATCATGCATTATTATTTCTGTTGGGTGGATTTTATCCTCATTGACCTATTTTGTGCACTAATAGATACACCTACAATTGATAGAACAACAAAGACCACTACTAGTAAAGTTGAACCATTTTCTAAAGCAACTTGTGAGACTAGTATTGGTTCATTTGTGGGGACATTATTGTTGAACAAGAAAAGTATGCTTTTGTTAAAATTACCAAAGCTTCTAGGTTCTTTAAAATTGTTGTTATAATCCCATGATGTTTTGGTAGGAAATGATGTTTTCTATGATTCTCTTTTTGAAATGAAATTGAATCTATTTTGACCTACCCTACATAAAAGATATGTAGTTTCATATCCTCGCTACAATATTTTTATTTTCTTCTATTTATTGTACTATATTAAAATTATTGATCTAATAATTTTATGTTTTCAAAAAAGGTGCAATGAATAGGGTCTTGAATTAAAAAATCAACTCATTACATCTTTTGAGGACCACTTTGGAAAAAACATTTTTGACAGTGCCATACTTAAAAGATTTTCCAAACATATAAAAACAATAAAGGACCAATATAGAAGGGGTTGAAAGGATAACTCAAAGTACAAGTATCCTCCTATGATTCCACTGATGGAGTGGAACAAAACAATAGAAGATGTAAAACAAAAAAGGCTACATGATAAAGAAATTGAACCACAAGAGGGAAAAAGAAGGTATTTCATGATAGTATTAAGTAGAATGTAATCACACACTACTTAGTGATCATTTTATTCATATAATATAACATTTTTCAAACTTTTTTTAGACTTCAGGAGACATCAAAAGCTATAGAAGTGAGACTGTAAAAGAATGGCCATCACAAACTTGGCTCTGGTGGCTATATGAATCTTCACTCTCAACTTGTAACTAGCAACAATAGAATTTCATATTTTTTTTTCATATAATGTTGAAAACAATTTTGTTTAATCAAATCATGCATGTAAAATTGATGATATCAAGGAAAAAATATAGGGCATGAAACTCAATGTAGAGCCCATGGATGAAGATAAAAAATTGTCTTGAAGGAAGGCTATAAAGTCATGGCTGCACCCCTATGCCAAGAATCTAAAATCCAAAGACAAGGAAAGAATGTTGCTTTAAGTAATCATCTATGAATTTTTCATATTAATATTGATTTTTATGTCATGTTAATGAATATTGTTATGTGATAATTAAGTCTTCATTAGTATTGCATATTAATGAATTTTATATCATATTAATGAGCGTTATGTGATTGTATTAATCACATGTTATAGTTCATAAGTGGATGAATGAATGAATGAAGTATGTAATTAGATGTTAATGGGGAATTTATATTGATGTGAGAGGGAGGGGGGTGTTGAGGCTAGATGAGATTCCACCTGAACATGGCTGACATTGTTAAGTAGAGAATATTAAAGTATTCTCAAAACTAAGAGAAGCTCAAACTAACATACCTTCATTAATTGTAGGTCTAGAATGATGGGATGATACTCTGTGGTATAGTTATGAATCTCTAGAGGAAGATTAGGTACTCAATTTTCTAGCTTCAATAACTTTACCACTTTCTATATTTTGGGTCTTGTAGTTGGATCTAGATAGGAGCACCACAACCCTATCCCTACCAATTGTTCCATTTCAGCTTTCTCAAACTCCACATTTAACTTTATATGCATCCAAAACTTTTCCTTGACCATGTCTACTGCTCTTTTTGCAAGTACTTAAGTGGAAGAGAATTGTATCTATATCTTGAACCTAGCTTTTCTTCTTTAAGATAGTTTAAGTAGTTTCCAAAAGAAATCTAGAACTCAAAATGAAACCTATCCAAGTGATCCCATAGTTACCTCTTGCATATTTTGAAATGAACCTTTGCTAAATCTAGGAAACCAATGATTTCTACAATATAATGTATCCATATTCTTATTTTTTTACCCTCCTTATCTCTAATTTTTGAAGAGACATGCTTGGTATTGTCTAAATTGCCACTTCCTAAAAAATCCCCCCTCCCCACCTCTCTTTAGATATTTCACTTCACCTTATGATAGATTAGATTTCTCTTTTAGGATGAGTTTTTTTCAATTTTTAGAGGAGAACATTGCCTTAGATGAACATAAATCACTACTAACAAGAGAATTTTCTACTAAGTAAAAGAGTTAAAATAGATTTTTTATGATAAAATGAATTCATGTGTCCTTAATATAGGCAATAAATACCTTTCTGATTTCTGTCCTTATGAAGGCCAACTTGATGTATTTTAGCTAGTAAAAACAATTGATTTAATCACTTTATTCCTTCTACAACAAGATTGACTTATTTTTACAGTGAACTAAAGGCATGTTTTTATCTTTTGATCTCTCAAAGTGTCTCCCTTTTCTTCCTTGGCCCTCTTCATCATGGGGCAAACTTTGAGAATGAGGGAGGATTGATTGATCCCACTATACCTCAAGGAATTGTCTAGATTTGTCTCTAAACTTCAATTCCATTCTTTAATTTTTTTTCATCTTCCTTGTTTTTCTATGTGAATTATGATATCATTGATTATCACCTTCCCTTTCCTCATGAATTTGAGAGCCAAAAACATTTTCTACATTTTCTTATAATTTTTGGATGATAGCTTTTGCATGTGAGCTTTGATTTTCTTTCATGTGGATGCTCTATCACAACATGGAAAGGAAGTTTGTTGGGTATAAAACATACCCAGGGAGACTTGTAGAGAGGTAGAAATAAATGTTGTTCATTTACACATTTTTTTTATTATCATAAAAAGTGGAGGTCTTATATGTTTATCTCTTCATGAGTGAAGGTCTTATATGTTTATTCCTCTTTGAAATACTACAAAAACTTGGGTGTTGTGTTATGTTTTTATCTTTTAGATTTAGCAAAGAATTGGTTTCCAAGATTCCTATTGTGGATTTTATCATCACTAAAATAGATCCATTGAAGAGCCCACATTGATAACTACCAATACAATTATTTCTATTCTTGCACTTGATTACCTAGTAGAAAAAATTTCTTGTTATATCTTAGATGATGGTGCATCTCCCATCACTTTCTACTCTCTTGTAGAAACTTTGAGCATTGCCAAAAAATTGGTACCATTCTACAAAAAGTTCTAAATAAAGAACAGGGCACCCTTCATGTATTTCTCCAAAGAAAATGAGTCATCTAATCTTGATTTTGTCTTGTTAAATGATATTTTGTAGGATGAGTATAAAGGTTTCAAGAAAAGGATAAGAAGAACATCGAAGGAAAAACAAGTTTGACCTTATTCTACTTCTCATAATAGTGTTGATGATTTTGTGTATAAAAGCTTGGATTTTACAAACCATACAAGTATAGTACAAGTACTAGGGAGAGTATGAATTTAAAATGATTTTTGATTAAGCTTTTTTAGTATATGTTGGAAATAACAATAGAAAGTAATCTCTAAGAGGTGGCGGGGGGTGTGAATCAACACTTCAAAACTTTAACTATAAAACATTCACCATACATGCATCTCATAATTTAGCATATAAATTGAAATAGCTTACTACAAATGTTCATTCATATCATGGAACAAATAACACATAACACAATAAATTTGTTACCCAGAAACCCTCCAACAAGAAGCTAAAACTGGGGTAGGGATGACACCCACAAATTTTCACTACTGTAGCTATAAAGTGTAGCAAACTATGGTTACAATAAGTTTGATCATAAATTATGATCTACCTTGTGAGGGGTCTACCATGTTAAAGGCTTACAAAGACTGATAGGTCTCACCCTGTTAAAGGATTTCAACACCCTACTAAAAGTATATCTTGTTAGAGGACATAAACTTACAATAAAATAAGCACTCACTTAAGAGATTTACACAAGTCTATTGACACTTATCTATTAGGAGATTTACTTGGTATCACCTTTTAAAATGATTCAACACCATGATCCTTTGGTTAGCACTATGTTGCGAGATGTGAGATCTTCTCTTTCCTAGTGAATCCTTGATCCTTCTGGTTAGATATGTCTCCTCTATCCTCTCTATGTTTTCCTTTGTTCTCTCCAGTTGATTCTACAATTCATAGCATTATCACAACCTCCATAGCCACCATGAATACTCTTTCTACACTTAGCATTCATCTCATTCCACACATTCACTCATCCTACAAACTCTTTAGGGTTTTCCTCCTTAAAAATAGGTGTGCTAGGGTTAGGTAAGAATCAACGGTTGTAGTTGATTCATATTTTTTCTTAGAAAATCCCTTAATTTGTTTGGTTTCATGTACTACATAGGGACTCATAATATACCTCCATACATATCTTCTAGAATCATAAAACGATCATTAAGTTGACCAAAAAGTAATTTACATAGAAGTTTGTGCCATTACAAACAACTATGTATGAAATTGTTCACTCGACATCTAATGACTCTAATGATCGGCCATCACTATATTTATAATGTTGTAACTTAGTTCTTGAATGTCTTGACATACTTTTTTTACTTGGCTCCTAAATCACTCAGCATATATAGACTGCATGCCTCATGAGTGACTCGATACATACTAGGTATATTACTCAACATGTATTGTCTGGAAATTGATGCTTGACATGCTTTGATCACTCAACTCGCACTATTTTCTTAGCCCACACAAATTGCTTAGCTCATATTGATTGCTCATCTTCCTCTAATCACTCAGTTTGCACGATAATACTGATAGATAATGAATAAGTATTTTGTCATTGCCTTGTCAAAACCAATCTAATATCAATTGTATAAACTTTAATCAAGATAGCCAGAACTTCTCTATAGGATGAATATCTCAGACTATTAATTATTTATATGTACTGGTTATTCATGAAAACAAATTTGGTTCATGACAGGAAAGATGATGCTCTACCCCACTTAATATATGTTCCCCAAGGTCATCCATCAGTATAAGGCTAGTGCCATGAATGTCATGGTTAGTAGATTTTTGTTATTTCTCTTTCCAAAATTTATTTATAAATTTTCTAGTATATATTCTGATCGAAATTTTTTTTGTATAATATTGGAAACTCCTTTCCAATCTGCCTTCATGCTCTTTGTGCTCTCTTCAATCGTTGATGAATGCAAATGAGTCAAAAATTGACTATATAACCCTTCATATTCAACAATAAATGCTCAGTGATTACACAAATATAAGCATGGCTATCATAGGACTTCCCACTCACTCAACTTATACATGATTTCTAGTATGGTCTGCTAACGTAGTCAGCTTTGCTAATACTAATTACAATTCCATCACTTGACAACAACTATGAAACTTTCAATGCTCAATAACAACATGAAAACTAAAAAAATTATAGACTTCTTCCAAGTTTTAACCAATACATTTCATCTTAATTCACTCATATATAATCTTTTCAGAACTTAGATTCTTGGAACTGATGTATAATATAACATTTGAAATATCAGTCCCATACATACCTCTTGATTGCCTAGTTGGGGTTGATGTGATCACCTAATCCATTGGATGAAGTGACCTCATCTAAGCTTGATGTGCTATAATTTTCCTTCTTCTTCCATGTCTTGTTCATTCTACACTTTGACCTTCTCAACATTGACCTTTTCTTTGCATTTATTATTTTCACTACTCGATGCTGGTGATCTAGTTGGATAGTTTCTATTGATATGACCACTCTTGAGATAGCTAAAGCATGTAGTCTCACTCAACCAACTCTTATAGTTTCCTCTAAAGTGTGTTCTAATGCAATTTTTAGGAACATGTCCATATTCTTGACAATAGTGACAACTATACCTTGTATTGTCATCCTGATAGTAGGATTTTCCATTTTGTTGTACCTTTGTCTTCTTGTTTGATGTCCACCTGGCATTAGATTTGCATTTTTCATGTCCCCATGTTGGAGGCAATTTGATTTAATTAATTAAATTAATTAGGTTGTCCAAAATAATGAATATTTTATGAGGATGACTAATTAATTATATTAATTAAATAAATAAGTGGTATTAAGTTAATTATTTATAAAGTTATCAAATAAATAAATATTAAAAGGTAACTTTATATTTAATTAATTTCATAAAGTGACTTGAATTATAAAATATTTTTTATAAAGTCACTAATAAATAAAATAAAATAATGTTCTAGAAGTTTCTGGAGAAAGTGGAGAAAAAGAATAAATAGGCACCCTGGGCTTCATTCTAATCATCCAGATTTATTGTTGTTAATGTTGATGTTTGTTGATGTGCATTGTGGAGCCTAGGGTTTCTGCAATAGTCACAACTGGCCATTGATAACGAAAACTCTCAATTGGTACGCAATTTTGAGGGTGTGAAATATCACTTGAATTATTGCAACTGGGAGGAAGATACTTCAGTATTCTATTTGTGCTACATTGAGAAAAAATATTTGTGGCCATTGAGAACGAAAACTCTCAATTGGTATGCGATTTTGAGGGTGTGAAATATCACTTGAATTATTGTAGCTGGGAGGAAGATACTTCAATCTTCTATTTGTGCTACATTGAGAAAAAATATTTAAGTACAAAAAGTAGTTCAAAAAAGCAAGTCAAAAAAATAGTCCGAAAAAAGCAGGCCGAAAAAGCAGTTCAAAAAAGCAGGACAAAAAAGCAGTTCAAAAAAAGCAGGTCAAAAAAGACAATTCGAAAAAAGTAGGCCGAAAAAGCAAATCCAGAAAAAAGGAAGTGGAAAAGGAAATCAAAAAAAAGAAAGCAGAAGGTGCAGCATTGAAGGAAAATATTACAGCCATCCACAATCAAGTTCTTTACTTCTCATTTGGCATATTTTCTAAGAAATGTGAGTTTTCAGCTGTGTACAAAATTTAGCTTCAACACTTCATTATTTTATATTGTACTTGTCTTTGTTTTCCATTTGGCATTATTGGTATCAAAGGAAGGCTAGGATTTTGCAATTGAAAGGGCATTGTAATTTTTAAACACTTTATATATGCAAACCTAGAGTTTGATAATCAGCTTATTAGTTTGCATGCCAATTGTTTGACAAAATGTCAATTGGCTGTAATTTCTCTTTTTGGCATAAATAATGCTATAATTTTGCATACTAAGTGTTTATATTAATGTCACTTGGTTGTAAGTGCATTAATGCCATCCTAGGTTGCATCCAAAGTATTCGTCATAATTACTAATTGCTCTAGCTGCATTTTGCAAGTAGTTTAAGTCATATATGTACTGAATATTGCCAAAATTAGTTGCACATTCATATTAGGTCATTGTCTAGACAATCTACAGTCTTTTTTGTAAGCATTCTCTTTGATGCAAATCGAAGCAAGAATCACTGCAGCAATCTGAAAAGTTATATCAGTCATATGACCCCTTGTATACAAAGTGTTTGAAAAAATTCTTTGAGCCTTCAATCAGCATTTTGAGATCAAAATTGAGCAGGATTATTTTAGTGGTATCAGAGCTTGCTTGGAAAGTGTTTGACGAAATGTCAAACAACTGAAGTATAAAGATTTTTGGTGTTGGAAGAAGTTATAACCTATTGGGGTTAATATAGTGGTATCAGAGCGGTTTTCTTGCCATCCTGTGGGGTGAGAACTGACTTACATGAGTGATCAGCACTCTACTTTATGCAAAATGGACAGGTATAGTACAAAGTCTCTGAGGACACAATCTTGCACAATTGATAGACACAGTATCAAGAGTTAGAATTGTGGAAAGGATGGTTATTCAGACATTCGAGATGAACTTAGGAAAATAAGGCATAACATGTCTGAACTGTTGGTTAAGCACCACCGTATAAATGACAGGCTGTCCAACCCAGCTAAGGTGGATAAGTCGACTGGATTTCTATTTGGAAAATATTCTCGCAAAGCATTGACTGATACAGTGAGAGATGTTACTAGGAACCTTAATGAGGAGTTTGAGAAACAAGTTTGCAACTAGTCAGAGGTTTTAGTTCAGCAATAGGAAGAAGTGGTGAAGGATATCACGCTGATGGATAGTAACTGTCAACTTGGTACTCAAGTTGAGACAGTTGTATATAGGTTGTCAGAGGGTGATGTCACAGGTACTCGGGATGGTTTAGTTCCAACAGGCAGTGACTACAACGTAGTGGGTTCAGATGATGATTATGAGGATGTTGTTGTGCATGATGGTGAGATACTTGGTAGAAATGAGCAGACATTGAGCATTCAGGACTTTGCTAAGAGAGAGTACTAGGCACAGATAGATGCCTCGTCACATGAGTTTGAGGCTAGTAGTACTTCACATGATTTGTCCAGCCAGCTAAAGGTGAGCGAAGATAGTATTGGTACTTCATTATCTCATCATGGCAGGATGCGAGATATGATAGAGGATCACATCCGGATGATTCAGTTAAAGGGTAGACATAAGGGAGTTTAGGAAAAGTCTTCTTGTGTTGACTTACAAGCGATTAGGGAAGGAATGGGAACAATGAAGTTGAGTTGTTTACATCTTCCATCAGATCATGACCATCTTCTTAGCCTTGTCAGAGACTATTCAGATGCCTTGAAGAGGAAGGAGGAGGAAGTTGATAGGCTTTCTCGTGAGCTTGAGGACACTCAACCTTCTTTGGTGAATACTCCATTGGCATTACAGGACTAGGAGAGACATGGGGATAAGCATGGCATGGAGTTGAGTTTAGTTTCATCTTGCACTCTTGATACTCAGCTTTTTGCAGTAGGCGGATCATATGTGGTCATTGATAGTGTTGTGAGTTCATCTTGCATTCAAATCCAGGATACAGGGACAATATCAGACAAGTATGTGGAGTTAGTTGGTACTAGTCATATTACTTAGGTGAGGAGTTTGCTTGAGTTACCAGCTGATTCTAGTTTATGAATAAGGACTCAAGATTGTTTCATTGGCGTTTGGGATTCAGCCGACTGGAGATCTTTATCACTTTTTGGTAGCAGTGATTGTTTGGGTGCTATCATGGATTTGATTAGCAGATTGCACACTGTTGTCTTTTCTTGTGCCAGTAGCTTGTTCAATGTTGGTATTAGTTTTTATGCACCAGTGTTGGGCTTTGTTCATATATCCAGTCGACCATTCTTGCTAGAATGTGTTGATGATCTTTCATATTTGGCAGTGTGTACAGATGAGTCTCAGGATCATATTAGCCTTGATGACATCGAAGAGGATGCAGTGGGTAGTTTTGAAGACTTAGCTTCCTTGGTAGTTTCTTTTGGTACAGAGGAGTTGGATAGTAGTGCTACAGTTTATGATACTCAGTATGATGATATGAGCTTTCGAGTTGATTCGCAGGATATGGATGGTAATACTCTAAAGACCAGTAACTTTGAGGATACTCCTTTAGACAGTGCATCAGAAGAGGTTTGTAGAAGACAATCTAGTCAGTGCCATCATGTGTCTAGTCGGTTCAGAGTTAGTGAGCGAGACATTGCTATCACTTGCCAGCATTTTGATGCTACTCATCAGTTGTTAGCAGTTTGTGGATGGGGTTCTCCTACTAGTGATGAGTAGGGAGACAATTATCTTTCATTGACAGAGATCCACTCTTTATGGGAGGCTATTCGGATTTTGAGACAAAATTATATATAGTTGGTAGCCGATTGAGATTATCTTATGGAGTGGGGAAGTACAGCATACGATGCATTATTGACCAAGGAAGATGAGGTAAGTGAGCTTACTCAACAGCTTGAGGTGACTTCTGAGATTCTTGAGAGTACACAGTTGGCTTTTGAGGAGTCATAGTTTCATTTGGCTAAGGTGACCATGGAATTAGAGCGATGGCAGTCTTTACCAGATTTTGCAGTCTTTACTAGATTCTGTACAGTCACAAGCTGTGGTGTCTGGTGATCTGAGGATGTCCATGGTTGAAATTATCAGAGACAGTGGAGATGGGGATGCATCCATCCTTGATACTAACATTGGCATATCGGGTTCGTTCCCACTAGAGTCAGGTTCAGTTGAGTTGGGTGCTGTAGCAGATTGTTGTGGTATGCCTAACATGGTGGTGGCCTCTAGTACTAATGGCACAGAGACTAGAGATGTTGTATCAAAGATCATGTGTGATGTTGGTGAGCCGACAGTTGGCATGGTTCCTGCTAGTAATACTACTCCCTTGGTGATGTCTTTGGAGGTAGTAGTCAGTTCCAACATAGTTAATGATCGATTGCAGTTAGTTTCATCTAGATTGCAGTCTAAGCCACTGACTGAGATTGGCGCATTCTATCGGCATTACACTATGAGGTATGCTCATCAATTTACCTTTGATGACCATATTGATGAAATGATGATACAAAGATGTAGTTTGGTTCATAGTGCTCATCATCAGTTATGTGACGGTTTGACGCCTCGGGATGAGAGTTGTGATGGGCATGACATGGCGATAGGTTCTACAGTTGACAGCTTGATAATACATGACTTAGAGCAAGAGTTTGGGAGTGATGTTTTAGTAGTGGTTGTTATTGATTCTACTCCTTTGGCTATGACATCTCCTGACTTAGCTGGTGATCAGTCACAGTGGGTTGTATCACTTGTTCATGGTGAGCTGTTGACTTAGGTTGGTTCTTTTTATCAGCATTATACTATAGGGTATGTGCATCAGTTAGCATTTGATCCTTGTGCTAAAGATTTGATGGCAGGAAAATTTGGTTTGGGTTCCATTTCTTACTGCATGATGTCTTTTCACCATCAACAATGCATGGGAGTTATGGCTATGAGACAATGGCCAGTGATCTGCAGAGTTGTGTTGACTGCAGGAGTTGTTTAGTGTGTGGATTCTCCATACTTGGTACAATTTCATTCGAGAGCATTCACCATTGTTGCAGAGTTGGATTGTACATTCCATATAGGCCAGTGGGATGCGTTGATGGTATTTACTATGTTGGCAGTTGTGATTTTGGAGTTTGGTTGAGCTGTAATTGTCAGTTTGATTATGGATTCCTCTTGGTTATATTGTAGAGGATATTACAGGAGCCTATGTTGATTGATAGCAGTATAGTACATGACTATATTTGGGATCCAGGTGGATTGATTGGTTTCTTGTTCAGCCATTGCTTGGGGACAAGCAATTTTAGGAAGGGCAGACTGTCATGTCCCAATGTTGGAGGCAATTTGATTTAATTAATTAAATTAATTAGGTTGTCCAAAATAATGAATATTTTGTGAGGATGACTAATTAATTATATTAATTAAATAAATAAGTGGTATTAAGTTAATTATTTATAAAGTTATCAAATAAATAAATATTAAAAGGTAACTTTATATTTAATTAATTTAATAAAGTGACTTGAATTATAAAATATTTTTTATAAAGTCACTAATAGATAAAATAAAATAATGTTCTAGAAGTTTCTGGAGAAAGTGGAGAAAAAGAATAAATAGGCACCCTGGGCTTCATTCTAATCATCCAGATTTGTTGTTGTTGATGTTGATGTTTGTTGATGTGCATTGTGGAGCCTAGGGTTTCTGCAATAGTCACAACCGGCCATTGAGAACGAAAAACTCTCAATTGGTATGCAATTTTGAGGGTGTGAAATATCACTTGAATTATTGCAACTGGGAGGAAGATACTTCAGTCTTCTATTTGTGCTACATTGAGAAAAAATATTTGTGGCCATTGAGAACGAAAACTCTCAATTGGTATGCAATTTTGAGGGTGTGAAATTTCACTTGAATTATTGCAGCTAGGAGGAAGATACTTTAGTCTTCTATTTGTGCTACATTGAGAAAAAATATTTGAGTACAAAATGCAGTTCAAAAAAGCAAGCCGAAAAAATAGTCCAAAAAAAGCAGGCTGAAATAGTAGTTCGAAAAAGCAGGCCGAAAAAAGCAGGCCGAAAAAGCAGTTCGAAAAAGTAGGCCGAAAAAGCAGTTCGAAAAAGCAGGCTGAAAAAGCAATTCAAAAAAAGTAGGCCGAAAAAAAAAAATCCAAAAAAAAGCAAGTGGAAAAGCAAATTGAAAAAAAGCAAGCAGAAGGGGCAGCATTGAAGAAAAATATTATAGCCATCCACAATCAGGTTCTTTACTTCTCATTTGGCATATTTTCTAAGAAATGTGAGTTTTCAGCTGAGTACAAAATATAGCTTCAGCACTTCATTATTTTACATTGTACTTGTCTTTGTTTGCCATTTGGCATTATTGGTATCAAAGGAAGGCTAGGATTTTGCAATTGATAGAGCATTGTAACTTTTAGACTATTTATATTGCAAACCTAGAGTTTGATAATTAGCTTATTAGTTTGCATGCCAATTGTTTGACAAAATGTCAATTGGCTGTAAGTTCTCTTTTTGGCATAAATAATGCTATAATTTTGCATACTAAGTGTTTATATTAATGCCACTTGGTTGTAAGTGCATTAATGCCATCCTAGGTTGCATCCAAAGTATTCGTCATAATTACTAATTGTTGCAGCTGCATTTTGCAAGTAGTTTAAGTCATACATGTATTGAATATTGCCAAAATTAGTTGCACATTCATATTAGGTCATTGTCTAGACAATCTGGAGTCTTTTTTGTAAGCATTCTCTTTGATGCAAATCGAAACAAGAATCACTACAGCAATCTGAAATGTTATATCAGTCATATGACCCCTTGTATACAAAGTGTTTGACAAAATTCTTCGAGCCTTCAAACAGCATTTTGAGATCAAAATTGAGCAGGATTATTTCAATTGTATCAGAGCTTGCTTGCAAAGTGTTTGACGAAATGTCAAACAACTGAAGTATAAAGATTTTTGGTGTTGGAAGAAGTTATAACCTATTGGGGTTATTACAGCATTCACATTCTTTATGTCCATACTTTTGACAATTGTGGCAATACCCTTCAAATCTCTCAGTGCTCATGGTCTTGGTTATGTATTCATGTTCATGATGTCCTTTCTTGTTGCACTTATGATAATAACCCTTTAATTTCTTCATAAGTTTATATTTTCATTGTTACTCCTACAAAAAAAAAAATTTGTATGACCTAACTTTCCTCAATTATGACAAGTGGGTTTGTAGTTCTTACCTTTGTTGTTTCTTTATTCACCACTTCAAGAGGATTCTCCTTCCTCAATACTACTGTTTCTCAAAGTATTTGATGGCTTCACTAGGTTTATTGAAACTTTTAACAAATTCTTTTTTTGCTCTCAGTTCATTCCTTAGTTGTTCATTTGTAAATTTAGGGTTGTGATCTCAATGTCCTTTTCATTCAATTCAATTCAATGTCCTTCCCATCCAAGAAATTTTTTAAATAAGTGTTATTCTAGTTACACAATTAAGAAAATTTGTAAGATGACATAATGTATGATTTTTCTTCTTTTTTTCACACTAACGGTGGAGATTTTTTGCTTGGCTCTATTTACAAGAGTTTTATTTGATAAAACACTATCAAGTAGAATCTTCCCATACACTAAAATAATATAACTTCTATGTAAAGAAAATATCTCAAAAGATGTTGACCATTTTTAAAATAAAATAATTGGTATATTAATTTAAAATTTAATTTAACTATAGAGATTTTTGCTGAAATCTAAAATGACTAATAACTTCAATTAAAACATAATATTTTATGCAAAATAAATTAATCATGCATGATCCTTGCCTTTTGTTGTGGTGGGTTAACTATGTGAGCATGAAATAGAACAAGTGCCATGTAGTCGTGAGTATTTTCCAAATAATTAAATATAATTATATTATGATTATAGTAATTAATATAATTATATTATAATATCTACTATAATTCAAATTATAAAATTTAATGTGCTAAATATAATTTTAAAATATGGAACAAAATGATTATAAATCAATTAGTATAATATAATTGAAATAATTAGAGGAAAAGTTAGAAGACAGGCATGGTAGACCAAAGTTTAAGCCATTTAAGAAAATTTTGATAAATTTTATGAGGATATATTAAATATAATGAATAATGTTGATAGAATGAAATATATTAATTTTATCAAACATTTTTTTATATTTTTCTAATTTTGTAATTTTGATTTGCTAATATTAAAATATCATATAATATAACATATATTATTCATTTTTATGTTACAAACCTTCATAATACAAATATATGACTTATAAATTTTATTAAAAAAAGTAAGCTTATCTAAAAAATTAAGAATCAATATTTCATTAAATATTTATAAAAAGTTAATTTATAGTTAATAATTAATATAAATTAACTAAAATGCTATATTGAAAAAGTAAATATTAAAATATCATTCACAATTATTAAGATTTATAATTTTACTAATACTTGGTAAATAAAAATTAGAAATTGATAAGGAAAAAAATAGATGTATAGATAAACATGTAATGTATAAAATAAAAAATTTAAGCAAACAAGAGTGAGAAATAAGAACCCAAAATGATTAGTCAATCATATGCATAAAAATAATTTTGATCATATTAAAACTTACAAATTTAAGATCTTTACATTAAATTTTTCCAAGAAAAGTTATTGAAAATAAAAATACAAAGTCATGATTGGTTGAAAGTAGTTAACGAAACTTAATTGCAATAGTATGGAAAATACCTGCAGTATCAAAGGCAGCATTCACAACTTACTCATGGTTTATGCAGCCAATTCAGTTTCTTATCTTATCAGTCAAAGCAACTGCATATTTCATTTAAGGTTGATAATTTTGTCTACATTGCTTGCCCTTTGATGGTTGGAGATAATTTTTAGTATGCATGTAATGTAATGAAACAGGTAGAATAAGTAGCTATTTTTTTTCCACTAACAATATTCGAAGATGGGAAACTAGAGATTTCAGTTAGCTGAGGATCTTTGATGTGGTAATTTTTATTGTCTCAAATGCCAAAGGCTTGTGAGAAATGTAGTCTTACTATTAATTCAATGAATAGATTAGCTCACAAAATCTGCAGAGTTTCATCTGCACTTATGCAATGCATTTGTTGTTTTCTTGCAAGAACTTCTCAATTCATGAGAAATGATGGCTAATATGCTAAGATACAATTTAGGATAATACAATGATATATAGATTTCAGCAGATAGAATATATGTTTAAACTTCTTACGCTCACAACATGAGTTATTTACCAAACACTTCTCAAGACAAGAATCTTCTATATTTGGTCATAGAAGAAGAATTTGCAGCCTAGCATCGAAAGTCTTTTAGGGCAATTGTTTTACAATTGGACCAGATATATACAACAATTCTATGCTTATAACTTCTATCATTTTAAGATTTGAATATAGAAAAAGCACTATCTTTTTCTACTGCTATGAACCACACATAGAAGTGGGAAGTGCTAAGGCACGCATTGGTTTAATGGCAACTAAGGAGTAAACATAAATCTTGTAAATAACATTAAGATCTACTGCACACCAGTTTTTGTAAGGAGTGCACGTTTGAATTATTGTTAAACTTACAAAAATGGTAGTGGCATTAATGTCCTTTGAGCTTTCCTAAATATCATATAGCTGTAGAATACCAATGTCATTAGTGTGGAGATTTTTACAGATATTTTTCTGAATTGAATGATAGGAATTGGCTTTTTCAAAATTTAGATTTGAAAATTTGTGCATTTGTTTCAAAATTTGCAAAATGGAATTAACATCCGAGACTTTAAAACCAAGTTTTCCAATTTCCTACTAGCAAGCAGGAATTGAAAATCAAAACCTGGTTTTTTTTTTTAAGGAGTGTAAAAACAATAGATTGGACTAGTTTTTGAAATTTGCCTTCAACTCCAAGCTTACACACTTCACATGCATCTTCCGAGTGAAACAAACAGTCTCAATAAAATCCCAAAATTTGGAATGAAAATATGCAAAACCTTGATTTGGCTAAACCAACGTTTGTAGAAATCTAGGTTTTTTAAATTCCAAGAACCAAACAGACCCTTAGCGAATTGGAAAAGCAAGGACACCTTCACAATCAACTGTAACTCAGTTCCCACAGATTTGTGGAAAGAAAATTTAGCTTCTGCAATGAATATAGGTCAGACAGTCAACAATGGAATGAATTCCAGTGTAACTCTTTCGGCATCTACTAGCATTTAGGGAATACTATTTTTGACATTTCGGCTTTTTGAGCATTCTAGAAACTTCTTGGTGGATTCTATTTTAAAATTTTCTTTTAATTATTATTTTTAAAAAATTTCTCCTTGCTACTATCCCCTTGCTATTTTCCCCTACGACCAATGAGGTTTTAAATAACTACTCTTTTTTAATTTAAATAAATATATCAAAAAATTCAAACTTTAGAGGATTGAAAATTATTGGTCAACAAAATTTTTAAATAGATTTTAATGCTATTTAACACTATTGGTAGATTTCAATGTTATTTAACACTATTGATCAACAAAAGCTTTAATTAGATTTTAATGGAACTCAAGGGTTCCATTAGTTTTGGAGCCTTAGGTAGGAACCAAAAATGACAAATGACATCCCATATGATCATAATTAATTTTAAAAATCAATAAACTAATTAATTTAAAAAACCACTAAACTAATTTGACTCATGATTATTGAAAATTAGGGTTTTGCTATAGACAATCAATTCATCTTTTGGAGAACTACACCGTCCAGGAAATTTTTGGTGAGCTTCACCGTACCGGCTACGTCATGACCTTGAATACATGATTTGAACAAAACCTATCCTTAATTAGATTTATGGCTCCCTCTATAAATGGGTCATTACATAGCATCATAATCCATCTAAATCTTCATTAACTAGTACATTACTCAGTACTGGAACATTAAGATTATCCAGTGCAATCGATTTAGCGAACACTCATAGAATTTAAGATGGGCATGAAAATAAGCGCAACGTTTGTGGTGCTCTTGTTCATGTTTGCACTACATGTCTCTGCACAACGGTTTACTGGTATGGAGCAGCTATCTGATGAATGTCCAAACTGCGATAAGAGTAATGGTGGAAATCCACCATGCTACTCATAGAAGCCACTCCTCACGAAGGCTATTTCGTCCACACAATTAGCTGATACATGTCCAAACTGTGATGGCAGTCACGGTGGAAACCCATCGTGCTACAAAATGAAACCACCCGTCAAAAAGGAGGGTGTTTTTTCAGGAGAGTTAGCTCATTACGGGGAAGGGCTTCAATCAATGGACAGTTACGGCAGGGCTTAAACATCACATACTAATGATTCATTTCTAGAGTAAACATACAAAATAATTAAAGTTGACTTATTTTCTTAAAAATTATTAATTTCTTTCTTAGTACAGTCCAATGTGATGTTTAAGGATGAACATGTGTTCATCTCTACACATCTCACAAATGTTTGATTCCACTCATCTTTGTTGTAGAGGTGCATCATTAGTTAATAAAACTGGAGCCAATTGATGGCATCGCATTATTCTTGAAATAACTGTAATTTCACCTTTTCTTCTGTATGGGTTTGATACATGTCCATTAGTGTTTATTTGTTTCAATGTTATTCATGTTGATCAGACATCTAGTTTCAGATATGTGAATCATAGCCTATGCAATAGCATATCTACATTTTCATTAAAAAATTAAAATATTTGACATCCATAAATATGAATAATTGATCAAGAAAATAATAAAATTTAGAAGATTATTCAATATATTCATTTCAATATATAGGCTGAGAAACATGTGTCTCAACCTTGCAATCCTTTCTTGGAAAATTCTAGAATTTGTTTGTGGAAGTTTTCCACTTGTTTATGCATTGGAAAATGGTTAGTGAGTTGTTAAAATGAGTCTTGTCCATAGTAGAATATAGATAGGTCATTTTTAGAGCCTTGATGACTCATTTTGTGACTTTTATGGGGATCTAGACTAAGAGACAAAATTGTGGACGGGATTACTATTTTAACCTGGTTGTTTTTCCATATTGGAAACATAAATGTCAAAAATGGGTAACATGTGGCATGGTAGTTTTGCCCATGGTTTTGTCAACCCATAAGTGGTTTCTAGGTTGTAAAATCACTATAAAAGGAGGGCTTGGGGAGGTGTTTGTGTAATTGAGTTCAATTTGCAAGACTGGTGCTAGAAGGAGTCTCTCCAAGTTCGAGTTGTGGTGATGCACTCCTGTAAGAACTTGCATTGCAAGTGTATTGTAATCATCTTGGTTTGATAATACAATGTGTGAGTTTTAGAGGGTGGGGTTTTTCTCTCGGAAGGGTTTCTCCACGGTAATCACTATGTTGTGTGTTCTTTGTTATTTTGATTATGTTATTATGCATTTCTTGAGATCTTTGCAATAGTTACTTTGATTTGCATAATCGTCCTCTCAAAGATTGGTGTAGGAAGTGATTCTGCGCACCTTTGCTTTCTTACAAGTGGTATAAGAGCCTAGCCAGTTTTGGTTCTATTTGTTAGGTACAGGGTTATATGAGCTAATCAAGGGTTGAGGGGGAGCTTGTGCAGAGCATTTCATTTCTGTGTTGCAAGATTGAAAAGATGGCAAGCATGTCAGGGAGAATTGATGTTGAAAAGTTTTCTGGCACAAACTTTGAGATGTGGAAGTTGAAGATGGAAGATCTATTGTCTGATCGAGATCTATGGGATGCAATTGATGAGAACAAGCTGAGACCCACAGATCCGACATTAGCCACACAATATGATGTGACTGATAGAAAAGCTAAAGGTCTCATCAAATTGTGTCTTGCAGACTCGATTCTGATTAATGTCCATGAAGAACCTACCGCGAAGAAGCTTTGGAAAAAGCTTAGTGAGATCTGTCAAGTGAAATCACTTGTGAATAAGATTTTCTTGAGGAAGAAGTTCTATTCCTTGAGAATGGAAGAAGGTGGACAAATTTTTGAGCACCTAGAAAGGTTTAATATGTTGGTGACTCAGTTGACCTTAGTAGGGGTTCCAATGGATGAAGAAAAAAGGTGTCAAATCTTGTTATGTTCGTTGCCAGACTCATGGGATAGTCTTGTGATGGCTATAGGGAGAACTTCTGTTGTCTTGAAGATGGAGGACATTGTTGGTTCTCTACTTTATGAGGAGATGAGAAGGAAGGTCTCTCTGAATGCCAAAGAGGCTTTAAGTGTTCGTGAAAGACCAAAAGAAAGAGGCAAGAACAAAAAGCAGCATGGCCATTCTAAGTCCAAAAATAAGGGGAGATTGAAATCCCCTAGTAAGTCCAAGGCAATCTACTAGAATTGCGGCAAACCTGGACACTTCTGAAAGGACTACAAAGAGGAGAAGAAAAAGAAGAAGAAGAAGAAGCAAGATTCTAATTCTGAGTCTAAGAAGGAAGATGGATATGCTTTCATTGCAGTCTTGGCCACTCATGCAGGTGAAAATGCATGGTTAATAGGTTCAGGTGCATCTTTCCACATGACTCCTAATAGGAACTGGTTTAGTAAGTATGAATATTTTGATGGTGGTACGGTGTATTTGGGTGATAATCTAGTACTTGATATTGTTGGTCGTGGAAGTATTCGTGTGAAATTTTCTAATGGTAGAATTAGAAGATTTGATGGTGTCTTGCATATCCCTGGACTAGCAAGGAATTTGTTATCTGTTAGTAAGCTAATAGATGTAGGTGTGCATGTACAATTTTTTGAAGGTGTAAAAATGGTGAGAGGCACTATGGTAATAGCAAGAGGAAGTAGAATGGGTGCATTGTACCAACTTGATGCATGCACAGTCGAGTGCAATAGTACTTCTGATAAGATTGCGAAAAAGACTACTCAGTTGGAGAAGGAGAGAGTTTCTCTTTCAACAAATGGTCGAGGTTTTTGGGTACCCAAGGGTGCTCTGTCTACCGAATGAAAGCTTCCTGCAGAGAAGACTATGTTACGGCACTAGAGACTTGGCCACATAGGTGAGAAGGGCCTATAGACCTTGAAAAATAAGAACCTTGTTGATGGGTTGAATGACTGCAATCTTCAGTTTGATTTTTGTGAGCATTGTATCTATGGTTAAAAAAACCACATTTAGTTTTACTCGAGTTCTCATAAGTCTTCATGTATTTTGGATCTAATTCATTGAGATGTATTTGGTCTAGTTGATGTTCCTTCTATTGGTAGATCAGTTTATTATGTTTCTTTCATTGATGATTTTAGTAGAAGAACATAGGTTTATTTCCTTAGGAGTAAAGCTGAAGTTTTCAATCGTTTCAAAGAATTTAAAGAAATGGTTGAATTACAGACTGGAAAGAAAATAAAATGCTCGAGAACTAATAATGGTGGTGAATTTTGATCCAATATTTTTGACACATTTTTAAAATATTGTGGTATTAAAAGAGAGAAGACAACTCTGTATTCTCCATAGCAGAATGGAGATGTAGAAAGAATGAACAGGACCTTGATGGAGAAGGCTAGGAGTATGTTGAGTGGTGCTACACTAGAACAAAAGTTCTGGGCTGAAGCTATAGCCACTCCCTGCTACCTGATAAACAGGTCTCCTACATCAGCTCTTGTTGATAAGATGCCAATGGAAGTGTGGTCGGGCCACAAGCCTTCACTTAGACATCTGAGAGTGTTTGGTTGTGAGGCATATGCTCATCTGCCAAAGGAGAAGCGAACAAAATTGGACAACAAAGCTATCAAATGTATCTTCATCGGATATAGTTATGGTGTGAAAGGATACAGCTTTGGGATCCTATTGCACAAAATGTATTTGCATTATTTTTAGAGAAACTAAGCCTTCTTCTATTACAGTGCAGCCAGAACAAATTAAAGAAAAGAAAGAAGTGATTCAACTTCCTGCTACACCTAGGAAAGTTGAATCAAGGTCCTTAGAAAGATGAGATTTTGAAGAGAGCTCTACGAGTTCTAAATCATCAGAGGAAGAGGGAGAACCTAATCATGAACTTGAACCTCCTGAACCTAAACCAGATCTTGTTTGAAGATCTACTAGACAAAGGCAACCACCTAAAATGTATGGGTATTCTCCTGATGATTGGAGGTGCATATTTGCATTGAATGCTAACATTGATGAACCGAGATCTGTAGAAGAGGCTCTTGGTATGAATGATTCAGAGTCTTGGAAAATAGCCATGGATGAAGAAATGGTAGCTCTTAAGAGGAATCAAACATGGGACCTTGTACAATTGCCTGAAGGACGGAAGCCTGTTGGTTGTAAACGGGTGTTCAAAAGGAAGATGGGTTCAAATGGAAGCATTGAGAAGTATAAAGCACATTTGGTTGCAAAAGGTTACTCTCAAGTTGAGGGAGTATATTATGGTGATATTTTTTCTCCAGTAGCCAAAATGACATCCATTAGATTTTTGCTTTCTATTGCAGCAGCTTATGATCTAAAGATCGAGCAAATGGATGTGAAAACTGCTTTTCCTTCATGGAGATTTGGAGGAAGAAATTTACATGTCATAGCCAGAGCACTATGTGGTGAAAGGTAAAAGTCATTTGGTCTATAAATTGAAGAAATCCTTGTATGGTTTAAAACAGAGTCCTAGGATGTGGTACCAGAAGTTTGATACATATGTGTTGAGTTTGGGATTTGTGCAATCTAAATCTGATCACTGTATATATTTCAAATCTGATGGTGATGTTTTCCTAGTTATTGCCTTGTATGTCGATGACATGTTATTTATCGGCAAAGGAAAAGGTTTGATTGTAGAGTTAAAATCTCAGCTCTCAATAAAGTTTGAAATGAAAGATCTTGGTGCAGCTAGGCACATTCTGGGAATGGAGATTATATGAGATAGATGAAATAGAAAGCTTTGGCTAGGCCAAAGTAAGTATGTTGGTACTATTTTGAAAAGATTCAATAAGCAGGATGCAAGACCATTGAGTGTTCTTGTTACTATGGGAACAAAGCTTTCTAGCTCACAGTGTCCTACATCCCCATTGGAGATGGAAGAGATGAGTCGAGTACCATATCAGAGTGTTGTTGGAAGTTTGATGTATGCTATGGTTTGTACAAGACCAGACATTGCCCAAGTAGTGTGAGTACTTTCCTGTTATATGTCTAATCCAGGAAGAGCACATTGGGATGTAGTAAAAAGAGTTTTCAGATACTTGCGAGGTACCTCAGAGTACTCAATATGTTTTAATGGAACAGGAAGTGAGCATTCCTTGGATATTTGAGCCTATGTGGATTCAGACTGGGCTGGTGATGTTGATAGAAGAAGATCCACCAGTGCATATGTGTTTACATTATTTGGTGGTGCAATTAGTTGGATGAGTAAGCAACAGGCTGTGGTCGCTTTGTCCACTACTAAGGCAGAGTATATGGCAGCTACTCATGCCTATAAAGAAGCCATCTTGCTAAAAAGATTGTGTTCAGATAAAGAGTTCAAACAAGGTGCAGTGACAATTTATAGTGATAGCCAGAGTACAATCTGCCTAGTGAAGAACTTGACTTTTCATGCGAGGACCAACCACATTGATGTACAATATCATTTTGTAAGAGATATGATCGAGGACGGCAAGGTGAAGCTGGAAAAGGTAGAGACTTTGGTGAATGTTGCTGATGCATTAACTAAGCCCATGAGTACAGAAAAATTTAGATGGTGTTTAGAGTCTATGGGCCTCTCGGCCCCTAGCAATTAAGTCCATGATATTTTGGATCCTCTGACTCTTGCAAGGTGTTCGACAAGTGGGAGAATTTTGAGAAACATGTGTCTCAACCTTGCAATCCTTTCTTGGAAAATTCCAAAATTTGTTTGTGGAAGTTTTCCACTTGTTTATGCATTGGAAAATGGTTAGTGAGTTGTTAAAATGAGTCTTGTTCATAGTAGAATATAGGTAGGTCATTTTTAGAGCCTTGATGACTCATTTTGTGACTTTTATGCGGGTCTAGACTAAGAGACAAAATTGTGGACGGGATTACTCTTTTAACCTGGTTTTTTTTTCCATATTGGAAATGTAAATGTCAAAAATGGGTAACATGTGGCATGGTAGTTTTGTCCATGGTTTTGTAAAACCATAAGTGGTTTCTAGGTTGTAAAATCACTATAAAAGGAGGGCTTGGGGAGGTGTTTGTGTAATTGAGTTCAGTTTGCAAGACTGGTGCTAGAAGGAGTCTCTCCAAGTTCGAGTTGTGGTGATGCGCTCCTATAAGAACTTGCATTTGCAAGTGTATTTAATCTTGGTTTGATAATACATTGTGCGAGTTTTAGAGGGTGGGGGTTTTCTCCCAGAAGGGTTTCCCCACGGTAATCATTGTGTTGTGCGTTCTTTGTTATTTTCATTATGTTATTATGCATTTCTTGAGATCTTTGCAATAGTTTCTTTGATTTGCATAATCATCCTCTCAAAGATTAGTGTAGGAAGCAATTCCGCGCACCTTTGCTTCCTTACAGTTTCAATGTTATTTATGCTGATCATACATCTAGTTTCAGATATGTGAATCATAGCCTATAAAATAGCATATCTACATTTTCATTAAAAAATTAAAATATTTGATGTCCATAAATATGAATAATTGATCAAGAAAATAATAAAATTTAGAAGATTATTCAATATTTTCATTTCACAATTTATATAAGATACAATAGCTTTCTATAATTTAGGAATTCTAATAATTTTGAATTATATTAAATCTTCAGAATATTTTGCGTCCGAAAAATCAATTTAATTAATAGATATAAATCTTTTCATAGAAGGATTCCTGACTTGTAAGGAAATTGAGTCCATAAATAAATTTCTCTATAAAAATATCAAATGTCTATATGTCTTATACATTACTTTTATATCATATATGACTAGTATAATGTTATTTTTATTAAAACAAGTAGAATAGAATTATTTAAATGTTACCATTCTTATATTAAAGATTACAAGAAGAGATTATCTCCCATTAGATTTAACTAATAAAAAATAGGATGAAAATTCATCTACTAGATCAATAGTTACATATTATTATTTAATAAAGAAATTAGTAATTTAATCAACTGGTCAAACTTTATTGCCATCAATATTACATCAATTTTAAGGAAGTAGCTTTTGAGCCTATCACCAGAGAGGTCTTGAGTTTGAATCTATCAATTAACACATAATAATAATTAAACTTGAAAAAAAAATGAATCTAGACTTCAATCCATTATCTATTGAAAAAATGTTTCATATGACATTTATAATCAATAGCTTTTGACCCCACCTAAAATTCTCAACAATAACTAGAACCAATAAATTAAAAAATCAACAAAATTATTTTTTTAAAGGTTAAAACTAGCTTATAAATGTCCAAACTACAATACCACTAATGGTGCAAATACATCGTGTAGAAATAACACCAAGAAGGGGTCAATCATGTTTTCTGTGGATAGTTAGCTGTTGAAGGGCCTACATCTGAGTCTCAACCCATGGGTAGCTACTGAAACCCATGGGTAGCACTCGTCTTTATTTGTTGAACACCAATAGTCAATAAAACTGCCGCCAGTTGATGGCATGGGATAATTCTTCAAATAGCTGTAATTTCACCTTCATTTATGCAGAAATTTGATTTATGTCAAGTCTTGTTGATCAGCTAATTACCTGATATTCTATATAAGGTTAGCTCTCTTAGAATGAGAATATGTAACATGTGTGAAGAAACTATGTCAATAATGATTAGTATTACTATATAGATGATAGCAACATGAAATGTTCTATAGAATAGAAAAATGATATATGATATTTATGAGAGTAATTAAGTTAAAGTTTTGAGGAGAAGATAGACCATATTGATTTGTGATATTTTAGATATTATTTATTACACTTAATATACTATTGTAATTTCTATTTAATTTGTATAGTTGATCAATCTACAACTAAAGGTCTTTATCAACTTTATGAGCTTACAAAATTAATATAACAATTTTCACTTAGTTACTTTTTAATATATATCTATCTAGTTGCTCATCTAGGATCAACAATCTGGAAAAGATATTTAGCTATCTTAATGGGAAAACCCAACATACGTGGAGAATAGCAGCAATCATTAAAGAGACAAGATCTATATTAAATACCTTTGATAAAGTAATTATTTCTCATGTGTACAAATAAGCCAATGTTGTGTGGATTACATTGCTAACTTGGAAGTATAGTCTGAAGTCAAGATATCATGTCAAGGTAATCTAATAAAAGATTGATTTTCAAAGGGAAATATTTGTGAGCACAAGAGACACTGCCTCATCAAAAATCTAAACAAGTATGATGTATACATTAGGTTCATTATAATTTAGTATGGAAAACTTAGAAAATTAAAGGAAGTGATGGGAGACACATTTTCTAGATTGTTTTGGCTGTTCCTTTGCTTTGCTACAATATTTTACAAAGTCATCTAATTTGTGAATGCGAGAAGACTACTAAAACAAGAATGGAGGGAAATACCTCAAGTTTGGGAATAACTAGTGGAGGGAAGACTGACTTCATATCTAGAATGACTGAAATGAACCTAATGAATTAATGAATTTTTTTTAAGGGGCGGAAAGACTATAATATCACAATGAATGGGGTTTACTCCCCTCTCAACACCAATTTCATCTCTAAAATATATGGCTTTTAGAATGATGGAAATAAATTCTTCAAGGAGAGGAAAACCACAAAAGAGGCTCTAAATGTTTTCCCAAAGGATAATATGGAGAAAAAAAGGGGCATTGGTAAAGGTGGTTATTTCTTTCTCTAACAAGAAAACAATTTCATCTCTACAATATAGGGCTTTTAGAATGATATAAAGAAATTCTTCAAGGAGAGGAAAGCCACAGAAGAGGCACTAATTTTTTTCCCAAAGGATAATATAGAAAAAAAAAAAGCACTAGTAATGGTGGTTATTTCTTTTTCTAACAAGAAAATTAAACCATTATACTATTTTGTACTAGTATCCTAGATGGTAGGATAAAGTGGGTGCACCATTTTAATTTTTTTCTTCTTAAATCATCTTCAGTATGGAAATATAATTTTGTTTTCCTATTTCATCATACATTACTTTAATAGAAGTGTGGGCCTATCCTACATGAAGGCCTCATCCTTCTTTCATTTTTTGAGTATTACAAAGATAAGAACCTTACCATGAGCCCTGATATGAAACTTGCAAGTGGGTTGAGGAGCAAAAGGAAATATTCTACCAACAAGAAGAAAAAGAATGTGGAGAGTGAGGATTCTAGGATGGAAATGGTTCATGAGGAGGAATCTATGGACACTCATGAAGATTGTTAATGTTTTAGTGTCAGTAGAAGTAAAACATTGATTATTTGATATATTAATCTATGTTTATGTTTTTTAGATAAATTGTTATTGGTGATTCTTATATATATATATATATATATATATATATATATATATATATATATATATATATATATATATATATATATATATATATATATATATATATATATATATATATATATATATATATATATATATTATGCATTATATATCTTATATATATAATATATATGATATATGTAATATAATATGTATTATATATATTATGCATTATATATTATATTATATTACATATATGGTTAATATATTAATATTATATATATAATATGAGATATGCATATAGTTATTTATAAACTAAATGGTGATTAACTATAGAGACATGTCTCCTCCTCTCATATTATACATATATGAGATTCAAATCTGCATTTGGAAATCATCAAGTACAATGACAATGAAAGTACTTTTGCAGAAATGATCTCAGTTACTTTAACATGGTATCAGAACCAACCTGCAAATATATTTAAATGATCAAACTCACTTAGATAAGCAACTCCAATATAGCAGACTGAAGACTAAGAGTTGAAGTATGCACTGATACATAGCAGAGTATCTATCTAGCATAGCCAAGAAATGGAAAGATGAGAAAAGGGCCAATAATTCTGATCATAAACTCCATGCAAGTGTGATACATATCTAAATATATCGAAAGAAAAAAATAGATTAACAAATGTGTAACAGAAATACATCAATGATGAAATTAAAAGAAAAATTATAAGACGATGATATTCTCCACAAACACAAGGATACAACATCGGTGTGATTTACTGCAGAAAACACTCATTAAACGATGAGATGGGAAAGGAATGAAAATTCATCAAGCACCTCTGTTTTGACTTGGTCATCAAGCAGTGAAGGAAGAAGTGTATTAATGTGATAAGCGATGCTATGTGAGATGTGACCTTACAAAAATAAGTAAATATGCAGTGACCAGTAAAATTAGATCACGTACAGCAGGTGACCAAACACTTCACAAACCATAGCATAAATCACATGAATGATATGCGGCGTGGAAATCAGACATTACTTTCAAAGAATGGAACATTTGAATTGGGTTTCTTCAGCCCAAGTGGAACAAATAACTGGTACATTGGAATCTGGTATGCCAATATAGTAGAGAAGACAACCGTTTGGGTGGCCAACAGAGAGACTCCTATTAGAAACAAGCCTGGCATTTTGAAGCTATCAAAAGAAGGTAAATTGGGTCTATTTGATGCAAAGGGAACATCTATTTGGTCGGTCAATGTATTGAGTAAGGCATCCAGGGCCAAGCTATTGGATTCTGATAATTTATTGATGGTGAAAGATGACAACAAATCTAAAATGGACTGGAAGAATTTAGTCAATCCAACAGATACCTGGTTGCTTGCAATGAGATTCAGGAAAAGGCAAAAGCTTGTGTCTTGGAAAAGCTCATCCAATCCCAGTCCGAGGCCTTTCTCCTATGAAATAGATCCATATGGTGCCTACCAAATCATCCTGATGTGGAATAACTCTGTAAGTTATTGGGAGAGCAAAGTTTGGGATGATAACATTTTCAGTTGTCTTCTAGAAATGGCAACCAAAGATGTCGTCAATTGCAGTGTTGAAATTACGAGTTCAGGCATATCTGTCCATTTGGAAGTCGCTGAGAAGTTGAAAGGGCTCACACATTTCGTGTTGACCAAGTCTCAGAATGCTCAATATTATCAGTTCAGTGGGAATAAGTGGAACCTATTTTGGTCTCTGTCGAAAGAGGAATGTGTCGTGTATGGTCATTGTGGCACTTAAAAAACCTGACTATGATACCCTTGATCAATTCTACAGCTATGTGGAAGGCTTCATCCCAAAAGACAAGGAAGCCTGGGATTCATAGGAGTGGTGGTCCAGTGGCTATGTTCGATAGAGCCCCTCGAATTGCAGCACTAACATATTTGTCAACTCCAATGCAATGCCATTTAGTGAGCACGCCTTCTCGCGGATGGCTTCAACATCACACACTAAGCTTCATTCTAACACTAAAAGTGTTAAATAGTCAAAGTTGACTTATTTTTTCCAAGCTTAATTTTCACCTTAGTGTGTGATGTTTAAGGATGGCCCACCTCCTCATACCTCTAATTATAATTAATCTAATGTGCTGATGTAAGGAGGTACAAAGAAATAGACTACTCCTTCACAAAACCCTACTACTCTACAATGTGGCATGGAAGAAAGTTCTTGTGATTAGCATGCAAGGAAGCTTATCAAAATATAATTTTCTTTATGACAATGTTCTATGAGACAAGTCAGATAAACTGCAAGGATAAAAATGTAGGGACAATTGAGAAAGTTGATATTTAATAAGAGGAATATAAAAATGGTAGAATCACTACATTACTATTGAACGAACAAACTGAATCAATAGAAATACCACCACATAATGTAACACTAGGACCAATAAGGTCAAGACAAGAATAATGGGTGATTCCTCATTGGTTTGACCCACTTCATGTATGAACAAAAATGTGCATTACGTGTTCATTATAATAATGAAGGGTCATAATATATGTAAAGCAAGATGAAAGATCTGACTTCCCTAATGACGATTGGAGCAAGAGTTTCCATCAAATCCATACATTCAATGATATCATCCATTCAATAAATAACAAAAGAGGGCTAGACCTAGACAATCCTATGAACTAAAGAGGGAGATTAATATTTCAAGAAATATTGGAAGAGAGGGAGAAGATACAGAATATGATTCAGTCAATCTTTAGTGATCTCGATCATATTGATTCAAAGGGAGTAAATCATGTTGTGATAGAATCTTCAATGGTCAATAAATTGTAATAGTCAAGAGGACTATAATTTCATGAAACTATGTGATTTAATAGGTCTACCCCTTGTGGACAAGTTTGTGTTCACTTATACTACTAAGCTTAAGGTTTGGAGTGTCTATGGATGAAAAGAGAAAGTTGTAACTTAGACAGAAGTATTCAAATTTGATGTGATGTGAAAGTGTTCAAAGATATACGAGTGGTAACTTTACATTGTGGGGGGAATAATAGACAATGTTTCATTCCCATTTGAACCATCCATAGAAAAGGATATATTCCATGACCCTCATGGATAGATAAGTACTTATATCTTTTACATTTATCTATTCATTTATTTGTAATTCTATACATACTATAAGGGTCTTTTGCTTTGATCTTTTCCTTTATGTTTGAGGAAATTCTTATAGGAAAAGAAGGTTGATACTTCAATATGCTACCAAATATTGTACAAGACTAAATCTAATGATAATAGTTCCAAAGACCCTGATGATCAAGTGTGGCTCTTGATGCAAGTATCTTTGATTATTGAAATTATGAGATTCTTCTACATTAAGAGGGAGTGTGACACTTCTTCAAAGGCAATGTTGGAGCTTAGAAGATTGATACTTAGAGGGAGTCTTGAAATCCATGTGGGTGACTACATGATGGTGATGGGCCTACTCGTATGTATATCATGAGGGAGTTATGAGTTTGTCAAACATCCTTGGGAAAAGAGAGTTTTTTTGAGGAAGTAACAAGAGGACCTGACATCCTAGGGTCTATATTCAGAGGGAGATATTTTGAGATGCAATCCCTTATGGATGATATCTTATCTATGAGGATAAGTTCTAAAAGGAACTGTTAAATTGAAATATTTCAAAGGTAAAAACTGATATGTTGATTTCAATCTATATTTGGTTATATAATTGTTGTTTCAGATATGTAATGAAAGGTGACAATATTTTATTGGCATATATAAACAGAAGGTAATCATTTAAGGTGATGATCTTACATATGATATGCCTATTATCATGGTTCTTTGGCCCAAAATATACCAACCACTATGATAACAAACAAAAGGAAATCTTTGCATGGTGATGATCTTACAAATGATAGTCCTGTTATCATGAACATCTCTAGACATTGCTTAAGTGCAAGTAGAGAGCATGAATGTGTTATGGGCATCTCTAGACATTGCTTAAGTGCAAGTAGAGATCATATGTGTATCGTGAGCATCTCTAGACATTGTGTAAGTGCAAGTAGAGATCATGAATGTGTTATGGGCATCTCTAGACATTGCTTAAGTGCAAGTAGAGATTATAGGTGTATCATGAACATCTCTAGACATTGCTTAGGTGCAAGTAGAGATCATGAATGTGTTATGGGCATCTCTAGACATTGCTTAAGTGCAAGTAGAGATCATATGTGTATCATGAATATCTCTAGACATTTCTTAAGTGCAAGTAGGGATCATGAATGTGTTATGGGAATCTCTAGACATTGCTTAAATGCAAGAAGAGATCATGAGTGTGTCATGAACATCTCTAGACATTGCTTAAGTGCAAGTAGAGATCATGAACTACAAATGTGTCATGGACATCTCTAGACATTGCTTAAGTGCAAGTAGAGATCATGAAAATTTTAATCACTATGGGCATCTCTAGACATTGCTTAAGTGCAAGTAGAGATCATAGGAAATACTTTATGTTGCTTAATATACATTGTGTTGATTACTTAATGATTATGATTCTAATCTAATGATGTTTTACTTCTCCCTTGCTTAAGAGGGAGTGTTAATGTTTTAGCGTCAGTAGAAGTAAAACATTGATTATTTGATATATTAATCTATGTTTATGTTTTTTAGATAAATTGTTATTGGTGATTCTTATATATATATATATATATATATATATATATATATATATATATATATATATAATATTATATATGTAATAAATATTATATATTATGCATTATATATTATATTATATTACATATATGGTTAATATATTAATATTATATATAATATGAGATATGCATATAGTTATTTATAAACTAAATAGTGATTAACTATAGAGACATGTCTCCTCCTCTCATATTATACATATATGAGATCCAAATCTACATTTGGAAATCATCAAGTACAATGGCAATGAAAGTACTTTTGCAAAAATGAACTCAGTTACTTTAACAAAGATAGGGTCTCTAAAGATTTTTGAAGTGAAGAAGGTGAAGGGATGGAAATATGGGGAGAAAGTGATGATTCCATTCATCTCAAAAGAATTAAAAAATTCTCATCTTCCCCTAAAGGCAAGAAGACCTCTAAAGAGGAGAAAAAGTAAAGCTTGGGTGGGGATTTTGGTAAAGAGAAGAATATAGATAGGGCAAACCACCCTATCAGAACACATTGCTAGGTACCCAATCTCATATTATGAAGAAGAACCTATGGAGGAAAAGGAAAAGGAAAAGGAAAAAATTTCTCCTTGCCCTACCCAAGGTTCTCCACATGACATTATTAGGGTTAAGGAGAAAGTAAAGACATCCATTTCTTTTGATAGTTGGGTTATTAATAAAATGAAAATCATAAAATAAGCAGTGGGTAAACTAGAAATGGATTTGCACAAAGAGATCAAAACATGGAGAAGGGTAGATGAAGGTATCTTAGGGAAAATACAGGACCTGAAGAAATTTATTAAGAATATTTCCTCCACAATTCAAGGGCTAGTCGAGAATCTAATCATTGGGAAAGACAAAGTGGATACAGAGGGTAAACCATGGGAGAACCTGGTAAAATAATGAGGGGAAATTGAATAGGAAAGCTATTAAAAAACCAAAGAATAAAAAGGAGGACACTAAAGGTAGTGAAGATCTAGGCAACCAAGTTTTTAAAGAAGTTGACTTAGTTTTGGCTCTCTGTTAGTTTTGTTATTTTTTTTTGTTTCTGTTGATCTAGTTTGTGTACTAGTTATTTCTTTTGTGCTAGTCTCTAATTTCATAAGGCTAACAATTTCAACGGTTTATCCTTGACTAGCATAATTTTAATTTTTGAATTCATTATTTAAATCATTGTATTTTGATACTTCTAGGTTTTGGGTCCTTGTAAAACTTTCTCTTACCTTAATCCAATATAATATGAAAGATATATATGAATGATAGTCACTATATTGCAAAGTGACTTTTTTCCTAAGTAAATTTTAAAAACATAGATATAATATCAAATGCATCAACTTGAAGTAATGTAGATACTCTTCAAAACTAGACTACACTTTTATATTAGTTTAAGTTTACTAATAGAAGATTTTCAAAAAAATTAATATGAATACTTGGAATGCTATTAAAAAATTATCATCTACTTTTAATTATTAGAAGAGTCTAGAAAGTAATGTTGGGATATTAAATTGGCGGTTGGCTCTATGAAACCAAGGAACCACCTAGAAAAAGAGATCATCAAGCTAAGGAGTGTCATAGAGTAGGTGAGTGAAATATTCATTAATATTTTTATTACAAGAAATTTTTGAACAATATGACCATAATGATTCAAATTTTCTAATAAGAGATAAAAAAAAATAAAAGAAGATTTTATTTCACAGTCTTGTCCCATGCTTTCATGATTCAATTATTCAAATCTTCTACTATTGTCCTATGCTTTAATGGTGCACACATAGATTTTTTGTTTCTATTTTTCACACATTCACATAAAATAAAATATATATTTGAAATTATATACCCTAACTAGAAAAGTGGTGATACCTAAGTTAATAGTGGAGGACACATATAATATTTATCATATATATAATTGAATAGACCCTATTTATAACTATATATAATTTACTCTAGAATAATATTACATATATTATAAATAAAAAATGTATAGGAAAAAGCATTGTACATGTGCACCTTGCCTCCTCCTTTAGAATCTTGCTAAACTTTTTTGAAGAGTGTCGTCTTCTTGTTCTTTTAGTCTTTTTCATGCATAGTTGCTCCTTTATTTTATCACCCATCAGAAATTTGGAAAAATACAAGATAAATATACAGAATTCCTCCCAATTGATGTAAATATTTATTTATTTATATATCAAACAAAAAAAATCTAAAAATCAAATAGGCTAACCTAGATAGTAAATTCAATCAAAACAACCTAGAGAGTTTTGATTGAGACTATCTAGGTTCCCTTTAACCCCATCTTAACCTAGCCAAAAAGTTTCTATCAAAACTACCTAAAAGTTGGTTTGATCAAATCTACATAATTAGTTTCAATAGAAAATTTTTTTCTATTGAAACTAGCAAAATAGAAGTCCTTTGCAAATCATATAATATTTTTAGTTGTTTTCATGGCTTTTGAGCTTAATTACTATATTCAACTGGAAAATTGAAGACACATAATTTTGCATGACACAAGTACTTAGAATGGGCTTTCTAATGACTATAATTTGATATATTTTGTATTTTTTAGGTATACATTTGTTGATATGAATTGAATAGAGATTCATTATATAAAATAAACCTCTATATTGGACACTCATGGAAAAAAAGTATCTAAGAGAATTTTTTTTTTGAAAAATAACTACAATGTCCACTTTCAAGTCTTCTTTTAATCAAATAAAAAATAAATTTTTTAATCAGGAAAATATGTAATAAGTTACTTTCATCAAAATCTTTGTTTGCCCAAATTAGAGTTAGGTAAAATTAACCAGTGATAAAATATGGTATTCTAAGGATATGGATTCCAAACAACCTCCATGAGTATTGTATGAATGTTAAATAACTAAATTCAAAAGAATTACATCCATATCCATTATAGAAAAAATTATGTGAGTAAAAAATAATGTCACTCTTTCAAAATCATATTTTTGATAACATGTACCACTTTTTATGGGAGAAAAAACAATTCAATCAAATCAATTCAAAAGAAATAAAAATACATATATTTAGAATCTAAAGAGAAAATTGTAAAAGACAATTCAATAGTAGAAGGTGTATAATTATTAAATTTAAACAATTTAAATCCAACAAGTCTACCAATTAGACTATCTAGCATCAGATCATTACTAGGTCTACATCTTGGTTCTTGTATTGTAGATACTCTAATTGAACAAATGGGAAGTAAAGTTCTTAATACCTTGCTAATCATAGTCTCTTTAGATATGTCTACTCTAGGACATCTAATTGCATTCACCACTTCTTTGATTTGGTCACAATATTGTGAAATAGTTTCTCCTTCTATTATTCTTATGTCATCAAACTTGCCTCTTAAACTTTTAGCTTGAGCCCATAACACATTTCTAGTCTCCTCCATGAATTTGCGGAAACTTATCCAACATTTTCTTTTTAGTAGTGCAATCCATTACATCATCAAATTTAGCATAATTTAGGGAAGATGCTAGAACTATCATCATTTGATTATGCTCCTTCTCTTTGATTTTCTCAATTTTCACGAGCCTAGGAACTTGTGTGTATTCATTGTCCAAGTAGTATTGTGAAAATATCCAACTTCGTATAGATGCAATCTCATCAGACTTTGTCATTTTGGAAAGTTTTCTTTGTTCTTCGTGGGTACCTCTCTCTTCTACATCTTGGACTTTTAGCTTAAGTCCATGCAATCTTTCCTTATAAGGACCAAAAGCTCTAATACCAATATTAGAATGATTAGAATAACTGAGAGGGGGGTGAATTAGTTATCCTCAGGTCCAAATTTACCAATTCAACTTTTAACAACTTCAAACAACTTAATCAAAATCATAAATCCACTTGGCCAATATATTAATTCATCAGTAAACCAACTTGTCATATTATCTCTTAGCTCTCTATTAATAGTATATTGAATTACAAAAACATATAATGGTAAATAGAACAAAAAATTGAAGAAACATTCACACATGTATGACACTAGGATTTAATGTGAAAACCCAATTTGGGAAAAATCCCACCAAGTAACATGCTACCACTTTTCACTCTTTTGAAGTTGCCTTGATTAAGACCTATCCCTGTTAAACGTTAAAAAATACACTATTAGGATTCGCCCTACTAAAGGATTTAAAGACTTTATTAGGAGTGGCCTTGTTAGAGGTCTTTAGAAAATTCCATCATAATCCCATCTTGATTAAAAGATTTACAATATGACTATTAGGTCAACCTTGATTAAAGGATTTTATTGGCACAATGGTTAGAAAATAAAAGCTAGGTTTATTAGATAAAATACAACTCACTTTGCATGTTCATATCTACATTGAGCTCATTCTTGGTTCATTTATTGGTCTTCATCATGGGTGAAATTAAAAAGTTGTGTCACCTTTCAAGATGACTTATCAAAATGATTAAATTTTGATATTTCTATCTAAAAATCAATTTTTTTCGAAAATATGATCTAGATAAATTCATTCTAGCTAACTTATATATGGTCTCATACTTTTCCAATTAGAAATGTCTATTAAATGCATCTATTATACTAGTTTGTATCCAATTACTAAAGAAACAAAATTATTTCAAAAAAGTGGCATTTCAATAACTCTTACTAATTTTTATGATATTTTTTAATAACATATAAACACCATTTTATAGAGTATAGAGTCAATAATATTTCCATATAGAGCTTATAGTGTTTGAATTAGATATAGTATATTGTAATAAAAAAAACTCTACAACAACATATTTTAACACTTGAAAAGAGATAATTTTTGAGGGAAAAAAAAATATTAAATCATTTCAAAAAAAAATTAAATTAAAATGATATTCTAGAGGAAAGAATCCTCTTCAAGAATGTAAAATTGTTCTCCTAGTTAGAATAGATTTTTTTTGATATATGTGGTGGGAGATGAAAACTATCAATTTCAGGTGAGTTCAAAATTGAATTGTTATAAAATAGAAAATATAGGTCTAAAGCCAATTTTTATTTTTGATTGTTCTAGATATGTATTTTTTCTATAACATAGTCTAAGATCAAATGAAAATAGATCTATTTCCATATAGTTTTGTGGTGAGAACTAGAACCCTAATTTTTAATGTTTTTCAGCTGCTAATTTTTTTTCTATAAAAATTAGGAAAACATATCAATTATTCTTCCAAATAATTATTAACAATTATAATCTTAAACTTCATCCATTTATACACATTTCATTAGTTTACTTCATTTTAAAATTCAAAATACTATTGCCAATTTTATGTCATTGAAGGTGAACAGTTATACTTTTGTTAGCCTTTTTCTTTACAAAAGGGTGACATGGGTTTGTGCTTTTACCCTCACATTCTTTATCTTTGATCTCTAATTTTCTTGGAAATTATTCAAGCAATCCATTTTTCACCAACTTCTCACTTTTTCTCTACAAATCCATTCTTCAAAAATTCATCACAAATTCACCAGCCAACAATCTTGTAAACCATCTCTTATGTCTCCTTTAATATCTAGCTTTAATATTTTTTTGGTTAAACATGCCTGAGTGCACCAAGATGGTGTACAAAAAGATGGCATAAGTGGACACCTTCTTTCTAAAATCAGGTAAAATTGAACATGGACAAGACATTTGAGGGGACCACCACTCAAAATGGTAAGATGTGTAAGACTAGGTGGGTCAAACTCTGCCCACACAAAAACCAGTTATTGAATTTCTTTGAAAATACAACATAGCTTGTTTTTTTGTAGCACAGAAGACAGTTATATTTGCTATTTTACACATCCCTTTCATAGGATGATAGTTAAGAGTCATACCTCAAAGTTATATTTTTTTTGTAATTCTTTGATGAGTATTTTATTTTTTTATGAATTATTGAACTGACTAAATCCTGAAATTTTGGTATCTATTCATGTGATGAGCATAACTTTCACCAAAATAATTGAAAATGGATTTTTTTTTAAAATGTCTATAGAATCAAGTGTAGAATAATAATATATAGATTTTTTTGAATTTTTTTTGAAGTATATCAAAAGTTATTAAAAAAATGCTAGACAGATGTTTGTGAGGAATGTCTAGGCATTGGTAAAAGTAATTAAAGTTTACTATGTTAATATTGTCCAAAAATAGAAAAAATTATATTTTTAGAAAGCTAATAAGATGTGTTAGATTATGATGGTGATTTTAGACATACCCACTTCACCATTTCCAAAATTGATGAAGGCAAACACAAAAATTCATCTTAGAACATGAAAAAACATCCAAAGGAAAATAGTCTACCAAGCCTTTGGATCATTTTCCTATGCTATCACTCTTTGCATCTCTATCTCTCACTTTCTCTTGTCCTATACCTCTCCCTCTTCTTATCCCTCTTTTAACCCCTTACCCATATCTCTATGACCCCTAATCTTTGATACCCCCCCCCACTCTCTTATATATAGGAGAAAATGAGAAGGGATTTTACATGGATATAGAGAGTGAGAAATATGAAGAGAGATAGAAATTGTGTATGTTAGGAGTTTGTTAAAGAATGTGAGATTTTAAGAGTTAGTAAGAGAGATATCTTTGGGGTTATTTAGTCAATGAGTGTGTGTGTGTGTGTGTGTGTGTGTGTGAGAGAGAGAGAGGGGGCGGGGGGGGGGGGGGGCGAGGGAGTGATGGAGAGAGATGGAAGGGAATATAATGGATACAGAGATTAGGTGATAGGATTTTGTGTTGTTTCTTTTTGTGTGTGTGTTTTTGCATGTGTGTCCGAATGCACACATGCGTGTGTGTGTGTGTGTGTGTGTGTGTGTGTGTGTGTGTGTGTGTGAGAGAGAGAGAGAGAGAGAGAGAGAGAGAGAGAGAGAGAGAGAGAGAGTTTAGGAACTATTAAGAGATATATATTAGGGGGTTTTTTTTAAAAAAATCAAAAAGTAACATAGCACTTATATAATATATTTATTAATAAACTAGTTCAAGGGCTCATCAGAGAAAGAACTAGCAAGAAAACTATGAATTATTGCCAAAGTACAAAAGTGTTAAAAGCTGATATGTCATACCAGGCATACCTACAACAAAATACAATTTCTCTGCACTAAGAAAGAGTTCCCAAAATATGGTATATATTAATAATCAACAATGAACAGTGTCCAATTATGCCAATGAACCTCTCCTGCTGAAAGATTTAACTAAAAACAAGAGAGTATTGAACCTCCTATCTAATTGGAGAGTTTGTGAACCAAAAAATACCATCCAAATCAAATTCTGGGAGATGAACCATGAAGGCCAACCTTGTACATTCCATTTACAGCAAAAAGATGAATTCTCATGCACAAAGAATGTGCAAACTAATAGCTATGGGACGATCAATTATAGTACTAGTTTCTATTAAGCTTCATTCATCTTCTTTGTGTCCCAAATATGGCACTCTTCTAAGCATGGGAATTTCAAAAAAATAACCTTTGAATGAGAAGATTCAAATATGGAGCCTTCACAACCAAGATTAGCTAGACAATCAGCTAGTTTATTGCCCTCCCTCAGAGTATGAGAGAAACAAGTAGCTTGAAAAGAATCAATTAAAATCCAACCTTGTTGAAGAATATAGGCTAGTTTCTAGGAATGAGAAGATCATGAGAGACAAGAGTTTATAAATACCTAAGAATCACCTTCAATATGGATGGTGGAAACATTACATCTCTTTGCCAAAATTAGACCTGCCAATAGGGCTTGAGCTTCTGCAAGGTTGATAGTACCAACTGGTAAAACATCTGCTTTGATTGCAACTACTTCACCTTGCCAATTTCTAATACAAGCACCCAATCCTGACTTACCAGGGTTCCCATGAGAGAAACCATCAAAATTTAACTTTAGAAAATTTCTAGAGGGGGATACCATTTTACATGAAGTCGATCATATTGATGATTAGAATTCCATTTTGCAGAGAAACCTAGAGGTAACTTAATTTGTTTCCACTATTTTAGAAGATGATAATCCCAAGCAGATACTGAAATACTATTCATACAATTGAATATATTTGCATTTACTTTCTTTGAAATTGCATTCTCAATCCCGTCTAGAACAGATTCTAGGTTTGATTTTTCATTACAAAAAAAGATCTTGTTACATTCCCACCAGATGGCCCACACCACAGTAGCTAGGATGCACTTCCAAATACTAGAAAATAGAGATCTTGAGAATAGAATTGGCCAAGATTGAAATAGGTCCCAAAGACTATTTGGTAGAGGCAAAAACATTTGAAGCTTGTTCAACACAAAAACCCAACATTGATAAGCAAAGGGACACTGGAGAAGGAGGTGATCTGTAGATTCTAGCTCCTTGCTGCATAATTTGCAAATAAAAGATTCAACAATACCTAACCTAGACAACCATTCGCTAGTGAGTATTCTTTTTCTAAGGGCTAGCCAAGCAAAACATCCAACCTTGGGCAACACAATGGAGTTCCAACAAAAGGAAAAGGCTCTACACTTCTTGCTTGAATTATATGTTTGTAGTAGACCATAATGACCTTCCTTGATTGAATAATCACCACCTTTGGTTGGGACCCATATAACTATATCTTCGCTATTAGAAAGAAAAACAATTCTTTCAACAAGAGAATCCCTCAAGGAAAGGAAACTTGGCTGACTAAGATGATGTGTTGGAGGTTCTTTCCAGATAACCCTTCTTGAATGAATTTCAATAGCCAAAACATAGTCCCAAAAAGAGAAGCCCCACTTAGCTTTTAGGACTTGGCATGCTTCATCCAACTTTTCTAGTCTACATAGAGGGGGAAATCCATCCCATGAGTCTTCCAAAAACTTTACTTTCTCCCCACTATGAATTTCCCAAGAAACATAATTACAAACAATATCCTTTGAAGACATCATAAAATTCCATATGGCTAAACCTAAAGGAGGATTAGACACAGTACAAATTCTGGTAGGACTTGAAGAATTTGAATATTTTTCTAGCATGATTCAACACCATTTTTCATGAGGTTTTATATGCATTTGCCACACAAGCTTTCCCCCAAAAGCCTTATTTGTAGTAGCAATATCATGCAACCCCACACCCCCAGATGCCTTATCATGAGACATTTCAAGAAAAGAAACAAGAGGAAGCTTCTTTTTATCTGACAAATTTCCTTTCCATATAAAGTCTCTGATAATATTTTGAATTTGCAAGATTATAGAAGTGGGAGCATTAAGAATTGATAAGTAATAGTTTGGGATGGTTGTTAGGACAGCTTCAACTAGCAAAATATTGCCTGACAAAGATAACCATCTAGCTTTCCAAGTAGAGATCCCAGCCTTGATTTTGTCAATGATAGGAAGCCAAAAGGTTGTCTTGTTTGTTCCCATAAAAAAAAGAATTCCAAGGTAAAAAGATGGAAGATGATCCACCGAGAAACCCAAGGTTGAAGAAATCCTTTAAGCTACAGCATCATTAGTGTTGAAAATGAAAATTTTGGATTTTTTGGCATTGATTCTTTGACTAGAAACTTTTGCATATAGATCCAAGACATATTTAATATGGGTAGCTTCCTTTACATTTGATGAACCAAAAAGAAGAGTATCATCAACAAATAGGGAATGGGTAACAGTGATAGATGTATGAGGAATCAAAATTCCTTGCAATAAGCTCAATTGTGAAGATCTGTTGATGAATCTATTGAAATCATAAACCATAAGGATAATAAAGCTAGAGAAAGTGGATCAGCCTGATGAATCCCTTGAGAAGAGGGGAAAAAACCAATTGGCTCTCACTTAATAATGACTGAAAACCAAGCACTAGAAATACAATTTTTGATCCATCTGCACCACTTATCTGAAAAGTGAAATTTGGAAATAACTTTAAAGAGGAATGACCATCTTACCCTATCATAAGTCTTCATCATGTCAAGCTTGATCAAAAAATTAGACAACTGATGAGAATTGATAGAATGAAGAGTCTCATGTGCAACAACAACACCTTCCCATGTTTCTCTTCCTAGCATGAAACCACCTTGATCTAAAGAAATGATATGAGGAATAAATTTCTGCAACCTCATGTATATAGCTTTAGTAATCAATTTATAAATCACGTTGCATAAAGAGATAGGCCTAAAGTTAGCAAAAGAGGCTAGCTGCTTAACTTTTTGAATAATAGCAATGTTAGTTGAATTAAAGCTCTTGATCATCTTGGCATTCCTTCTCGACTCTTCAACCACTGCTAATAAATTAGAACCAATAAAATCCCAACATTTTTTATTAAAAAGAGTTGTAAATCCATCAGGACCTAGGGTTTTGTTAAGTGGGAATGAAGATACCACTTTTTTAATTTCTTCCAATGTGAAAGGGGCAAGCAACATCCTATTATGATCTGCTGTAATAAGAGGGGGAATACAACTAATAAAATCATTAATTAAATTGTCATCAATAGGATCCAAATGAGGGGGAGCCAAGAGATTGAAAAAAAGAAAACACCTTCCTCCTTAATACCATTGTCATCTTCTATAAGATGACTAGATTCTGAGTGCTTAATTGAAAAAATAGTGTTAACTGTCCTTTTAACTCTAGCAGTTTCATGACAAAAATTTGTGTTCTTATTGCCATCTCTTAACCATAGTTCACGAGACTTTTGTCTCCAATAAACCTCCTCCTTATTGCAAAGCTCCTCCCATTCTTGTTTCAAGGATTTGTGCTCATGATATAAATCCAGACTAAGACCTTTTTGAACGATGACTAAATTTACTTTCTCAAGTTTTTCTGAGACATCTTGTTTTTGCTTGAACACATTTTTAAAAACCTTCACATTCCACTCCTTGATCATCCCCTTCATGTAACAAAACTTTTTAGAGAACTGAAGCATCTTAGGATCCCTAAAGGTTGGAGCATTTATTCACCAATGTTTTAAAAGCATAGTAAAATCAGGATGCCTGAACCACATATGTTCTAACTTAAAAGAACTAGCCCAATTGAGACATTGCAATATGTTGTTCTTTGATATCAATAATTGGACTGGAAAATGATCTGATATAGCAAAAGGTGAGATTTCAAATTTAAAACTAGAACTCAATAGGGGTTATTATTTAGTGAGTGAATTTGTATTTTTTTTTTGAGAGAGAGAAAACTAAAAATATGTTAGCATTTGTGTTTATCTATTGATTATGTATTTGGAAAACATTTACTACCTGTTTCAGACTATGCTTAATTCAAATTGATGGCAAATAAAAAATTTGTGACATGGGATTGATTTATCAACATCATCTTGTTGAGCTCTTCAATTTCTTTCCAACATATTTTGAATGGAGTAAATCCAAACTAAAGCCTATTTTTATTTCTTCAAAATCCAATCGGGTTTTGAATAACCTAATCAGGTTTTAAAGAGTGTTTCATCCTTGAAACCTGATTAGGTTTCAAAAATCGATTGGGTTTTTTTTTAAAATTTATTTTGGGTAGGCTTGGTAACCAAGCCTAGCCATTTTTTAAAATTTTAACCAACCCAATCAGGTTATTAACATTTTTTCATTTTTTTTTTTTCTGGTGTCTACTAAATTGTACACCATATTGGTGCAAACACCTACATAACCATAGATCTTGTGGGTTGATCAGATTCATTTAATCAGTCCATTATTTTTTCCTTCTTCTTCTTTCTTGAAACTTCTGGAAGCATCTGATTGAATCATCACTTTAGATCACTTAATAAACTTAATTCATCAATTAGTTATGCCAACTCATCAATCCTTATCTTTTACATATTTTGACCAATCCATAAATTCAACTATGTGTTCCTTAAATCTTGATTCTTTCTTAAAATGTCAACATGTTGACACTCAGTCATCACTATGTTCTTCAGCTTAGCCATCACTAGGTAGCTTAGTCACTACTAATCTATCTCACTCATCTTACACTAGCTTTCTTTGCTAATAATATTCTTGATCATTACTTCAATTTTCCTTTATCTTGCTTGCTAATTACCATCACTTAGGCAATACTATTATGCTTGGCTGATACTTAAGTTCCTTAATCATTTTCTCAACAATGCCAAACTTCTTCATTGATCTAGTAACTTGTCTTTTGGTCAAGCTCATGTTTTACTCAAATTCTTGACTTCTATCAATTATCTCTTCTATACTTCAACTTTTGTTTCTTCTTTATTTAATAGAATGATCAAATAATATGTTATCTTGTCAAATACTAATTGATCAAGTACTCTTTGTAGTTCCATCATTCTTGCTCATCTTTACTCAACACTTTACTAGTTCATCTTTCTCTTTTAAAATCCTCTTCATGAATCAAATAATATGGTACTCTACATTGTTAGCAAATGTATTACCAATAAGGTTTTACATTAATGGCAACATAACAATTATTCCACTTGCAATTTCTAGCACTATACAGTCATCTTGGATCCAAAACTACTATCATATTGATTGATCTTCATGTAGGCTCTTGATCATCGAATATTATAGGCTATGTGATGTTTTTGTAAATTGGTCTCCTTATGTTGGGGTTTAATTCATTTAGACTAGGCTTCATATTTTACAGTTATTTATTTGGTGATTGGTGGTCTAGCCAACTATCTCCATTAGAGTTTGATGGATAAGTTCTTGAAAGAGTGACTCCATTTACTCAATTGGACTAAGGATTCATGGTTCATTTAAGTCGAAAAATAATTATAGTTTGTGTGGTTCTTTGACTTATTCATTTGTATGTCATTCATCCACTCTAATTCCTATTTTAAAAAATCTATTAAAGCATTCCTATAAAAATTTAGTCAATGTGTGTGATTTCTCCATGATAATTACTTTCCATCTCAAGAGCATCATCTAGAAATCCTATACTTAATTATTGTGAACAGTCATTGTGTAGGTACACTTGCCTAGGTTTTGTAGAGCCTAAAGAGTAGGATATTTAACCATTGAGTTCTGATCTCAGCTATTGGCCAAATTGTGTTGAAATTATGAGTATTCAGTAAGTAAGACTCATAGGCATTGAACCAAAAATTTTGGGAACCAACAACCTATACAAGGTAAAATATATAATAACTAAAAATGGTCTCGACTACTTCACAACTCAAGGGTGGTTGATTAACCTTGTACCTCAAAGAGAAGATAAGGAGATTGATCCTTCCAATTATAAATCTAAGGTAACTAGATCTAGGAAGATTAGTGCCAACCATGTGATGAAATAAAATGAAACAAAACAAAGATCTAATGGTTATAGGGTTGGAGAAGAATGAAAAAGTCCTTAAAACCCTAATATAGCAAGAGCCATGAAGTGCAATTAAGTAGATGTTCAAGGTAAGAGTTAAATGTAAGGAAATCGAAATGTGTATTGAAATAGAAAAGTAAAGAAAAAGTCACCATCCAAAATCTAAACCTGTGAATGGGCAATCAAACAATCTATGAAATTATTGATTTATGTGATCTAGGCCAAAATGGCTAAATCTATATAAGACCTATAAATTATTTGAAAATTTGGAAAGGTCAACTTTCTCAAGATGGGTCAACTTTTCCCTAATCAAGGAAAACTTTTCTCAACATGGCTTGAATGAAAAATAATTTTCATATCTCTAAAGTTTCGCAAAAAAGGGTTTTTGGATCAATAACCTATTATGTCTTCAAAAATTTGCAACCTATAACAGTTTTTTTTTTTTCTTTAATTTTTTAATTTTTTTGGTTTGGGATTTTTCTTATTCATATCTTAGTTTAGGAGTTAAACTTAAACTGAAATAATTGAAATGTTCCAAATGTAAACTAAATACATAAATTCACCTTACGATTGTAGGATTTTTTGAATTAGATGTAATGTGGTTACTTTACCAATTGAATGGATCAAGAGGACATAAATGTAGAAAAAGTGTCAATGTCAGAGATCTCCTCTCCAATTATGTGCAAAAAGATCTCATAGAATGTATGTGTGAATGGTTTGAATACTTAAATGCTTGAATGCTTGAAGGCTTGAAGAGTTCAATGGATTTATAAAGGAAACAAAATTTTCTCCCCTAGTCCAACTTATCTTGAAGTTTTCACCTTGGATGACCTCAAACTCATGACCCTATAAATGAACCCCAAACGAGGCCTAATTAGGGACACATTGCATCACTAATTGGGCTAAAAGGGACATATTCCATCCCTAATTTATTAAGCATGCACTACATCCATAAAAACCATACCTTAAACCTCCAAGATTCGCTTAGGTCTTGAAATAGGTCCAAAATATTTGAAATTGGGTATGGTTATCTAGAAATATCTATTTTGGAACAGAAGCTAGAGTATAAGTGATTAGATAAAGGAAAGAGGGGACATAAGTGGTTAGATCCTACCTTAATCTTTAAACCATGAAAATGTGACCTTTAAAGAGGATTTATTAGGTCTTACCCTAATTCCACTTAGGAGAAACAAGAAGAAATGAGAAGAAAGGAAGAGAGATGCAAGGAGTAATGGTACTGCATTAGATAGGTGCTAAACCATAATTAAATTAAAGTTGCTCCAATTTCAAATGCTACATAGTCAATAAATAAATGTTGCAATTTGTCATTTACAGATAAGTTATAAAAGATTTTTCTAACCTAACTTGGATTAGATCATTCCCTATCCTCCTATTCGACCAAGTGAAATTGAGACCATGACCATCAACATCAAAAAAAGAATTATTGTCAATAAATTCTATCATGTACATTCTATTTTCCAATTGAGATGAAACCCCTCAAAATTTTTCATTTTATTTTAGAGAAATATTGAAGTTCCCCATAATACTCGAACTGTCATTGTACAAAAGAGTTCTTCGCATCTTGAAAAAATAATCTAGAATCTATTTCTCCCATATTTAGTATTACAAGCATAGATGTTAGTATCAACCCACTCAAATTTATCTCTAATATGAGTTGAATTTATGACAAAAATATTATTATCAACAACTATAGGATTAGCTATTATAATATATTGGTTTTCAAATATAGTAGTACAACCAAAGACACCATTTCAAGTCACGTCCTAGCACACCACAATTCTTAAAGACTTTTACTCTGACTAATTTTTCCTTTAGTGTCTTAATTTCTTGAATCACCACTATATTTGGTTTATAGTCTCTTATCATATTTCTCAAGATATCTTGTTTGTGGGGACTATTAAGTCCTTTAGTATTCCAACATATAAACTTAATATCTTCCCTATTAAATAAGCTTCCTAGATGGTCAAATATTTTCCATCTGCTATTTTCTAAATACTTTCTATATCTCTAGTATTTTTTGCTAATCTTCTTCCCATTAGTTTTTCTTGGTTATCCCACATCCACTTTTCTATGTCAAGTTGTACTAATACCTTTTTTAAAAGAGGGACACAAAATTGTGACTCCTTTTTGTTAACTTCTTGGTTATTGGCTCCATTTGTTAACCCCTTCTTATTTACTTGTGTTCATTCTAGTCCTATTTGAAGTATTATAAAGTCCTCATCATCACCCCATTTTGTGTTTTTTATTGATTTAGAATGTTTTTTTTGGGTCCATTTTTCTCTTGGTTTATTTCCTCTAAAGGTATTATAGTTTTTTATTATTTTAGGGTAGTTAAATAAAAAAAATTTCTCACTTACTTCATATATATTTTTCTTATTTTGAATTTCATGTGGAGAGGTCTCTCATAAACTATCATTTAGGGATATTATAATATCTCTTTGTTTGAGTGTTTCTAATGCTACTACCTTTTGAACTTCTATTTCAACAAATTGTCTCTTTTCTAACAGTCCCTAGTTCATAAAACTAGTATTACATTTGAATATTTTCCTTATGGGGTTCATAGGGTATTTTCTTCTTGGAATCTAGGATACCCTCTTCTATGATACTTTGGTTCTGGTATTCCAAATTTTCTATTGAGTCACTCTGGTCTTCTCCCTAATTATTAATAGAGTCTAAACATTGAGTTTTCTTTTCTTTTCCCTTCTATACTTTCTTTTATTCTCTGGGTTGACACTAAGATATATTATTTTCTTTAATGATATTTTTTGGATATTGGTTTTCCTAGTGGTTACTATTTTGTATTTAAAGAAAGAGAAGGATGTTAATTAAAACTCTAAATGTTGAGACCATCCTCCCAACTTTTATAGGATATAAATAACTATTGGTAGGTTTGTGTGTTGATTATTATTCACACAAATTCTATCATATGCTATCCTTTTTCGAGAAGTCATAAAATGGTCAGATTGAGAGAGGTTCCTCAGTGATTCTTCTAGTCCTATAAATACATCCTCATTTAAATATTCAAGAGGAAGGCCTAGAACATATAGCCAAATAAGGTTTGATTAAAAGGAAGATTCATTTGGATCTAATTTTTATGTTCATTTTTGAAGAGCCAAAATGATTTTTCCATCATCCACAATCCAACAATCAACATATTTGAGATTCTCATAATTCAAAAAGTTGAATAGGTGTAGCCTTCATTTTTTCCTTCCTTTATAAAGACCATCTTATTTTAATAATAGATCTTACATTATCTATATTAGGTGTTGCTCCAAAGAACTTTCAAACTAAGGTTAAATTTATTATTGAGGCTAAATTATCTATTAAGGATTCTAGCACAAAAATTTCAAACACACATTTTTGCACATCATAAATTTTGTTGATTAGTGAAAAGATAGATTTTCCTAAGGGTTTCACTCCAACAAATGATCATTATTTTCTATCTATTTCTGCTCAAAAATTTTCACCTCCAATATTCTTAATAGATTTCCATGAAATAGGGACAACTCTAATATCTACCTTTTATAGTCTCTTAGGTCTAGTTCTCTGAGCCTTGGTATTGGTTGTTACGTAGTCCCAACTAAGACTACTTTCTTGATAGATTCCTCCCTTACCAAAAGTGATAAGGAGAATATTAGTCTAAATAGCAGTGAAAGATTTAGGATCCACATTGATTTCTAGGGATTCTAAAATACATATTCATTTTAGTCTACCTTCATACTCACCATTACCTTTTTCTCCTATCTCTTCTACTCTTGAACCTCCTTCATTAGCACCTACAAGTGCACCTCTATTCACTCAAGCTGCACTAGATCCTTCTTCTCTCTTGCCCATAGAAGAAAACTTATTGAGATTGATATTGTTGCTCTTTTAGGTTGAGTTATTTTTTTTGTTAATGGATTAATGAAGAGAAATAAAACAAATAAAATTAATTATTGGTTTTCAAATCTATTATGAAATCCACCATTTGAAACTGTTCTTTAAGGAACCATACATAGTTTTTATTTCTTTCCATTTTATTAATAGATTTTGTTTGTATAATTTTGAGGTGGTATCTTTCTTCATATTTGTGTGGAAATCAGTTTTGTGAATTTTGTTTTATATAAATTTGCAAATACCCAACAAAAAAGATTGTTTAAGTATATTTTTGAGTACTTCATGGTGATGAGTGTTTACTTAGGTCTTTCTCTAATTTCTTGGCTAAAAGAAAACCTCCATTAGTTTAGATTGAAATTAAAATATATGTATTGAATATCTATAATAAGGGATTTATACATTTTAGTTTAGAGATCAAACTAATCAATAACTTGTTTAACTATTGTGAAATATAGTGGTTTTGAGGGTTTGGGTCAGTTTATTTAAGAAGCCAATCTTCCAACCAACATAAATTTTAGTGAAAGTACTCAAATTTGAGGAAAATTCCCAAATTAATTCAAAAATTGAATAGAGTTGTTCATTATCTTGTATATTTGGTTCTTTAATTGTTTGCATCAATGCAGTGAGTTATTGTGTAGGAGAACAAGTGTTGGACTATGAGAACATTATTTTATTAAAAAAAGATCGTTTGCATTTAATATTCAATTTGAAAATTATTTATTTTTAAAAATATTTAAGTTGGATTGATTTGTAAATAAGAATTATGGTTTTAGAGCAACCTCTCTATGTTCTAGGTCATATGAAAGAATTGTAGACTTATTTTAGAAATTCCTAATCTCACGGTATAAAGGTGTGGGTAGAAAGATATATACTTATAATATGGCCATGCTCCACATTTTATATGTATCTGAAGATCCTCCAAGCATAAAACCTTTGACTACTTTAAAACCTTCAAATGACACTACTCAAAATCTATTATGTCATGAAGTTAGTCCTTCTTTCATGCACATCCAATTTATGATTAACAAGCACAAATGGAAAAGATACTAGAAATATCTCTCCATGTGTTTGACATTGTGAAGATGTGCCTTGGCATCTCAAAGTAGTAGAAAATTATAATGATAAAATGTAATTGTATCTACTTTTTTTATTTAGACCTTTTGGTTTATTTCTCACTAGTGTGAATATGTAGCTTTTTTTTTTTATCCTTTCTCTTTGATCTATAAGGGTGTCACACCTCTTTTAATACATCTCTAGTTTGGTAATGTCAATATTGGTATTTCTTTCTTTTGGCTCAAATATTTTTCTAATTTCACTTTTTTCCTATCAAATTCCTTGTGCATCCTCTACTATTATAGTTTTAAGGAATGTTGATTTAAACTTCCTTGGATACTATGGGAGTTTTGGAATTACTTTTTGTTTGATCTCAAATATATGTTATAGATTTTAAGAATACATGTGCACATGTTGAAGTTGTTATATCCATAATATTATTTGTTTAGAGTAGCAAAATTCTCATTCATTTCCTTTGTTGAAGGTATTTACTCCTTGGTGTTGATTTTTCTCTTTAACTTACAAATGTATGATAATGATGTCATGGTATTATTAAACCTTACAAGTCGGATATTGCCTCTTTCCCCTTTATTGAAATTATGGATCTCAAAATAGTTGTGGATAAACTATTTTAAAAGAATTTTTGTTGTGATTAGAGATGTTTTTGAGGATGATGACTTAAATTTTATTACTCATGGACTCATGCTCTAGATGCATATTTCTTATCCACGTGTTGTTGGTGCTACAATTTATTTCTTTCTAGTAGTTCATACTTTGATGCATTACTTGGATTGCTATTTTGGGAATGATATCCTTCTTCTCCCTCCTCTAGGCCTTTATTTTGATGTTGTTGTTGTTGTTGTTGTAGATGCATCTTATTCCACTTCCCCCTAGATATAATAGAGCATGATTACTCTCTCTTGTAATATTGTGCCAAGAATCAAGTTAGAATGGCATAGTTGTTTTGGTGAGGGATGAAATTTTTACAAGATTATTTTTCATTGGTGATCATAACTGAGTTGTACTATTTAAATGACACAATAAGATATTTTGTAAATTAGTGTTACATAGTTATGTAATTTGGGGTATTTATAAGATGACTCAATATGTGACTCTTCTTATTTTTGCACTAAGGTTAGAGGTTTTTTGTGCTCCACTCTTTCTCACTAGTACCTCTAATAATCCAAGTTGAAACACATTTACTCAAAAAGAAAAAATATATTAATTTTCAAAATAAACAAGACATAATCTATATCTTTGTATATAATCAAAAAAATAATTTTGAACTAAGAAACTAAGCTTGACTCAAACTTTGTGTAATAAAACACTAAGGAAATATCGTCTTCCTAAATACTAAAATATTATACTTTCAAAGTAAAGAAAATATCTCATAAAAAATGTGAATTCCCTTTCTAAATAAATAATTGGTATATTAATTTTAATTTTAATTTGACTATAGAGATATTTCTGTGGAAATCTAAAGCGACTACTGCAAATGAAAACATAATGTCTGGTACTGAATTAATTAATCTGACTAGAAGTGGGGATACACCAAATTAGGGTTTTGCAAATCAACAAGGGAAACTTCCTTAAATTTCATCATCCCTGATACGTCATGGCTCCCTCTATAAATCGCTCATTTCCCAGGTTCATAAAGATTCATCAGAAGCTCTCAGCCTTCAATATGGGGAGTTTGAAGGGCATGAAAATAAGTGCAATGCTTGTGGTGCTCTTGTTTGTGTTTACACTGCATGTCTCTGCAAATCAGTTTATAGGTATGGAGCAGTTATCTAATTGTCCAAACTGCAACAACAGTAATCGTGGAAACCCACCATGCTGCTCACAGAAGAAGGTTGTTTTCTTAGAAAAGTTAGATAACCAAAAATGTCCAAACTCCAATAAAAGTCATGGTGGAAACCCAAAATGTTGTTCACCACCACCAGCCAACAAGGAGGAGGGTGTTTTGTTAGGAGAGTTAGCTCATTATTGAAGATCTTCAAATAAAAGTTCTTATGCTATACTAATAACCAAAGAAATAAAAAAACAAAGCCTAAACTATGAACAATTGAAATTAGAATAAAACTCTATTTTTATTGAATGTGTTACAATTCTAAAAATAAAGAATACATTATAAAGTAATCAACTAAAGCACTTAACCTTGACTGCTGATCAAAGAAGATAATAAAAAATCCTAAAAATAACATGCAAAGAGATTGCATAAAAATAATATTTTTGCATACTATGCAAACTACGAAGCTAACTGCAACATGCAGTTTTATTAAGTATGAAATAAATAAATAAATCAAAATTAAGATGGATGGAAATGCTTCACATTGTGAATGCATGAGCGGTGAGCAGTGAGTGCATGAATGCAATGCATGCATTCTTGAGCAGTGAGCGGTGCATGTCGCAAGTCAAAGAATGCATGCCTTCAATCTATGCCTGCATTAACAATGGGAATGAGACCAAGATGAGGTAGTAAAACTGGATGTAGTGAGAGTTTTGATGAAGATATCAACAACTTGATTAGAAGTTGGGAAAATTTAGAACTCCACTGTACCATTCTGAACCAAATCTTGGGTGAAGTGATGATAGATCTCAATGTAATTTGATCTAGCATGAAACATTGGATTCTTGGTCATTGCAATGGCACTGTTGTTACCACAAAAAATAGTTGTAGGATATTTTTGAACCAAATGCAAATCTTACAGAATTATTTAAATCCATATCACTTGACAACTATTTGTTGCTACTAAAATTTACTCTACTTCTACTGAAGATAGAGCTATAGTTTCCTACTTCTTACTACCCTATGAAACAACTCCAGAACCAAGTGAGAAAACATAACTAAAGATTAATTTTCAATCATCTATTGAACCAGCCCAATTAGAATTTGTGTAACCAACCAGCTCAAACTTATCATTGGGAGAATAATGACTACAAAAATTGTGCATACCACTCATATACCTTAAGATTCTTCTTGCATCTCACCAATAAGACTCATGTGGAACTTGCATAAACTGATAGATGAGGCTCACGACATACATAATATCAGGTATCATTGTAGTAAGGTACATGAGACTCCCAACCAAAATTTTGTATAATGTAGGATCAACATGGGGTCTTGGATCATCCTTGGTTAACTTTTCACCAGGGGCTACAAGGATAGCAACTGTCATGCATGAGATCATTCTAAATCACTTCAATAAATTAGCAACATACTTGGTTTGATAAATGGATATACAATTAGGTTGTTTCTACACCTCTACCCCAAGAAAATAATGTGTAATTCCCATATCTGACATCTCAAATGCTTGTTTCATTTCTTCTTTGAATTTCTTAATAAGAGATGGGCTATTACCTATAAAAATGAGATCATCAACATAAAAGAAAATAATTAGAATGTCATTACCAACATGTTGGATATAAAGGGTTGACTCTAAAGGACTTTGAATGAATCTGTTCTTTAAGAAATAACTATTAATTCATACATACCAAGCATGTGGTGCTTACTTCAACCCATAGAGTGCTTTTTCAACTTGTAAACCAAGTGTTCTTTTCCAAAAATTTCATAGCTAATAGGCTGATCCACATAAATCTCTTTATCAATATAACCATTTAGGAAAGTTGATTTTACATCCATCTAATAGACTGGATGCTTTTTTTGAGCAGACATAGACAATATAATTTTAACTCTATCAAACCTGGCAATTGGAGAAAAAGTCTTTGAATAATCTAGTCCAAGTGTTTGTGTGAAACCCTTGGCAACTAGTCTAGCTTTGTGTCTTTTCATAAAACCATCAGCATGATATTTCACCTTGTAAATCCATTTGACACCAATCACCTATTTGTCTTTTGGAAGTGGAAGTAATTCCCATGTATCATTTTTCTCGATAGCATGCATCTCTTCATTCATAGCATCAATCCACATTGGTTTTGTCACAACTTCTTCACACATAGAAGGTTCAACTTCAATGGAACTTGAAAATGCAAACTTAGAAGATGAATCCATAGTAGGACTCCTTTGATATATTTCATTGAAACTTTGTATCTTTGGTGAGGAACTTGGACTAGATTGTGAGTTTGAATTTTCACCTGAAGTGGAACTTGGTGAGCTTGGTGGATTTGGTGAACTTGAGCTTGAGCTTCCACTTGAGCTTGTGGGGAGAGGAGGGATTCATTACCTATGATGAATGCTATAGATTTTTGAACTTATTTCTTCTATTTCCATACTCCCCCTTCATCAAAAACCACATCTCGACTAATAATCCATTGCTTTATGTTAGGTTCAAAAAATATATATCCTTTGGTGAAATCAAAATATCTCACAAAGACACAAAGTTTGGATTTGGCATCCAACTTTTCCTCTTTTGAATAGGAAAATTGATATATGCAGGGCAACAAAATACATGAAAGTGAGCTACTTAGGGCTTGTGTCCACTCCAAGTTTCCTTTGGAGTGATATTCTGAGACACATTTTTTGGGTTTCGATTCAAAATATAAACTGTAGTTGCCAGTGCAACTCCCCAAAAATAATTTTGAAGGTTCTTAAACTTCAACATAATTCATGTCATCTCCATAATGGTATGGTTATTTTTTTCTACAATACCATTTTGCTAGGGGGTAATGGATTTCATAAGCTTTCTTTTAATGCCATACATGTCAAAGAAATTAGAAAACTCTTTGGACATATATTATCCCCCTCTATTTGTTTTGAGTATTTTAATGGAATACCCACTTTGGTTTTCTGCCATAGCTATAAAATGCTTGAAGCATCCAAGTGCTTTGTATTTATGTTTAAGAAAATAAACCCACGTGTGGCATGAGAAATCATCAATAAAGGTCCAAAAATAGATATTATTACCTAAGGATTCCTCTTGCATAGCACCACAAATGTCATTATGCATAAGCTCTATATGAGATTTTTGCCTTCCATGACTTGTTCATGAGAAAACTTTCTCAATGTTGCTTACCAAGAGCACACCCTAAAAAATTTCTTCTTTTTCCTTAGTGATAGGAAGTCCTCTCACCATGTCCTTTTTACAAAGTAAACTTAAGCCTTGAAAATGAAACCATACCTTTGATGCCATAATCATTGCCTTAAGAGCATGCATATTAGAAGAAACCAAAGTGATAGGGAATATTATATTCTCTATCATACAAGTCTTTGCTACAAGATGGTGGTTAGATGATTTATCAAAAACTTTGCAGCAATTATCATAAAAAACAACTTCATAATTTTTTCCTACAAGCTGCCCAATACTCAAAAGATTATGTTATAATTTGGGAACATGTAAGGTGTCATAAATATAATTAATTTCTTCTTGCTTATTTTTCACCGCAATGGTACCTTTTCCCATAACATCAACCTCTTTATCATCACCAAATTTTACTTGACTTCTCGTAGATTCATCTAATTTAACAAAGAGATCAGATTTACCTATCATATGATTTGAGCACCTGCTATCAAGAAACCATACATCCTTCCAAGGTTCTTTTTCAAAATTGCATGTAAAGAGCATGGACAGCTTTGCATCTTCAAGATATTCTTCAATATAGTTGGATCTTGACTTATTTTAATTAGATTTTTTATTTTTACATTCAAATTCATAGTGTCCATACCTTTCACAATATATGTACTAGATGCTTCTTTGATCCTCAGAACCCCTTCCACTTCCTTGCCCGCTACCATGTCCTCTTGATATAGAAGGCTACCCTTGAGTTTCATTTATTGAAAAATGGGTTGTAGGTTTTTCTTCAATTTTGAATGTAGACTAGAAGGCTTGCACTAGATTCTCTTTTGAATGCTATGTGTGCTCTTCATGCGATTGCAAAGAACCTATCATCTCTTCCATTTTGATGTTAGATGTATCTTTACTCTATTTAATGGCTATGACCACTGGATCAAGCTTTGGAGGAAGAGATCTTGGGATCTTCTCTACAAATTTTTGCTCTGTGATATTTTCCCCTTGAGTTTTGAGATAATCGATAATAGTTTGAGCCCTCGTAATAAACTCATGAGTGGACTTAGCTTCTCTCATCCTTAAATTTTTAAAATCTCTTTGAAGGGTTTGAAGTATCACGAATCTTATCTTGTCAGATCTTTGGTATGTTGTTTGAAGGGCTTCCCATGCATCCTTTGACTTTGTCATACCATCTATATGGGGGAAAATAGACATATCCAATACAGTTTGAATTAGGAAAAGAGCTTGATTATCCTTCTTCTTGTCTTCTTTCAACCAATTTCGTTAGCCTGTGTTAAGGCTTTTAAAGAATTTAGGTTTGCAAGCTCAGTGTATCCTCCTTCTACTAATTCCCAAAATTCTTGAAATAATAGTAGGGTCTTCATCTTGATGCTCCAATATTCATAGTTGTCTCAAGAAAATAGCAGAAGCTGGAATGGAAAGTTGCCACCATTTTCCATTCTAAAAGGTCTTGGAGAAAATCATTGCTTTTCCTGCAAGAGAACAATATTCTACAACCTACTCTAATACCAATTAAATATCTTAAAATAAAATATTTTATAATATACTAATAACCAAAAAAACAAAAAAAAAATACCATTAACTATGAACAACTGAAATCATAATAAAAACCATGTTTTTATTGAATGTGTTACAATTCTACAAATACAAAATACATTAAAAGAAATCAACTAAAGCACTCAACCTTGACTGTTGACCAAGGAAGATGATAAAAAATCCTAAACAATAACATGCAAAGAGATTGCATGAAAATAATAGCTTTGGATACTATGCAAACTAATTAAAAAATAATTTAAAAATGATGCCTACGAAGCCAATGCAACATGAAATTTTATTAACCATGAAATAAATAAATAAATCTAAATTAAGATGGATGCACATGTTTCACATTATAAATGCATGAGTGGTGAGCGGTGAGCAGAGCAGTGAGTGCATGAATGCAATGCATGTGTTCTTGAGTGGTGAGTGGTGCATGCCACAAGTCAAAGAACACATGCCTTCAATTATGGAGAAGGGCCTCAACTAGTGGACAACTACTAAAAAACATATTAACCTTAACACGTCTCAAAAATTTAATCTCTTTTTTCCATGAAATTCCTTGTTTCCCTTTCCACAAACGTTTAATTGCCCTCATTTTTGTTCTAGAGCAACATTAGTGAATAAGATTGCAGCCAACTGATGGCACCACATAATTCTTGAAATGACTGTGATTTCACCTTTATTTATGTATGGGTTTGATACATGTTAGAGTAGTGTTTAGTTGTTTCAATGTTATTCATGCTCATCAGACGTCTTGTTTCAAATATGTTAAAACTAATATACGTACTAGCATATCTACATTTTAATTAAAAGTTTTTAGAAATGGCATTCATAAATTGATCAAATTCAATCAAGAAACTAGCAAAAGTACAAATAAGAAGATCAATTACCCCACCCCCTTTCAAAATTTCAAAAAACCACCCATAAGCATCTGGAGTCTTAACAATATACAAAAACATGGCATCACATAAATATTAGCCCTACTATCAGTTTATAGATAAAATGCAAAAGAGGTCCCAAGGCTCAAAATGTAACTAAGTGGCATAATAAACAAAACATAACATAACCACAATAGAAGGGAACTGTCAGTAGTATTTGCAAAACAAAGTAAATTGAAAATAAGGTTAATAAACATTTCAATTTTATAATTTATATAAGATTAAATATTTTTTATGATATAAGAACTTTAATAATTTCAAATGGTATAAAATCTTATTTATATGGTGCATTTGAAAAATCAAAAATTTAAATGAATATAAATCATATCACATAGTTTTGACTTATATGGAAATTGTATGGATATGGAAATTTCTCTTTGACAATATTAAATACTCTTAATTCTGATATATGCACTTTTATGTCAAATATGATTAGTATAACATTGCTTTTATACAAATAGGTAGAATAAAGTAAATGTTCATTCTTTGTTTTACATTGAAGATTAAATGAAGAGTGTTAGTTACTATCTATAGTTCAATTACAACTTTAAGATTTTACTAATTAAAGATCTCCTAAAAAATAATCCAATAGTCTAACAATTATACAATTTTTTAAAATAAAAATTAGTACTAGTTGTACAAACTTTACTACCATAAATATTACATAGATTTTGAAAAATTAAAAATATATTTCAAAAGACATATAGAGCTAGCTATATACAAATTATATATTTAGATAATATATATATATAGAGAGAGAAAGCTAAGAGATATCAAGGCTTTAATTTTTTAATATGAGTATTTGTTTTGTGTAAATTAAAGCCTTGATATATCTCAACTTTCTCTATATATATTATATAAATATATAATATGTATATAGCTAGTAGCATCTTGAGGGGATGTTAAAAGAATACGATTCTAATATTTATTATATAATATTATATTACTACATACATTCTATAATATGAACTTGTATAATTCTATTATGTAAAAGACAAATTTTTGAATTTGACAAATAGCTTTAATTTAATGTAGGTTTGGGGTTTTAGTTGTTTAGTTTAATACTAAAAAATGTCAAGGCTTCTGAGTAGGTTTACAGTTTGAGTTTATTGAGGTTGATAGGTAGGGTTAAAATTAGTTTAGTGTTAAGGATGTGATTTTTAGTTGATTTAGTATTATGTTTAGAATTCATTATCATTTATAAGTTTATTAGGTTAAGGTTATTATTCACTTTGGAACAACATTTAATCACTAATAGGGTTAACTTTTGGCTATGGTTATTATGTAATGAATTAATGAAAGGTTTACCATTAAATTGTATTTAAGGTTATTTTGTGGTTAGAGTTTAGTTTTACCTATATCTTTCAATGTACTGTCTCTCTCTCTCTCATATGTGTGTGTGTGTGTGGATGTGTATATATACATATTTATATATGTGTGTGTACACACACACACACACACACATATTCAATTTTTTAGTTATTATCTTTCTTTTCCTACATTACCTCTCTCTTCCCCCATCACCATTTGTATCTATTTTTAACCCTAAATATCTACCTTTTCAAGATCTAGTTCATATGGATTCCTCTAACCCCTCTTAATTTCCTTTTCTTATTTTGGCTCTTTTCATTCCTTCATAATATTTGTTTAGTTCATCTCTCTCTCTCTCTCTCTCTCTCTCTCTCTCTCTCTCTCTCTCTCTCTCTCTCTCTCTCTCTCCATATTTTCCCCTATTTATCTTCTTTATCTACCTCATGTTTATCACCTTGTAACTATTATATCTTATCTACCACCTATAATTACTTAGTTCATTTCTTTATCTTCCACTCACTCTTTTTTTTGCTCCCTCCTCTCACCATGTCTTCCCCATATCTATAGCCTATACATACACATCTAAATCCATATAATCTCTCTCTCTCTCTCTCTCTCTCTCTCTCTCTCTCTCTCTCTCTCTCTCTCTCTCTCTCTCTCTCTCTCTCATGCATGAACACACCCATACACACACCATATTTTCCCATATTTACCTTATTTATCTACCTCATGTCTCACACCTTGTCCCAATTGTATCTTATCTATGCTCTATAATTACTCTCTCTCTCTCTCTCTCTCTCTCTCTCTCTCTCTCTCTCTCTCTCTCTCTCTCTCTCCCTCCTTCCTTATCTTTCACTCACTCTTTCTCTCACTCCCTCTTTTCACCACTTCTTCCCCATCTTTATCTATTATACATACAAATCTATGTCCCCTAATTAATATCTTTTATAGTCCTTCTCCCCCCACTCTCTCTCTAAAACTTTGTATTCTCAATACTCTTGCCATATTTTCTCCCTATTTATCTTACTTATCTACCTCATGTCTTTCACCTTGTTCCCATTCTATCTTATCTACCACTTCTTGAATAATTAATCAGCTCCCTACTCTCACCATATTTTTCCCTTATTTATTTCCTTTATCTACCTCATTATATCTTATCTATCACCTTGTCCCCCATTATATCTTATCTACCAACTATAATTACTCACTCTATCTCTTTATCTTCCACTCACTTTTTTTGTCACTCCCTCTTTTCACCACATCTTCCCCATCTCTATTTGTTATACATACACATTTATATCCCCCTAATTAATCTCTTTTATAGTCCTCCCCTCTTACTCTCTAACACTTCTCCCTACTCTCAAGAAATTTTCTTCTACTTACCTTCTTTATCTACCTCATTTCTCTTACCTTGTCCCCATTCTATCTTATCTACCACTTGTCTAATGTGTATGTGCAAGATCATGGTCAACCAAACTATGCTTTTAAGTGGCAATAAAAAATTAGAAAATCAAGGTTATGTCAACTTGATGTGCAATTTTCTACTTGTTATTAACTTTATATAAAAAAGTTTAGAGAAAAGAATATCTAGAAAATTGAATCTAGTTTCTAAACTACTAGGACTTATCTCAAAAAAATAAAAAATTATTGGTTAAAATATTGAATTTTAATGCAATATAACAAAAATTTCAGAACAAAAATAAGAAATAGACGTATGTTTGACCACCTTAATCATAATCAAATGATAATATTTTTAAATAATTTTCTAGATATACGTAGTAGACTCATGCCTAGATGTGACACATATTTTTGGGTATTTTTATTCTAAATAAATAATTAATATTTAATTTTTGACTTTAGTATCTTTGGAATAAAAAACTCTAGTGTCTGACCACCTTAACTATTTCAAAACTTTGCAAAATTCAAATTTTCATTTTTTTTTATTATAGTAGAAGAAACATATAATGTGATGCATCTTTTGGATTTAAAAAATGTTGTACCATTTGAAAGTTATAGTTGTTTTTCAAGTTGTGTGTCACTCAGCACTTTATACATAACTCCATTAGAAAATAAGTAATAATTACTTACTAAACTCATAATTTGACAAACATTACATTTATGGAAAGATAAGAACATTCTTAAGAAATCCTATTCATTTCATCAAATTTTGGTGAAAAAAAAGTCATCAGCTACATGTTTGAAGTAAAAATCACATAAAAACAAGCCAAAAGTACATTTTAAGGATGTTTTTAAACTTCACCATATAGTTTTGGTATCAAAAGATATAGTATACCTTATAAAGATTTTAATTGTTTTCATTTAGTATTAGGGTGGGTAGGAAAAAGGTTGGAATAGATTTTGAAATGGTTTGAGATATTTTAGAACTATAGATTTTTTAAATTTCCACTTTTTGGCACACCATGATCTTGCACATACCCTAATAATTAATTATATCCTTTCTCTCACCATATTTTCCCCCTATTTATCTTCTTTACCTACCTCATGTCTCTCACATTGTCCCTATTATGTCTGATCTACCACCTATAGTCACTAAGTCTATCTCTTTACCTTCCTTTCACTCTTTCTCTTTCTCCCACCTATTACCATATCTTCCCCATCTATATCTCTTATATCTACACATCTATATCCCCCTAATTCTCTCTTATATAGTCTCCCCCCCACCCTCTCTCTCACCATATTTTACCCTTATTTATCTCCTTTATCTACTTCATTATATCTTATCTACCACCTTGTCCCTATTATATCTTATCTATCACCAATAGTTACTCACTCTATCTCTTTATCTTCCACTCACTTTTCTTCCCACTCCCTCTTTTCACCACATCTTCTCCATCTTTATTTTTTATACATACACATCTATATCTGCCTAATTAATCTCTTTTATAGTCCTCCCCTCTCTCTCTAACACTTCTCCCTACACTCAAGATATTTTCTTCTATATACCTTCTTTATCTACCTCATTTCTCTTACCTTGTCCCTATTCTATCTTATCTACCACTTCTTTAATAATAAATAAGATCCCTTCTCCCAACATATTTTTCCCCTATTTATCTTCTTTATCTACCTCATGTCTCTCACCTTGTGCCCATTATGTCTTACCTACCACCTATAGTTACTCATTTATCTCTTTACCTTCCAAAAGTTCACTCTTTCACTTTCTCCCACTTGTTACCATATCTTCCCCATAATTCTCTCTTTTATAGTCTCTCCCTCCCCCACCTCTCTCTCTCACCATATTTTCCCCCTATTTTTCTTCTTTGTCCATCTCATGTTTCATGCCTTGTCTCCATTAGATCTTATCTACCACCGATAATTACTTACTCTATCTCTTTATCTTCCACTCACTCTTTTTCTCACTCCCTTCTATCACCATATCTTCCCGATTTCTATCTATTATACATACACATCTATATCCCAATAATATCTCTCTCTCTCTCTCTCTCTCTCTCTCTCTCTCTCTCTCTCTCTCTCTCTCACACACACACACACACACACACACACACACACACACACACACACACACACACACACACACACACACACACACACACACACACACACACACATGCACACACACACACACACACACACACAACCACACACATATACACATGTGTTACTCTATTGATTCAATTTCACTTTATCCCCTCCCTCATATTATCATCTATTCCTCCTTACTTAACGTCTATTTCTTACTCATGTCTCTCCCTATGTCTCACTTTACTCTCCCTCAAACATACCCCTATAATAAAAAAATTTTACTCTCTATATTATACACACACAAAAAAAAATCATATACCTCTCCTATTAGATATCTCTCTCATAAACATATTTGACTATTCTAATCCCTTATTATCATCCTAGAGATCCATCTCCTTTCTCTCCCTCTCCCCCTTATTTCTCTGCCTCATCTCTCCCCTCTCCCACTCATCCCACCATATATTTTTATTCCATTCCCTAATTATTATATTCCTCCCCCTCTCACCATCACCTCTCTCTCTCTCTCTCTCTCTCTCTCTCTCTCTCTCTCTCTCTCTCTCTCTCACACACACACACACACACACACACACACACACATGCTACTCTTTTTTTTTTATTAACTTCATCCTCTCCCTCATCTCATCATATATTCCTCCTTACTTAATCTTTATTTATTCCTCATGTCTCTCCCTATCTCTCACTTTACTTTCCCTCTGACATACCCCTATAATGATAAAAAAAATCCCCACTCTATACTATGCACACAAAAAAATATTCATATCCCTCTCCTAACAGATCACTCTCTCATCAACATGTTTATGTATTCTAATCCTTAAATATCCTCCTAGATATTTGTCTCCTCTCTCTCCCTCTCCCCCTTGTGTGTACATTCATCCTAATTACCACATATCTATATCACATCTCTCTCCCCTCTCCCCTTTTCCCCTCTTCCATCACCATATAGTTTTATTTCATGTCCTAATCTCTCTCTCTCTCTCTCTCTCTCTCTCTCTCTCTCTCTCTCTCTCTCTCTCTCTCTCTCTCTCTCTCTCTACACACAGTGTCAAGTTTCACCAGTACATACAAGGGTAACTCTAGTGGCATGGTTCATGGCTTGTAGACAATATCATGAACAAAATTTAGAGCAACATTTACAAGTCTTTTTTCTATCCATAAATTTGATTTCAACATTACTCTTGCATTCTTTGAGATCAAAAATTCCATATCTAGCTCATCTATAGAATTGTCATCTGCATTAGTAGTTTTTGATACTTTAGTTGCAATAATACATGCAACAAGTTCTCTAGGGGAATGTAACATACTTCTATTATGAATGCAAACATTATCATATGTCAAAAATAAATGAAGGTTTTTATCAAAATCATCATTTATTTCTAGAATAATATTATTCCTTCTTCTCAACATCAACAAATTCCAATCCACAATTGTGGGATTTGCATCTCTAAGATTACTGGGTAATTGAAAAAAAAAAATTGTTCTAAGTATTCTCCATCTTGCCTAAAAATATTTTCTAATGTGACCACCTTTAAAAATTCTTCCCATAATAGCTTTTCTCTTCTAAAACTTGCATATGGTACTTTGTCTTTTACTAGAGGTAGTTGTTCAAGGTCTACAACTAAAATGATTGAAATTCCTAGCAAAAATAACAAACATTTATCAATTCATTAGATTTTTAGTATAATATTTTTATATATCATGAGTAATATTAATCAAAATTTAACAAAAAAAAATAGATGAACACCTCTAAAGCTCAGATTTGATTTATGAGGAAATGCCTGATGAAGCCTTGAGTCAATATTGTCAAGTACCTTCTTCCCAATAAATCTCATTTCATCTATCAATATGTATTTTATATGACTCATTTCCTCCTGAAAACTAGTCAAATGTGTTCCTTCTAGTTGCATGAAATCCTTAACTAGAATTTTCAACTTTGAATGTATTATTGATCCACTAATGTTAAATTCTACTACTCGAGTCAGTGTAAGGAGTAGTAGAGGGTACTAATTTGATATTGCAACTTGTTCTAGTTATTTACTAATTCTACCAATCAAATATGACTTTCATGTACCTACAATTCCTTGAACAAACATATATAATGGATCCAAACTCTCACTTATTTGATAGTGTGTCATAATTATATCAAATTCCTTTTTTTCTTTCTCACTAAAATTTGTTGTGTTGATATTTTTCTCTATGGAAAAATCTAAAAGCAATCCATTTTCTCTCATTCTACGGATAGAATTTATTGCCACATTACTTTCTTCATCTAACCTATATGTATTTGACCAATTATATTGTCTATCTATATCACTTCATTCCAACATATCATTTTTAGAAACATTCATTGCTTGTCCATGATTCAACTATGAAATTACTTACCATGCATGCTTTGTAGTATTAACATGACCAATAATATTGTCTTTTCTTTTTTATTCACTTACATTCTCATTATCTTCTAATTCTATTACTCTTTTAACATGGCATGGAGCATAGTTAAATGACTCCCAATTTGAAATGATGGATTATTATCTTCACCAATATCAATTGTAATTTCTCTGAATGATTTGTACAAAAGAAACTCTAGGAAACAAAAGTCAACAAACTTTTTAGACTAGCATATCGAAATAGTTACAAATCTTTGATATACCCTAATAATTGTATTCTTCTATCTTCTTTTCCACTTATTTTTATTTTTTCTATTCTTGTTAAATATCCACAATCTAGATGCATCAATCATTGACAAATTTTACATAAGGTTGGGTCTCCTTCTATATGCATCAAAAAAGGATTCATTTGGCTCCTTACTATCACCTTCATTTTATTTTGTTATTGGATGAAAAATTTTGTGTGAAAATTTTAGATTAAAAAAATTTCTACTGCATTCAACCAATGGAAGTTCTAATAGCATAGGGCATGTTCCTTGAGCTACAACATCTCTTTCAACTATAGTTTTAGTTAAAAATTTCCTATACACCTTTGAGGTAAAGTCATCACGATTCTCTATATTCACCAAACACATTAGCATTTGACGATAGGTTCTAAGTTTCTCTCTACGTTTGCTACATATTTTACAATGTATCTAATAATTGCATGCTCTAAAAAAACTAGCTGCCAATCAATATTAGGTCTCCAAAACTAGAGAATGTAATGATTGTGTGAGTTAACTCTATCATCATTTCTAGTAGGCTCAATCTTATTTTCACTAGTTTCAATGTCCTCATATAACTTTGAAACATTCATATTTAAAGGCCAAGGGGCATTGTACCTATACATTTTTAAAAATTTATTTTATATTATACTAAATAGTCACTAAATTTATATTCTATATATATTTGATGATTGTCATTTAATGTTTCATGTAGATGTATGTTGATGAACTCGGTAAATGTAGGATTGAGACTTTGATTTAAGAGATTTTAAATGATTGAGAATTAAGTAGGATAAAGAAACCCTTGTTGATGTATGTTTTAATTTATGTAAATTTCTTATACATATACATTTATGTACATGTGATTTTATGGGACTACTAATGTGTGCAATGAGTGTGTAGATATTTAGCCGAGAAACCCTACAGAGGAACAGAACTAATCTCTATGTGCTAAATTTGAAAACCTTGTTGTTCGTAATTCACGTATTTGTATTGTGAGATGTATGTATGCATCTTCTTTGTTCAGTGAATATTAATGTTTGTAATTATGTTCTTTCAGTGTCACTTGACACTCGTAAAATGATTATGTGCTTTGGTGTGTTTTTTAGGGTTGATTTTTTAACCTTTGGACCAAGTTGGTTTAAGTTAGTGTCAGTTTTCTATTAGGTTCTTAATCAAGGTTAGTCATCCCTTAATCCGGATTAGTGCTTAATTTGCAAGTTAGAGTAGTTAGACAGACCTATTTTATTCCTAGATTTTATTTGACTCTAAACCTCTTTCCTAGGGCTTTAAAACTTGTTATTATTCTAACCAAAGGGTATGGGTATGGGTTAGGGGTCTTTTCCAACCCCTAAGCCCCTTTTTTTGACTTTTGAGGTCACTGAAAAAGTCCCTTTTTGCCTTTGTGCGAAAATTGGTCATGGTTATCTTGAGTTACCTCACCTCATCTCCACTTAGGGTTTAACCATAATGTAGGTGGAGTTAGGAGTTTCTAGAGTTGCTAGTGCGTGGAAATAGTTATTGCTCCTTTTGGGTGGTTGAGTTGGAGGCTTATTTAGAGGCCTTCCTTGGACTAGTTGGTTGTTACCCAATCTCTACATTTAGAGAAGATTTCTTCAAGCTTGAAGGAAAGGGATACTCTACTCAAACTTGTTCATTTCCATTACCTCTTTGTGAAGGTAGGAAATCCTCATCTCCCTTATTTAGTTTTTATGTTTGGTTTCATGTTCATGTTACCTTGTTGTTGTTTCACTATTGTATGGTTGTGGGTATGTGGGAAGATTTGAAAACCATGTCATTTTGGTTGTTTTCCTTTCTTGTTTATGTTTGCAATTTTGAGTTTTCCTTACATGGGTGTTTTGGTATTACTCACCCTTGGAGAGGGCAGAAGTGACCAATTTTGGGAAAGGTCTGTTTAGTTGGACTCCAACTAGTGTAGAGTCTCTTCTCAGGATGAGAAGAGGGAGAAAGGGTAGGGTGTTATGGGCCCCTACCTGTCAGCACAAACCTGGTATGAGTATGGCATGTTTAAATGGAAGAACGGAAATTCTTGGTTATTAGCCCCGATTGGACATCTGATTTGGTGTTGTGCTTGACTTCTCCTGTTGGAAGAATCCACCTTTCCCTAGTCTTTATTCATTGTGAATCCTATTGTGTAAACCATGTATGATTATGCATGTTTGATTTTCTTTTGGTTGTGCTTGGTTGTCACCCGATCAGATATTGGTTTCCTCCATGGTCCTTGAAATGAGATTCAGAAAATAGTACAAACTCCTTGATTATGATCATGAAGAAAATTTGATATAATTGTTGAAATTTGGGATTGAGATCCTATTGTAATTTTTATTTTAAACCTTATTGTAAATGGCAATGAAGTCGGGTTTTCTTCCTGATTCTTTCCTGACTGAGCCTTTGAATCAGGTTTGCCAATAAAATTGGTGTTGAGCATATTTGGTTATCATGTGATTTAAATTGTGTATTAAATTTAATATGGTTGCACATTGAAAATAAATAAATAATAATAACGGATAATGTTACGAATTGTGATATTTCAAGTTTTTAAATTGTTATGGAAGAACAATTTGATAGAATGAATTTCCAAGTTGATGTATAAGTATCAGATGAATCAGGATTCCTACCTTGAGAACTCAATTATCTCTTCTTTGTTAAATTTCCTTATGAACGAATCAATTGGACTAAGAGATCTTGTATCTCCTTAAATTTTTAAAGCATAAATCAGTTAGTTATCTTTAACCTTGCCATGGATTGCTTATCGGCTACATTAAGTTTTATGTTGATTGTTATATGAATTATCATCCTAAACCATACTAAGTCCAATGAGTAACTCACACTATCATTGCAATATCTTATCATGAGTAACTAAGACTATTGGAGTAGGAAACCAAGTAGGAAGGAATTGATGATGTTAAATTTGACAAAATTCCAAGCTTTCATAATGTTGAAAACAAAAACTATGATCATGCATGCAGATTCACTTTTTATGATTGTTAGATCCAAATGATAAAGTATTGCACTATTGAATGAAATGAATAATTTAAACTCTTGATAGGTTATGGTTCTATCAAATCATTATAGATTTTCCTAAAAAAGGAATTTAACAACAAATTTAGTCCTTGAATCAATCTATTTAGATGTGATACAAATTGCATTGAATCCTACCTTAATCATCTAATAGATTTAAAAGAAGCACTATTAATTTTGTAAGCCATAAGAAACTTTAAGAATTAATACTTGGGATAACATTAGCAATATGTTAGCCTTTCAATTTTTTATCCAAAAAAAAAGAGTAAAATAACTTTTCATACCATCCGTTAAAGAAAATTTCCAAAACACCCACCTACAGGATGCTGGAAATTGTATGGAGAAATAATTTATTCTCTTGTTGAACAAAGAATATTCCATTTTGATCCTTTATTTCAAATTTAATTAATAATCAATAAATTAATTGTGAATAACCAAAGTAACTTATTATGGTCTTTAATATCCTAAATATCTAATTTTGCAACCATAAAACTTTATTACATAAATGCCTCACCTCCTTCTTTAATGTCATTATGGAGGGAAGAATAAAGTAATGTTTTAAATTTATATGTAAGTCTAAGTCATCATAAATTATGACATCACCCCCTGTCCCCTCAGCTCGCCTTGGGCCAAGCGTCCTAGAAAAATGCTAGTTCACATCCCCTTTTGGCTTGGAATGCATTAGTTTAAAATTTTCCTTTTTAACCCCCCCTTGTTTATCGCCTACCTTGGAGGCTCGTCCTTGCTTGGATGGGATGGTGTACAGTGACGCAGGTCAGTGAGCTTGGGCAGCGTGCTTAGCTGTTGGAAAGAGTGCAGGCCTTGGGTAGAGGGGGTAGGGGGTGACGTGGAGGCTAGGGGGTTTGGTAGGGTTAGTAGGGTTGAGGGCAAGGGAGTTAGTAGGTTAGAGTTAGCTGTGTTAGGTGTAGGTTAGTTTGTTTAATTATTTTAGTTTGAGTTTGATTAAATGTTTTAAATTATGTTAGAGTGTTAAGAGTTTAGTTAAGTTGTAGTTAGATTAAGATATAGTGTTTAGTTAGCTTGTAAGTTAAATTAGTCAGTTTTTAAAATTTAACTTTAGTTTTATATTTAGTTAGTTATTTATTTATGTAATTTTAGTTTCTTTATTAATATTTTCTAATAGTTAGTTTAAATTATAATCTAAATGGTTAAGTAATAAGTTGAGTTAGTTTAGGTTAGATGTTGTGTTATTTTAAAGTTAGTAGAAAATTAAGTTAGCTTTCTAGTATATTGTTTAATGTAATAAAGTTTAGATTTTAATTAGTTGGTAGTGTTTATTTTTATATATGCATTCATAATTAAATGATTATGTATTTAAGTGTTAATCGATTAAGTTTTAAATCTGTTTAGTAAAGTAGCTTAATTTAAGGGTCATTGGTTAATTAAAACAAGTTTTTTTAAGTAGAATTTAATTTCTTAGATATTTGACCCAACAATCTCGTAGTCATCTACACTTTTAATTTAAACAATTTTAGCTATGATGTTGTATAGACACGTAAGAACATAAGTTACCATTATCAATCTTAGAACAACGTTTTAATATCTTATCAATATAATCGTCCTCATGTTTATAATCTTAGGATGTAATGTAAAGAACCTATACTAAAACTTCTATCTCAATCATTTCAAACTTAGAGCATGTTGAATTATTAGTTATTATTCAAAAAAAAAAAAATTGTGTGTGTGTTTTGCCCTCGTAGTCTGGGCATGACACTTTCCTCTATTTGTCATGCCCAAAAATACAAGGCAAAAACACACTAACAAATTTATTAATTTTAAGGTGATAAAAGGATTAAATGTAATACATAAGTATTTTTTTAAACATATTTCAAACTTCAAAATTCATAGCTAAGTATATATATATCAACATGTTCTCTGATTAATCTAAATTAAAGGAGTGTGATTACCAATCATAAAAATGTGCAATAAGATAACCCTATCACATCTGATTTTTAAGTAACATTGGCAAAACTGAAAACAAAACTACAAGACTCATTTCAAGAATATTTAGTCAATCATTTTTTCTATAAATCTACCTAGTTCAAAGGCTCCATCGAGAAAGAACCAGTAAGAAAACTCGGCTTCATTGCCATTACAACATGGTTTTGAAATACACTTACATAGGATTTCCAATCCCAAAATTACAACAATTTAATTGAATTTCTTTCATGACCCTCATCAAGGGTTTCACATAATTTTTCTACAACACATTTCTAAGAACCGAGGAGAGAACAAGATTTGATTAGGTGACAACAAGCATGACCAAGAAATAAATCAAACATGCATATGCATACAAGGTTTTCACAATAGGATTCACAATGAATCAACACTAGGGAAAGGTGGATTCTTCCAACCAGGAGAAGTCAAGCACAACACCAAACAGATGCCCAATTGGGGCTATAAACCAAGAACTTCCGTTCTTCCATTTCAACATACCATAATCATACAGGGTTTGTGCTGACAAGTAGGGGCCCATAACACCCTACCCTTTCTCCCTCTTCTCATCCTGAGAAGAGACTCTACACTGGTTGGAGTCCGACTAAACAGACCTTTCCCAAAATTGGTCACTTCTGCCCTCTCCAAGGGTGAGTAATACCAAAACACCCATGCAAGAAAAATCTCAAAATTGAATACATAAACAAGAAAGAAAAACAACCAAAATAACATGGTTTTGAAATCTTTCCAACATACCCACAAACATAAAAAAAAATGAAACAGCAACAAGGTAGCATAAACATGAAACAGACATGGAAAACTGAACAAGGGAGATGAGAAAACCAACCTTCACAAAGAGGTAATGGCAATGAACAAGTTTGAGTAGAGTTTCCTTCTCCTTGCTTCAATCTTCAAGAACTCCTCTCTAAAACTAGAGATTGGGTAACAACCTCCACTAGTCCAAGAAAGGCCTCTAAATAAGCCTCAAGCTCAACCACCCAAAAGGATAAATGACTACATCCACCCACCTACAATTCTAGAAACTCCTAACTCAACCCACACTAGGGTTAAACACTAAGTGGAGGTGAGGTGAGGTGACCCAAGATAACCACTTGCAATTTTCGCACAAAGGTAAAATGAGACTTTTTGAGTGATCTCCAAAGTCAACAAAAGGGGCTTAGGGGTTGGAAAAGACCCCCAACCCATACCCATACCCCTTGGGTATAATTATTCCATGTTTTAAAGCCTTAAGAATAGGTTTAGAGACAAAAAAAAGTTAGGAAAAAAATAATTAGGACCAACTAACAACTCTAACAAAATAGATTAAGCACTAATCCGGATTAAAGATGACTAAACTTGATTAAGAACCAAATTAGCAACTGACACTAACTTAAATCGACTTAGGTCCAAAGGTTACACAGCTAACCCTAAAAGCACACTGAAAAGCATAAACAAATTCACGAGTGTCAAGTGTCACTATAAGAACACAGTTACGAACATTAACATTTACTGATCATAGAAAGATACATACATACATCTCACAATAAATTTAATTATGAACAACAAGGTTTCCAAAATGAGCACATAGGGCTCCATTATGTTCCTCCATCAGATATCTCGACTAAAATATTTGCACACTCATTGCACACATCAGTAGTCCCATAAAATCACATGCACATATGTATATACGTATAAGAAATTCACATAATTTGAAACATACATCAACCAGGATTTCTTTCATCCTACTTATATCCTTAATCATAAAGATTCCAAAATTAATTCATCAATATACATATACATAAAACCTTAAATGACAAATATCAAATATCTGAAAGTAACATCTCACAACATGAAATAATAAAATATGTTCAAGCATCAGATAATGTCTCAACATCTCGATTCGTGAGTATCAAAGGAATAGTAATGTATCACTATGCTACGATGGATCGGGGTGAACTCAGAATATAATGCTTCAATTACTTAACTATTTAATTCATTTCTACTTATATTTAATCATCAGTAATTACATAATCAGTATGACATATAACTGAATTCAGATTAAATATGAGAATAATCATTGTTAGGCATGCATATACCTAAACGTCATAACATCACCAATAGTGAATATAGAACTATCTAAATGCATAGAATCCTAATCATTGAGGTAACAAAATCAATAACATCATCATTAAGTGAAACACCTTGTATTATTGCTAGTGCAAATTAATGTTTAAACAGTAGAGACAACATAGTCATTCTCTAATCTTTAAGTATTAAAGCATGGATGTATCTGTTGTTCTCAATTTTCATTAGGACATCTAAAAACCTACAACATTACCCCATATCCATTCAAATTTCCTACAACAAATTTGACAGAGAAATTCATTTTTAATAGGTACATGCGAGGAGGGACCTTACACTATTATAGATTGAGTATTTATATTTCTAATAAAACTGTGTGTGTGTGTCAATTTCTAATTTAGGCACTATGTGTTTTTGTGGAGTTATTGTACAATCCATTTCACTCATATTTCCATCTATTGAATTGTCATTATTCATTCCTACAATAGTCATTTCTTCACTTTCTTTGACAATTTGTTCACTACGGTAAAAACTTTGAATTTCTCCTTTGGTTTCATTCCTTTGATCTTGTTCTCTTCTTTTATGTTGTCCTTCACTTCTTTGTCTTTCTTGTTGGTTTCAGTTCAACCTTTGCCATTCCCTTCCTATATCATTCATTTTTTCATGGCATCTCTTTCTATATTCCCTTTGATAATTGCTTCTATATTCTTTTACCTCTATGGTAGATTGAATATTTATATTTCTAGTACAATTATGTTTGTGAATTTCTATTTTAGGTATCGTGTGTTGTTGTATAATTATTGTATGGTCCATTTCACTCACATTTCCATCTACTGAATTGTCATTTTTCCTACAATAGTTGTTTCTTCACTTTCTTTGTTAATTCATTATTTATAAGAAAAATAAGTTTTCCAGGGATCCTAATATCCAAAAGTTGTTACAAATTAGAGGGCTATAAAGAGAACAACAAAAGTTTAGAAACATAACTATGGCCAAAAAAAAGGCCTAATCAAAAGATAGGAAAAAAGCCAAACAAAAAACCTATAGAAACCAAAAATGCCAAAAGACAAAACTTGATAATCCTTTACTTACTCCTTCACCTTCCTTTCAAGGTCCTGCATAGTTCCCACCTCTTCATAGGCTTTCTAAAACTCCTTAGCCCTTTGCTCCTAATTCTTCAGACAAGTCTGATCTAGCTAGCTATGGATTATGTCTATGATGGTTTCGTCATCCATCATGTCTTTAGTTTGTCTTTTGCCTCATTGTCCTCTAGAAAACCCCTTGGTTTGAACTTTCTTTGTCAATTGGTTGGCGAGGTTATAAGCTTTGAATTTTTCCTTCAGTTTCCTTCTGTTGATCTTGTTCTCTTCTTTTACAATATCCTTCATGTTCCCTCATACATTTAGTTTCGTGTCTATGAGAGTGAGAGTTATAACTTATTGTTTAAAGATGATTCCCTTTTTCTTCTTCAATGGAAACCCTTTTTATGGACATATATTACTAGGCATAGTATCTATATTTCCCTGAATAGTGTTTGTATCACATAATTCTTCATCCAGTCTTCTCATTTCTCTTCTAGCATATCTTTCCTTGAATTGTTCATTATGAATGAGATGTTGGTTTTCCCTTTCTATAGCACATGTTTTTTCTTTTTTTCTTCATCTATACTCTCTTTCATACTCCCTTCTATGTTGTCTTCATTCTTCATCAATTTGAGATCCATGTGTCATTACTATGAACATCAGATAATTAAATAAGAATATTTCTAATATAAGATTAATTTATGTGATATTTAATATAGATAATTTGAAAAAAAAAATTAAAATACTATTAGATAGTTGTAGACAAATTTAGAACTTATTTATTATCAAGAAAAATTAATATGAAATAAGAACATAAACTCAAAGTGGATATATAATATATATTTTATCAAAATATACTTTACAAAATAATACTAATTTTTCTAACTCTTGTGTCTCATAAATCATTTTAAAAGTTAGTATTCTATTAGTCATGCAATTAACAAATAATGGTAATTTATTAACACCCAATTTCTTTAATAAATAAAAAACTAACATATTTATATTATACTAACAAAAAGAAGATGAATGAATCTTAATAGAAACTAGTACTATATTTGATCGACACATGGCTATTAGCTTGCACATTCTTTGTGCATGTTCACAAATGCTCCAATTTGACAGGAGGTTCAAAGCTCTCTTGATTTTAGTTAAATCTTTTAGAAAGAGAGGTTTATTGGCATAATTGGACCCTAATCATTGTTGAGTATTGATATATATCATATTTTGGGTACTCTTGCTTAGTGCAAAGAAATTGTATTTTGTTTTAGGTATGCCTAGTATGACATATCAGCTTTTAACACTTTTGTATTTCGGCAATGATTCAAAGTTTTCTTGCTAGTTCTTTCTCTGATGAGCCCTTGAACTAGTTTATTAATAAATATATTATATAAGTGCTATGTCACTTTTTGATTTTTTTTAAAAAACATATAAAATATAACATAAAAAACTTGTTTCATTTATTCATGTGATATACAAAACTGTCACATAAGTATATATAATGTGCATAAAATATTTTATTTTTCTTCAAATAAAAGAAATAATTACATTGTAAAAGATGCATTTTGAATGAAATGTATTGCATTAAAAATTCTACATAATGAAATAAAAATCATATAACACCACTATGTATATTTAATTTTAGCAAATGGTCTAGACAGGAATTACATTCTATGATTTTTGTGTAGTTTTATCCTCATATGCCCTAATGAATTTCATTATTTCATCTTCTTCCAGTCCTAGTTGATAATTCATCTTCACCTATATAAATGCAAAAACTCTTTTCATCTTTTTAGATGTTTCGTCTATTTGTATGCAATTTTTTTCAAATTGATAGATAGTAAACTTCTTTTGCATCAAATTGTCAATGTCCTCTTTACATGACAAATTTTGAATTGAGTTTAAAAATTCTTGAAAAATGTGTTCTTCAGATTGAACATTCAATGGATATTTCCAAAAAAGACGCCCGAGATCTTCTCCAAACATCTGAATCAATGACAAACTATTTTTTGACATATCCTTAAACGCATTCATTTTCTTGTTATGGGTTAAAAGTATCCTTTTCCTCATATGAAGTGCTATAAGCTACTTTGAAAGAATCTCTTTGCTATGTAAAATACCCAAATTTTGTAGTTGGACATGGGAGGATCTTGTCAATGTTCTAAAAATTAGAATTTTTTGTGTACAAACCAATAACTCTTTTCTAATTTTTTCATCTACATCCACCCCATCATTTTCAATCTCAATTACATTCTCATAACATTTTAGCCCCCTATTTATGAATTGGCTACCCAAACATTGAAGTTTGTATTTCCATTCTGTGAATGTAGAACATATTACTTCTATGTTTGGATTATGAGACAATGACAAGAAATGCGAAGGAGAAGAGATAGTGCAATAGACAACTTCAACTAAGCTACAACTTGGAGACTATTTAGGTGAAATTTTGGGATGAAAATTAGAAGTCGAATATATAAAAGGTGATCCATGGGAAGTTGATTCTTGTAATTTTGTCACAATAATACATTCTTCCTCTAATATTTTCCTTTTCAATAGATCTGCACCATTACTAACATTTTTATGCATTCCATGCACATATGTATCCTTTGAAGAAACAAGATCAACCTCTTTTACTATCCTTCGAGTCATATGTTTATCATCATTGATCATAATTACATCAACTAGATTAGAGCCCTCTATAATATGTGGTGCAATCTAATAACTCAACTTAGGTGTTGAAATTAAAGGATATGGCCTTTGTAACCACTCCATAGACATAAGAATAACACTCACAATCCTAGTTTCAATTGATGTATCTTTAGGAATGTACCAATTAACTCTTGGGATATATTTTTTTCAGAAATATTTTCTTTAGGAAATAGAGGACTTAATTGATTCTCGTCCTCTTTCATGTCATTATCTATGTTCTTAAATTTACATGCTCTCATCACATCAATTCTTAATCTGCAATTTTCTTGAATCAAAACTTCTAAATCATTCTGATAGTTTTCCCAGTGGTCTTCCAAACATTGTAAATGTTTGTAATTGGTCTTCCAAAACTTCTTTTGCATCAAATTTTCAATATTGTCTTTACATGAAAATTTTTGAATTGAGTTTTAAAATTGTTGAAAAATGTGTTCTTTAGATTGAACATTCAATGGACATTCCCAAAAAAGACACCCAAAAAAGACACTCGAGATCTTCTTCAAGCATCTGAATCAGTGACAAACTATTTTTTTATATATCCTTAAATGCATCCATTTTCTTGTTACAGGTTAAAAGTACCCTTTTCCTCATGTTACATGCTATAATCCACTCTGAAAGAATCTCTTTCCTATGTAAAATACCAAAATTTTGTAGTTGGACATGGGAGGATCTTTTCAATGTTCTAAAAAATAGAATTTTGTGTGTAAAAACTAGTAACTCTTTTCTAATTTTTTCATCTACATCCACCCCATCATTTTCAATCTTCATTACATTCTCATAACATTTTAGCCCCCTATTTATGAATTGGCTACCCAAACATTGAAGTTCACATTTCCATTCTATGAATGTAGAATATATTACTTCTATGTTTGGATTATGAGACAACAACACGAAATGTGAAGGAGAAGAGATAGTGCAATAGACAACTTCAACTGAGCTACAACTTGGAGACTATTTAGGTGAAATTTTGGGATGAGAATTAGAAGTTGAATGTATAAAAGGTGATCCATGGGAAGTTGATTGTTTTAATTTTGTCACAATAACATGTTTTTCCTCTAATCTATTCCTTTTCAATATATTTGCACCATTACTAACATTTTTATGCATGCCATGCACACATGTGTCCTTTGAAGAATCAAGATCAATCTCTTTTACTATCCTTGGAGTCATATGTTTATCATCATTGATCATAATTACATCTACTAGATTAGAGCCCTCTATAATATGTGGTGCAATCTGATAACTCAACGTAGGTATTGAAATTAAAAGATATGGCCTTTGTAACCACTCCATATACATAAGAATAACACTCAGAGTCCTATTTTAAATTGATATATCCTTAAGATTGTACCAATTAACTCTTGGATATTTTCTTTTTTGAAATCTTTTATGTAGGAAATAGAGGACTTAATCGATTCCCATCCTCTTTCATGTCATCATCTATGTTCTTAAATTTACATGCTCTCATCACATTAATGCTTAATTTCAAATTTTCATGAATCAAAACTATTAAATCATTTTGACAGTTTGCCCAATGCTCTTCCAAACATGGTAAATGTTTGTAATTAGTCTTCCAAAACTTCTTTTGCATCAAATTATCAATGTCCACTTTACATGACAAATTTTGAATTGAGTTTAAAAATTGTTGAAAAATGTGTTCCTCAAATCGAACATTCAATGGATATTCCCAAAAAAGGCACCCAAGATCTTCTCCAAACATCTGAATCAGTGACAAACTATTTTTTGACATATCCTTAAATGCATCCATTTTCTTGTTATGGGTTAAAAGTATCATTTTCCTCATGCTAAGTGCTATAAGCCACTCTGAAAGAATCTCTTTCTTATGTAAAATACCCAAATTTTGTAGTTGGACATGGGAGGATCTTGTCAATATTCTAAAAATTAGAATTTTTTTATGTACAAACCAATAACTCTTTTCTAATTTTTTCATCTACATCCACCCCATCATTTTCAATCTCCATTGCATTCTCATAACATTTTAGCCCCCTATTTATGAATTGGCTACCCAAAAATTGAAGTTCGTATTTCCATTCTCTGAATGTAGAACATATTACTTCTGTATTTGGATTATGAGACAATGACACGAAATGTGAAGGAGAAGAGATAGTGTAATAGAAAACTTCAACTAAGCTACAACTTGGAGACTATTTAGGTGAAATTTAGGGATGAGAATTAGAAGTGAAATATATAAAAGGTGATCCATGGGAAGTTGATTCTTGTAATTTTGTCACAATAATACATTCTTCCTCTAATATTTTCCTTTTCAATAGATCTGCACCATTACTAACATTTTTATGCATGCCATGCACATATGTATCCTTTGAAGAAACAATATCAACCTCTTTTACTATCCTTGGAGTCATATGTTTATCATCATTGATCATAATTACATCAACTAGATTAGAGCCCTCTATAATATGTGTTGCAATCTGATAACTCAATGTAGGTGTTGAAATTAAAGGATATGGCCTTTGGAACCACTCCATAGACATAAGAATAACACTTATAGTCCAATTTTCAATTGATGTATCCTTAAGAATGTACCAATTAACTCTTGGGAAAAATTTTTTCTGAAATCTTTTCTCTAGGAAATAGAGGACTTAATCAATTGCCATCCTCTTTCATGTCATCATCTATGTTCTTAAATTTATATCCTCTCATCAAATCAATGCTTAATTTGCAATTTTCTTGAATCAAAACTTCTAAATCATTCTGATACTTTTCCCATTGGTCTTCCAAACATGGTAAATGTTTGTAATTGTTCCCTAAACATAGACTAAATGTACCTACTAGGTCAAAATTACATCTTCCATTTCCAAATTTATAGATACAAAAAGGGGATAGATCTATTTTTGCTATTTCAGCAATAACTTTATTTGTACATGAATACCCACCAATTGTAATTGAAAAATCAAAAAAATTGGTTAACTTTGCATCATAATGTTTTATGACATCCATAATCCATCTACACAATTCAAGTAACATGATTTTGCCCAAAGGATGCCTCAATAATTTTAATGGTATACCATGATAGCCAGAAACTCTTAGGTATGAAAAAGTTTGTAATTGAACATACCAATTTCCAAACTTTATTACTTCAGTGTATGCTTCTATTGGTATCCTTTTTCTTGCATCATTTTCAAGTTTTCTTATTATGCAATATAAGAATGCATCATTAACTCTATAGAAATGTCTTTCACTTTCAATGAGTTCTAATTATGGAAAACATTCACACACCCTTGGCTTTATACCACTAATATGTCCAACCCTTGTGAGACCTGGGTGTTTCCCCTGCAATGCCAACATGTACACCAAATAGGAGGTGATGTAGAATTTCTTAGTCGATAACACATTCACTAACTACTTTAAAATTTCTCATGAATTACACTGTAATATAAGTTAAAAAATTATTTTAACATTAAGCAATAAGACTTCAAATAAAATATATGTAGTGCAAGCTCCTCTCCTCTAAAATTTAGATTCAAAATTAAATAGTTCTAAAATTTCAAATTAAAACATCAACTATTTTGAAACCATAAATTATTAATTAAGACTTTTTCTTAAAATTTTGAATGCCTTAGAAACTATCCTAAATGTTAAAATTCTTCCATCTGAAGGATCTAAAATATTCTACTGAAACCATTTGGGATTATTTTGAACTCTAAATGTTCTCTTGGAATATGATTTACTTTCTCTCTTAACATATGATTGACACAAGAACTTTAGATCTATATACTTAATTCTAGGATTGTAAATATATTTTGCAAAAATAAAATGTATGAGATAGTTTTACTAAAAAAAAGGGTCTTTTTAATCTCAAAGTGGGTCTTTCAAACAAATCATGTGCATTGAAAAATAGGCATTAAAAATTTACACTTACTAGTAGAAAGGTCTTCCCCTAAAAAATTTATGTTTCTTCAACTTTCTGAGCAGTAATCACAACCTAGGGAAGGAAAACTATGAGACATTGAAACATGTTATAACAAAATAAAACTTTGAATGTCAGAAAAATGTAAAATGGTAAATGATTACCTACTTCTATAACAAATTTGTATTATAGAGTAGAGAAGCCATTAAGGTCTTAAGCTATCATGTTATTGAAATTAGTTACAATTTTATTAGTTTCGATAAATTTGTGTTGAAAACTATCATTGGAGATTCATAGGTTGGGTCATCACAAATTTCTGGTCCTTTTTCTCAATAAAATATATTGATGAAAGAAGTTGAATAATTTAAAATATTTCAAAAGTCTTAAAATAAATTAATTTAATTTAACAACTTCAATATTCGCATTTTTAAATTAAAAATTAAATTAATTAAATATGATAGTCATCCATTAAATTTTTCAAGATTAGTAAATAAAATTAATTTTTTAGTTAAATTATAGATTATTAAATAAAAGTTTGATTGTTGTTATGTACAATATAGTAGATAAATAAAATTTATGCATGAACTATTTCATCAACAAAATAAAATTAATAGATAGAGAACATACCAAAATATAGCAATTGGTTCAAATACATAAATTAATAATATAAAAACATATAGCATTAAGATATTATCATAAATTAGATAAAATAATTAGTTCTAACACCTAGTAAATTAAATTCTACATTTATAATCCAAATTGAAAACACAAATAATGTTGAATGTATATATTAAATCAAATAACATAGATATTAACCATGATACATAAAATAGTTAATTCAAAATTATAAATAAAATTGACAAAGAATATTAATGCCAAAGATTAAAACCAAATTAAATCATAATTTTAAATTTAATAAAATCAAATTCAATTAAATTCTAATCCTCCCATTGGATTAAAAAAAATCTCTAACCCTAAATATATTAATCAAACTTGACCATGTTAAAACCCAATCCTAAGTTAAACTTAACATTAGCTATAGAGTTGAACCCCAACTATAAGGGATGTTTGTGTATTGACAAAAGGGGAAGGGGGGAGAGATGACATAGAGGTCAAGAGAGAAATATACATACATGGAGACACAGACAACATATATTTAAGTATGTACATAGAACCCTAATCTTTAACCTAATCAAAAAATACATCATACATAGAACCCTAATCTTTAACCTAATTGAAATAAAATGATGTAGCAATCATGGAGATTCAATATTGTCATGAACTTCTATCTTCCACACACACAAAGATTCAAATGGAAAAAAATGCATCATTGTTAGCCATCTCAATTCTATCATTAATGGAATAAATTTTTGAAAATTATATATTCTAAGAAATTTTTAGCTTACTATACAGTTGTATGACCCTCTAAATTCCTTTTGAATAGATCATGCTCTATAACACTACCATCCATTACAATCAGAACTACTAAATTAATATTTGAACAATTTAATTTTTTTAAATAAACTACTTATTAAATAAAAAATGAAGTATCTAATGATCTAGGTCAAGAAATACAATTGTATTAACTTCTTTAAGAAAAATGGACAAAATCTCTAACGAATAACTCTTTTCTAATTTGTTCTATTTTTTGTGAGTTACTAAAGGCTTAGTCTTGAAATTTTAATTAAAAAATGAACTTGTATTATTCAACTATAAAATGACAAGATTGGAATAAAAAGAAAATGAACAAGAACTTAGAAATATTAGCTAAGTTTCTCCTATGTTTATCTCTATGTGTCACAAGTGAATTTAAAGTGATAGAAACATCTCCATCAAGATGTTAAGGTTAGGTTTTCCTTAATAATCTAAAGGCTCTAATGCTCAACCATCACTATATTTATAATGTTGTAACTTGGTTCCTGAATGACATGGCATACTCTTTTTACTTGGCTCCTAAATCACTCAACATATATAGACTGCATGGCTCATGAGTGACTCGGCACATACTAGTTATATTACTCAGCATGTATTATCTGGCAATTGATGCTCGACATGCTTTGATAACTCAACTCGCACTGAATAGTTAGCCCACACAAATTGCATAGCTCGTACTAATTTCTTGTCTTGCTCTAATCACTCGGCCTGCACTATAATACTGATAGATAATTACTAAGTTTTTTGTCATTGCCTTGTCAAAACCAATCTAATATTAACTGTATAAACTTTAATCAAGATAGTCAAAGCTTCACTATAGGATGAATATCTCACACTATTAATTATTTATATGTATAGGCTATTCATGAAAAAAAAATTGGTTCATGAAAAGAAAGATGATGCTCTACCCCACCTGATATATGTTCCCCAAGGTCATCCATCATTATAAGGCCGGTGCCATGAATGTCATGGTTAGTAGAGTTTTGTTATTTCTCTGTCAAAAATTTATTTATAAATTTTCAAATATATATTCTAATTGAAAAAGTTTTTGTATAATGTTGTAAACTCCTTTTCCAATCTTCCTTCGTACTCTTTGTGCTCTCTTCAATCATTGATTAATGCAAATGAGTCAAAAATTGACTATATAACCCTTCATATTCAGAAATAAATGCTCAGTGATTGCACAACTATAAGCTTGGCTATCATAGGACTGTAAGGAAACTTGGCAATAAAGAATATAACCGTTTCCACATAACCCATAATAGATTTGAAATAAACACGAAATTAAAATCCACATGCAAGAGAATAGACAACATACCCACAAAATTGTGACACAAGATATACCCTGGGAAACCCTCATTGAGGGAAAAACCCAGCCTCCAAAAGCATCCATCATCATGTATTATTCAGCAAAAATACCATTGCCATACAACCATGGAAGCCTTCATGGCCATAGCCATAATCGAGCAAACTATGTGAACAAGCATGAATCCACACATCCCATGCCATGCTTCTAACCTTCACAAATGCTCCCTTGGCTAACCTATCAAGCTTTGTCCTACTCGACTCTTGCCTTTTGTCTTCTCCTTGTCACTCTCTCTTTTTCTCTTTACAACAACTACCCTTGTGGCTGCTTATATAGTAGCAAGTCCCACAAAACCACCAAGTGGTATTACATAAACCATGTGCTAAAACCATGTGCTACCTAACCCACTGACCCCACATTTAATATTGGGCATTTAATTCTCTTCCCCAATATTAAATAATTACATGAAATATTATCACAATGTTACAATACAACTCATCAAGAATATTCCATGGGAATCTTTAGATGTTGCACGTCCATCTAGGTACAACATTACATAATAAAATAAAATAATAAAATAACAATATTATGCAATGTGTGCAACACCCATTATCTCAACAATCTCCCACTTGTTGTATACATTGCATAGGGTCAATCCGTAGCCACATAAGTGAACAAGGGAACAATCCCTCCTAGCACATCCACCATCATGGATCAAAAAATACACCAAGTGCTCCATCCTGGTACCCGCAACAAAATCAAAGTATCTAGCATCTCGAACATGAATGATCTCACCTCCTATTATGCCACTCCCATTGGACATACATAGAAGCCATCCAAAGAGAAACCTGTCGCATTAGAAGATCATAAAATCCTATACCAACTAAAATTCCAAGCACAAATAACCTGATCCAAAGGTAATCACATGTATCCGTAGTTGTCAAAATATCCATAGCTGAAATAGCACCCACAGCAAGTGCCAAACCCATCCAACTATCCATACCTCAAAGGTATAACAAGTGAATCTCATATCACCGACATATCCAATCTATAACCTGCAATCACAAGCCTCAAGAGCAATACCTGCCACATATATACCAAGAAGCTCCCACTGCAAAAGATAATGTTAAAACTGTAACCAATCCACTCAACACATCTCAAAGAAGTGAATCCATGTAGTATCAAGGACATCCACAATACATAAACTAATATCTTGCAAGAAAAAATTCTCATAACTAGTCTCCAATGCTCTCCCAAGTTCACGACAACCAACAAAGGAAAGAGATAAAGGAATAACCATGTCATCTCTCACATGACATACATGAGCACAAACCAGTGATCACAATCTCTAACCAATCTCAAATCCAATGTAGGCAAAACTAAACATCCAGGAAGATAACCAAGACCAGAGAAACCATGCAAATCATAACTTGTATCATGTCCTTCTACACACACCTCTAGATGTAAACTGTGCAAGAGTGATCTCCTCCATAAAACCCCAACAAGAAGCCTCAACAACACCCAAACCATACCATATAACTAATCATGGATGTAAGCCTCTCACAAGAAGATCAAACTCAATAAAACCATTCCTAAACCAAGGAATAACCATTCCTAATCCAAGGAATATTCCCAATATAAAACCATCTCCCAAACTCAACCAGCATAACAACATATGCACATGGAGATAACCAATGCTAAACCATCTCTCAAATGAACCCTCCAGAACTAACTCATGTATCATAGCTCAAGATCCATATCCATGAAAGACAAGCATAAATATAATGCAACTGAGAGAAACAATGGGCTATACCTCTCAAGTAGCAAACCGCCGAGTAGACCAAGAGTGGGGAATGAGAATGCTCATCAAGATACCCAAGTCTCCAACCAAGACTCATCTAAGAACAATCTCCTCTCAAGTCCATATCAGGTGACTGCCCCTCGGACTTCCTGCTGAAACCATCAACCGTCTCAATAAATACTTCTCTAATCCAAGAGAAATCAGCGTCACCACCGTCTCTAAGTATCCATGAGCACCTATAACCAATCAATCCATGCCAACTCCAAATGCAACATAGCAATATCATGAAGTATCCAGCTTATGATCAGTGTACTCAATACCAAGAAACTAAACCAAGATCAATGTCAAAGTTCCAACCATGGCCTTAGGAACATAAACATGACAACATGATCTTACCATCTCAACTAAAGAGATAACATGCTTCATATGAACATACCATAACATGTCACAACTCTAAACGCGTATCAAGAGTATACCATGACATAATAATGAAACCATCCTCACACCAAGGATAACATGCCAAATAAAAGCATAAACCACACCTTTGCTAAGAACCTAGTGAGTCCTCAAGATGCAACCATCTCCACACACCATGAAGAAAACCATCTCCACATACCATGAAGAACCATCTCCACATACCATGAAGATAACCAAGAACTCCATGAGTCCTCAAGATCTAACCATCTTCATACACCATGAAGATAACAAGTGCACCATGCAAATGTCAAAGACGCTTCTGCAGCAACAGGATCTAAGACAAACCTCCAACATCTGCAAACACTCAATAAATATATCAATGCCAGCAACTCCCACTCAATTATGGTACCAAGTCACCTATGGCATCATAAAATTCATCTCCTATATGAAGATCCAAATCAAACCAGGAACTAATCCTGCACTGTCACCCCATCACTGTCACAAGCTCCCACTAAATTGTGTATCCAAGCTATCCATGACATAATGATGAAAAACCATCTTCTAACCATGAGAATCAACCAAGGCATCAAACTATCAAAGAACTCAAAGTGCACATCATGAGCTCCTCAAAAGAAACCAAATAACCATGATCCTCAACCAAGAAGATATACCACCATAACTGAATCAGAAAATCCAAGCTAATGAACATCAAGGATGTACCTGTATATCCAATCATGTCATGCCAAAATCCATGGCACCATGATCACATCCATGAACTGAGCATCTGGCTCTCAATATGTCCAACCTGTCAGCATAGTCAACCACAATCCTCCACCATGACTGTACCTGGTAACAACATCTCATCCCTTCTACATGAAGAAAATAGTAATTCATGTGACTTAGGGCATAGACAACCCAAATCCAAGCCACCAATCTGAATATGCATCAATATTGAAAGATCAATGGGCAAAGACAACCCATAACCAAGCTATAAATGCAACTTGTAAGTATAGACCGCTTACAAACACTGCACAACTTGTAGATCCAACAAGTCATCATGCATATTCAAACCAAACACTAATAACCATATCATCATGAGACCAATCTGAATTGAGTATACAATGACATCAAATCTTAAATCTCCAATGCCATAAACTCACAATGTTACCATAGTCAAAATATACCTATAAAATGTTCAGATCAATATATCACTAAATAAATCATGCCAAACCTGCACAAAATCTGAACCAATGTGTAGAGCTCTCCAAGAGCTTTCCGTTGACTACTTGAAGTCCAAAATCCGACTTCGTATGCCCAAGTTATGCCCTAATCCGTGTTCAAAATAAATAAGATCTGAATTTAGGGCTCTTAAAACCTGACAAAATATCAAAATCATAGAACCAAACTTGCAAAATCTTGTAGTGCTCTGAATTAGCTTTCCAACGCCTATAAGAACTCTGAAATCCGATATTCTGAGAGAAAGTTATGGCCATTTTACTAAGACAGTCTTTTTACCATTTTCAGTACGATTTTTCATTTTTTATTTTTTTTCAGTGACGAAAATTCCGACGGGATTAAATTTGACGGCCATCATGAGCTAAAACCAAAAAACTCTTTCATTTTCTCTGAACATGGCCAAACTAGGGCATATTATATATCAAAATTTATGGAAATGTCGACCCGGATCCAATGGTGAGGTCTGTTTTTACCCAGGAGGTCATTTTTGCAAGCTACCCCCCAAAACCCTCATTTAAATGAAACATCCGAAAAACTCTTTTTGTCCAACAATTTCACATGCCCAAATCTTTTAACATCCCATCATAACAGCAAATCCAAAACCCTCAGATCTGCAATAATTATTCATATATCTTGCCATTTCTTTTATCCTCTCATGCATTCCCATGGATTCAATCTAGGGTTACAAATAATAAAACCATAGCTCTGATACCACTTGTAAGGAAACTTGGCAATAAAGAATATAACCGTTTCCACATAACCCATAATAGATTTGAAATAAACACGGAATTAAAATCCACATGCAAGAGAATAGACAACATACCCACAAAATTGTGACACAAGATATACCCTGGGAAACCCTCATTGAGTAAAAAACCCAGCCTCCAAAAGCATCTATCATCATGAATTATTCAACAAAAATACCATTGCCATACAACCATGGAAGCCTTCATGGCCATAGCCACAATCGAGCAAACTATGTGAACAAGCATGAATCCACACATCCCATGCCATGCTTCTAACCTTCACAAATGCTCCCTTGGCTAACCTGTCAAGCCTTGTCCTGCTCGACTCTTGCCTTTTGTCTTCTCCTTGTCACTCTCTCTTTTTCTCTTTACAACAACTACCCTTGTGGCTGCTTATATAGTAGCAAGTCCCACAAAACCACCAAGTGGTATTACATAAACCATGTGCTAAAACCATGTGCTACCTAACCCACTGACCCCACATTTAATATTGGGCATTTAATTCTCTTCCCCAATATTAAATAATTACATGAAATATTATCACAATGTTACAATACAACTCATCAAGAATATTCCATGGGAATCTTTAGATGTTGCACGTCCATCTAGGCACAACATTACATAATAAAATAAAATAATAAAATAACAATATTATGCAATGTGTGCAACACCCGTTATCTCAACAAGGACTTCCCACTCACTTGACTTATACATGATTTCTAGTATGCTCTGCTAACATAGTTAGCTCAGCCAATACTAATTACAATTCCATCACTTGACAGTAACTATGAAACTTTCAATGCTCGATAACAACATGAAAACTAAAAAAATTATAGACTTCTTCCAAGTTTTAAACAATAAATTTCATCTTCATTCATTCATATATAATCTTTTTAGAACTTAGATTCTTGGAACTGATGTATAATATAACATTTGAAATATCAGTCCCGTACATACCTCTTGATTGCCTAGTTGGGGTTGATGTGATCACTTGATCCATTGGATGAAGTGACCTCATTTGAGTTTGATGTGCTATATTCTTCCTTCTTCTTCCACATCTTGTTCATTCTACACTTTGACCTTCTCAACATTGACCTTTTCTTTGCATATATTATTTTCACTACTCGGTGTTGGTGATCTAGTTGGATAGTTTCTACTAATATGACTAGTCTTGAGATAGCTAAAGCATGTAGTCTCACTCAACCATCTCTTATAGTTTCCTCTGAAGTATTTTCTAATGCAATTCTTTGGAACAAGTCCATATTCTTGACAATATTGACAACTATACCTTGTATTGCCATCCTGATAGTAGGATTTTCTATTTTGTTGTACATTTGTCTTCTTGTTTGCTGTCTGTTACCTCTGGTTTTACCGCCAAGGATTTAAATTTTGAAAGTGTGGCTCATGCAATGGTTAGTCTCGAATTATTATTTTAAATGTTACGACCTACAAGTTTTTGGCCGTCAGATCTAAGCGGTACCGACAGTTGAAGCCATCGAGCTATAAGGGAAATGCACAATATTTATTATAGCGCGATGACGCCCTGACGACACATTGCAGGGGTGGGTCCAGCGTTTCGCGAGTCAGAAAAGGTTCTTGACGCCCTTGGCGCTATGTCGCTATCGCATATCGGCCGAAAAATCTCCATACCGACATAGCGCCCGAGGGAAATAGTCACAATGGCGAGTTTCAACGACCAGTAGAATCAGGTGTCGTGGCAACAAATCAGAAGGAACCACGTGTACCAGGTCAGAGTTCCTGTCAGCACGGCTAACACAGTCAGGGCTTACGTTCACCACCATCGGATCAGCTAGGATCAACGGTAAGTGCTATCTGACCATGGAGAAGCCGCGCGAGTTTTATGATAGCGGGTTAGCACCCGTGCGCCGCATGTCCTCATGGGCCCAGATTTGGAAGCTTAGTGAGTAGAACGGTCGGCGGTTGGCGGTCATTGCAATCGTCACAGTCGACATTACGGTTAACGTAAGGTTACGGCAAGATGATGAAAGGTGGCGTAGTCAGGTTGAAACCCTTAGGTGCTATGGCGCTATCAAGATCTTCGAAGACTTTTTTGATAGCGACATAGCGCCCAGTCGCACGGAAAAGGTGGTAAGCACCCAGTCAAACATAAGAGACTGCTAGGGTGGCGAGATCGAAGGTGTGATTGGCCTGCATGGCCCAGTTGGCTCGTCGAGCCTATTTGGCTGATCGATTCTGATGGGTACACAAATCATGAGTGATGAGAAATCCAGGTTTTGCCACAATCTGATAGTGGGATTAATTGCTACCAACTCGGAATGAATACCAAGCGCAAGAAGACACTCCATCCATTTGAGCGATCCATCTACCATGTCAGAGAATGTTGTGGCGTCGTTCTTGTCTTCTCCAGGCTCTTTCTCAGAGGGATATCAGATTTCTTGGTATGCAGGCCATGTTCAATTAGATCTTTGATTGGATTCTCAGGATAGAAAGTTAATGCCAGTAGGTGAGAAGTGAATGTAATGCAAAAATCTTCAATTATGCCTAATCTATAAAGGCAATTTGGTGATCTGTTCTTAGTGTCGACTCTTCCTGATTTTCTCTGTTGCTACTTGCAGACTTGCAGTGTAAAAATATCTTTGTCTCTGAGCTAGATAAAACATCCTGTATCATCTCTTTCAGCCATCAACGTGTATGTGTAGCATTTTGCCTCTCATTGATGTATTGTTGAGATCAATGGTCTGCATATTGTATCTATCTCTGGCCTATTGAATAATATACAAGTGAAATCTTCTGTTCCTGGTGTTATTCAATTGGTCTCCTGATCTGTATGTGGTTGTTGGTCGATATAAGTCTTAATAAATGTATGACCTCGAATGTTACCCTAGTTCTGTAGTGCATATATGGGCAGAAAATGAGTCTGAACACTCTGTTTTGGTGCATCACCGCCTTAGATTAGACTAGGTAGATTTTCTTTAATGCTCTCTTTCTCCCTTTCCCTTCTGAGAATAGATAGGTGCACCCTGACAGTAAGAGGATGTTGGCCTTCTTCGGAGACTCAACCTCGCAGTTCAAGTCCCACAGCTTGGAGGTTGTTTCCATGTTTCACTAGGTTGTCCTCGCGCATAGGCCTTGGACAAGGGTGCAAACCTAAGTGACAACAATTTTTGGCATGCCCGGTGGGACTCATATCAGAAGATTTTAGGTCTACTGGTGTCAAGAAGAAATAATTCTAGAGATAAATGCTAAAGTAGTGCCGGCTTCAGTTTTCAAGCCTTCAAGAGGCTGATTCTTCAAGTACTTGGCGACTCTGAACATCAAAAAAAAGTCTGGTTTCAGACCAAGTTTGTAGTGATTCATGCCCAGGACTGAAACAAGGGCGTCTTCTAGAGGTAAATTTCAATATCAAGAGCTTTCTCTTTCAAATCCTAGGAGAAGAAGGACTAGAACTTCATTATCTCCAGTTAGGGTAGAATAACAGTTGATATACCTGTAAGATCTATCTCTACTCCCCCTACTGTTCGAACTCAACCTAGATTTCCATCAACACTCATCAATAGAACACTTGTTTATATGGCACAGCCAAGAGTTCATGCTTTTGCCACCTTTAATGGTGGAAGTCCTCTGTTGTTAGCCCAAAGACATGATATACCAGTATCTGCACTAAAAAGTATACCTAATTTTACTGGTGAAACTTCTATTTCCCCTTTAGAGCATATCCAAGAGGTAGTGAATGTCTTCAATATTCATGGTATTACAGAAGATGATGTTGTCGTCAGACTTCTAGCCTCATCCTTAAAAGGAAAAGCATTATAGTGGTATAGAGGCTTAGCTCATGGTTCCATAACTAATTGGGATGGACTAGGAGCAGGATTATGCAAACATTTTGAGGATAAGAGTGACCATTTGTCACTACTAGAGCAGCTGACTACAATAAAAAGAGCCCCCCATGAATGTATGACCTCGAATGTTACCCTAGTTCCGTAGTGCATATATGGGCAGAAAATGAGTCTGAACACTCTGTTTTGGTGCATCACCGCCTTAGATTAGACTAGGTAGATTTTCTTTAATGCTCTCTTTCTCCCTTTCCCTTTTGAGAATAGATAGGTGCGCCCTGATAGTAAGAGGAAGCCGGCCTTCTCTGGAGACTCAACCTCGCAGTTCAAGTCCCACAGCTTGGAGGTTGTTTCCATGTTTCACTAGGTTGTCCTCACGCATAGGCCTTGGACAAGGGTGCAAACCTAAGTGACAACACTATCCACTTGGCATTAGATCTACATTCAGATTCTTTATGTCCATACTTCTAATAATTGTGGTAATATCCTTCTAATCTCTAAGTGCTCATGGCCTTGGTCTTGCATTCATGTTCCTAATGTCCTTTCTTGTTGCACTTATGATAATAACCCTAGAATTTCTTCATAAGTTTTTTATTTTCATTGTTACTCTTGCAAAAAAAATTGGATGACTTAACTTTCCTCAATTATGACAAGTGAGTTTGTAGTTCTTACCTTTGTTGTTTCTTTATTCAACACTTCAAGATGATTCTCCTTCGTCAATACTGGTGTATCTTAATCAAGAAGTATCATTGGTAGATCTTGGAGATCTCATCAGTTTCTCAAAGTATTTGATGGCTTCACTAGGTTTATTGAAACTTTCAACAAATTCCTTTTTTGCTCTCTGTTCATTCCTTAGTTGTTCATTCATTTTGTAACTTCAGGGTTGTGATCTCATTGTCCTTTCCATTTAATTCAATTCAATGTCCTTCCCATCCAAGAATTTTTTTAAATAAGTGTTATTGTAGTTACTCGATTAAGAAAATTTGTAAGATGACATAATCTATGATTTTTCTTCTTGTTTTTACACTAATGCTAGAGATTTTTTGCTTGGCTCTATTTACAAGAGTTTTTTTTATAAAACACTATCAAGTAGAATCTTCCCACACACTAAAATAATATAATTTCTATGTAAGGAAAATATCTCAAAAGATGTCAACCATTTTTAAAATTAAATAATTGGTATATTAATTTAAACCTTAATTTGACTATAGAGATTTTTGTTGTAATCTAAAATGACTAATAACTCAATTAAAACATAATATTTAATGACAAATAAATTAATCTTGCATGATCTTGGCCTTTTGTTGTGGTGGGTTAACTATGTGAGCTTGAAATAGAACAAGTGCCACATAGTGAGTATTTGCTAAATAATTAAATATAATTATAATATGATTATAGTAATCAATATAATTATATTATAATATCTACTATAATTCAAATTATAAACTTTAATGTGGTAAATATAATTTTAAAATATGGAACAAAATGATTATAAATCAATTAGTATAATATAAGTAAAATAAGTAGAGGAAAAGTTAGAAGACAAGCATGGCGGGCCAAAGTTTAAGTGGTTTAAGAAAATTTTGATAAATTTTATGAAGATGTATTTAATATAATAAATAGTGTTGATAGAATGAAATATATTATTTTTATCAAACATTTTTTTTTATTTTTCTAATTTTCTAATTTTAATTTGTTAATATTAAAATATCTTATAATATAACATATATAATTACATATATTATTCATTTATATGTTACAAACCTTCATAATACAAATAAAAATTAATGTAAATTAACTAAAATGCTATATTGAAAACAGTAAATATTAAAATATCATTCATAATTATTAAGATAATTAAGATTTATAATTTTACTAATACTAGGCAAATAAAAACTAGAAATTGATAAGGAAAAAAATAGATATATAGATAAACATGTAATGTATAAAATAAAAAATTTAAACAAAAAAAAGTGAGAAATAAGAACCCAAAATGATTAGTCAATCATATGCATAAAAATAATTTTGATCATACTAAAACTTACAAATTTAAGATCTTTACATTAACTTTTTCCAAGAAAAGTTATGAAAAATAAAAATACTAATGATGATTGGTTGAAATCAAGTTTTATTAGCAAGTAGTTAACGAAACTTAATTGCAATAATATGGCAAATACCTGCAGTATCAGAGCCAGTATTCACAACTTACTCATGGTTTTAGTGTTAATTATTGTTAGTTGGACAGCTGTTATTTCTGACCCGAAAATAGCAGCACTATTTATGGGTAGCTTGGACAGCTGTTCATCCTTATCTATGAATAGCGGTTGTATTTATGGGTGGTTTGGACAGCTATTTGTCCACTTGCCAAAAATTAGTAAATGGTTATTATTTACTAATTTTAGAGATTCCCTTTTGGACACCTTGCAACCAATTCTATTATTGGCTATTGAGTTGTCTTAATCTCAGTCGTTGGTTTGTTTTAATCTCGGTCGTTGGTTTACCAACGAGAGTAGTATAAAAAGGGGTCTAGGGGGCATTTGGAGAGTAAGGCAGGAAGCTTTTGGAGAAGCAGTTTGCAGTGTTAGCAAACAGTCTTGCAGTGTTAGCAAGGGCACAGTGTGAAGCTTTGGTGAAGCAGTTTGCAGTGTTAGCAAACAGTCTTGCAGTGTTAGCAAGGGCACAAGAGAGAAGCTTTTGTGAAGCAGTTTGCAGTGTTAGCAAACAGTCTTGCAGTGTTAGCAAGGGCGCAGTGTTAGCGCAGGGATAGCAGTGAGAAATATCAGCGGGAGAAATTAGGAGGTTGTCGGAGTTCTGCCAGTGTGAGGCAAGGAATTTTGTATCTCTTGATTTGCTGAAGTTTAATATAATTTCTCATCTGTAGAACTGGTTTTCCCTTAGGGATTTTTCCAAGGACAATTTGTCCGAAAATATTGTGTTGATTCTGTTGTGCATTTCTTTCCGTATTTTAAGTGAAGTTGCAGTTGTCTTATTTTTCGATATTAGCTGGGAATTTATTTTCAGCAGTTTAATAATCATTTGTGATAGGAGATTAATAATCAGTGACTGCAATAGTTTGATTTTTCACATGGTATCAGAGCATTGTTAAGGGTAGAAGAGTTTTGCCCTGGGAAAGAAATTTTGATCTCTTTAGATTTATTATAGCTTTAAACCCTTGAGATGGCTTCAGCTGGTTTGAGAGATCAGGATAGATTGGATGGTGCCTCAAATTTTGGTGTCTGGAAGGCCAGAATTTCCTTATTGTTGGAAGAGAATGGTATCAAGGATTATGCTACCAATGGTGTACCTGTACCAACGGATGCAACACAGCTTGCAGCATATAGGAAGGACGATGCCAAAGCGAGGAGGATTATCCTTGATGGTGTCAAGGATCATATTGTTCCACATATCTCGGAACTAGATACAGCAAAGAAGATGTGGGACGCCATTCTAAATCTGTACTAGAATGCTACCACTAACAGGAAGTTGATTCTCAGAGAGAAGCTAAAGAATACCCGGATGAATCAGGGAGAAGACGTCACAAGTTACCTCACCAGGCTCAGACTTGTCAAGGATGAGTTAGCAGCTGTTGGAGATAGCCCTAGTGATGATGAGCTAGTGAGAATAGCCCTAAATGGGTTTACTAAACAATGGAGTGTCTTTGTTCAAGTTGTCAGTGGATGAGATACTTTACCGAGTTGGGATCGACTATGGACTGATTTCACTCAGGAGGAGTTTAGACTAAGTCTTGTCAATGGGGCCAACAAGAGTCAGAAAAATGAGGTGGAACAAGAGAACGTTGCCCTAGCAGGTAAAGGGAAAGCAAAGAAGGGATCTAGCAAAGGATCAAATTCACAAAGTAAAAAGAAGAAGAAGGACCTTTCTAAGGTTAAGTGCTTTGGATGTCATGAGTTTGGCCACTATGTCAGTGATTGCCCAGAGAGGAAAAAGGGTAAGAAGCAGGTGGCAGCTTCAGCAAGTGCAGCAGAACTCTCCAGCAGAATGGAAGATGAGTTTGCACTCATAGCTTGTATGGTTAGCTCAACCTCACAGTGTGTTTGGTATATAGATAGTGGGGCGTCATTTCATATGACAGGAGTTAGAGAGTACTTCTCCAGTTACAAGGAGGAGGACACCAACATCCAGATTTCTATGGGAAACTTGTCCAAACTCAACCCTGTTGGGAAAGGGACTGTTCAGTTTCAGAGGGAGAATGGAAAGATAATTCCTCTTCATGATGTGTTATATGTGCCGAGCTTAGGTATGAATTTGATTTCTGTATCTGTTCTTCAGGATAGGGGGTATAATGTACTCTTTAGAGGGACACATGTGTTGATTAAGCACAAGGATTGGAAATCACCCATAACTATTGGAGTTAGGAGTGGTCGCCTTTATAGATTGCAGTTTGATACTCCTTAGATTGCTTCGTGAGACCGTGATAGGTGTTCCAGAGGTGAGCACAGAGCATGATGATGTATGTAAGGGATGTGTGTTGGGGAAGTTTGTGAAAGCATCTTTTCCAAGGAGTGACACCAGATCTAAGGGTGTTCTTGATCTAGTACATTCAGATGTTTGTGGACCAATGTCAACGAAATCTCTCAGAGGATATGAGTACTATGTTACTTTTATTGATGACTTCTCTAGAAAGACCTGGATATACTTCTTGAAGACTAAAGATGAGGTTTTCAGTCGATTCCAAGAGTTCAAGGCTCTTGTGGAGAACTCAACAGGAAAGAAGATAAAGGTTCTTCAGTCAGACAATGGAGGCGAGTACAAAGGAAATGTCTTCCAGGAGTTTTGCACCAGAGAAGGAATCAAGAGAGAATGGATTGTTCCTTACAATCCACAGCAGAATGGAGTTGCTGAGAGGAAGAACCGTTCTATATCGGAGGCAGCAAGAGCTATGCTACATGACCAGGACATGCCCCGTTACTTATGGGCAGAGGCATGTAATATAGCAGTCTACATTCAGAATAGAGTTCCACACAAGGTGCTAGGGAAGATGACACCAGAGGAGGCTTTCACAGGGAAGAAGCCAGATGTTAGTCACTTCAGGATATTCGGGAGTTTGGCATTTTGTCATATTCCTGGAGATACACGTACAAAGTTAGATCAGACTGCAGAGAGGGGGTACTTTGTTGGGTATAGTGAGACCTCAAAGGCATACAGGGTTTTCATTCCGGGGACTAAAAGAGTTATTGTTAGACGGGATGTCAAGTTCTTGGAGGACAAGGCATTCAAGAGATCCAGAGATTTGCCAGCAGATGATCAGAGTGAGCAGCCAACAGAAGCTCCAAGACCAAGTCAAGGGCATCAAAGCTCAAGTACAGTTACCAGTACAAGTGTAGACTCAGTTAGTGAAGATTCATAGAGTACGGAGCAACAGGTGCAACAGGAAATGCATTTGGAAGATTTAGAGGTTGACATTTCATCCTCTACAGTTGGCAACAGGAAACATATGGTTCCAGATACACAAAGGGATACTCAGGAGTTTGTGGGAGCTCCTAGGAAGAGTACTAGACAGCGAAGACAACCAGCCAAGTTCAATGACTATGTGGCATTAGTTAGTCAGTTGGTAGATAGTGAGCCTTCTAGCTATCAGAAAGCTGCAGAACATCAGGTATGGCAAGATGCTATGGTTGAGGAATATTCTTCAATAATGCAAAATGATGTGTGGGAGGTAGTACCTAGACTAACAGATAGGGTTGTAGTTGGATCACGCTGGATTTATAAGATAAAGCACGGTGCAGATGGTAGCATCGAGAAATACAAGGCTAGGTTTGTGGCAAAGGGGTTCTCTCAGAAGGAGGGAATAGACTATGAGGAGACATTTGCTCCAGTTGCGAGGTATACTACTATACGAGCTGTAATCTCACTTGCAGCACAGATGGGATGGCAGATCCATCAAATGGATGTCAAGACAACATTCCTCAATGGTGAGTTGAAGGAGGAGGTATACATAGAACAACCAGAAGGCTTTGTAGCACACAGCAAAGAGACCCACGTGTGCAGATTGAAAAAAGTTGTTCGACTACAATACATACCTACAGATGAGCAGGTAGCAGACATTCTGACGAAGGCTTTGGGAAAGGCCAAATTTATCTTCTTCAGAGATAAGATGGGTGTCATGCAGAATAGCTTCCTCGCTAAGAGGGAGTGTTACTTATTGTTAGTTGGACAGCTATTATTTCTGACCCGAAAATAGCAGCACTATTTATGGGTAGCTTGGACAGCTGTTCGTCCTTATCTATGAATAGCGGTTGTATTTATGGGTGGTTTGGACAGCTGTTTGTCCACTTGCCAAAAATTAGTAAATGGTTATTATTTACTAATTTTAGAGATTCCCTTTTGGACACCTTGCAACCAATTCTATTATTGGCTGTTGAGTTGTCTTAATCTCAGCCGTTGGTTTGTTTTAATCTCGGTCGTTGGTTTACCAACGAGAGTAGTATAAAAAGGGGTCTAGGGGGCATTTGGAGAGTAAGGCAGGAAGCTTTTGGAGAAGCAGTTTGCAGTGTTAGCAAATAGTCTTGCAGTGTTAGCAAGGGCACAGTGTGAAGCTTTGGTGAAGCAGTTTGTAGTGTTAGCAAATAGTCTTGCAGTGTTAGCAAGGGCACAAGAGAGAAGCTTTTGTGAAGCAGTTTGCAGTGTTAGCAAACAGTCTTGCAGTGTTAGCAAGGGCGCACTGTTAGCGCAAGGATAGCAGTGAGAAATATCAACGGGAGAAATTAGGAGGTTGTCGGAGTTCTGCCAGTGTGAGGCAAGGAATTTTGTATCTCTTGATTTGCTGAAGTTTAATATAATTTCTCATCTGTAGAACTGGTTTTCCCTTAGGGGTTTTTCCAGGGACAATTTGTCCAAAAATATTGTGTTGATTCTGTTGTGCATTTCTTTCCGTATTTTAAGTGAAGTTGCAGTTGTGTTATTTTTCGATATTAGCTGGGAATTTATTTTCAGCAGTTTAATAATCATTTGTGATAGGAGATTAATAATCAGTGACTGCAATAGTTTGATTTTTCACATTTAGTAGCCGATTTGGTCTTTTATCTTGCATGTTAATAATTGGATATCAGTCAAAGCAACTGTATATTTCATTTAAGGTTGATAATTTTGTCTATATTGCTTGCCCTTTGATGGTTGGAGATAATTTTTAGTATGCATGTAATGTAATGAAATAGGTAGAATAAGTAGCTGTTTTTGTCCACTAATAATATTCGAAGATGGGAAACTAGACATTTCAGTCATTTTTATTGTCTCAAATGCCAAAGGCTTGTGAGAAATGTAGTCTTACTATTAATTCAATGATATAGTGATAGATGTGACTGTTTTAAGCTCACAAAATCTGCAAAATTTCATCTGCACTTATGCAATACATTTGTTGTTTTCTTGGAAGAACTTCTCAATTCATGAGAAATGATGGCTAATATGCTAAAATACAATTTAGGATAAAACAATGATATATAGATTTCAGCAGATAGAATAGATTTTTAAACTTCTTACGCTCACAACATGAGTTATTTACCAAGACAAGAATCTTCTATATTTGGTCATAGACGAAGAATTTGTAGCCAAGCATCGAAAGTCTTTTAAGGCAATTGTTTTACAATTGGACCAGATATATACAACGATTCTATGCTTTTAACTTTTGTCATTTTAAGATTTGAATATAGCAAAAGCACTATCTTTTTCTACTGCTATGAACCACACATAGAAGTGGGAAGTGCTAAGGCGCATTGTTTTAATGGCAAGTGAGGACTAAACATAAATCTTGTAAATAACATTAAGATCTACCGCACACCAGTTTTTGTAAGCAGTGCACGTTTGAATTATTGTTAAACTTACAAAATGGTAGTGGCATTAATGTGCTTTGAGCTGCTCTAAATATCATATAGCTATAGAATACCACTGTGATTAGTGCGGTGAATAGTGTGGAGATTTTTACAGATCTTTTCCTGAATTGAATGATAGGAATTGGTTTTTTCAAAATTCAGATTTGAAAATTTGTGCGTTTGTTTCAAAATTTGCAAAATGGAATTAAAATACGGGACTTACAAGTTTGCCTCAAAACCAGGTTTTCCAACTTCCTACAGGAATTGAAAATCAAAACCTTGTTTCATTTTTTAAGGAGTGTAAAAACAATAGACTGGACTACTTTTTGAAATTTGCCTTCAACTCCAAGGTTACGCATTCACACGCATCTTCCGAGTGAAACAAACAGTTTCTGTAAAATTTCAAAAATTGAAATGAAAATATGCAAAACCTTGATTCAGCTAAACTAGGGTTTGTAGAAATCCAGATTTTTTAAATTCCACGAACCAAACGGACCATTAGCAAATTGGAAAAGCAGGGACACCTTCTCAGTCAATTGTAACTCAGTTCCCATGGATTTGTGGAAAGAAAATTTAGCTTCTACAATGAATATAGGTCGGACAGTCAACAATGAAAAGAATTCCAGTGTAACTCTTTTGGCATCTGCTAGCAATTGGGGAAACCTATTTTAGACATTTGGACTTTTTGAGCATTCTATAAACTTCTTGGTGGATTCTATTTTAAAATTTTCTTTTTAAAATTTAAAAAAAAAAATTCTCCTTGCTACTTTCCCCTTGCTATTTTTCCCTATGACTAATGAGGTTTTAAATAAGTACTCCTTTTAAATTTTAATAAATATACCAAAAATTCAAACTTTAGAAAAGATTGAAAATTATTGATCAACAAAAATTTTAAATAGATTTCAATGCTACTTAATACTATTGGTAGATTTCAATGTTATTTAACACTATTAGTGAAAAAAAGCTTTAATTAGATTTTAATAGAACTCAAAGGTTCCATTAGTTTTGGTGTCTTAATCAAGAACTAAAAATTACAAATAACATCCCATATGATCATAATTAATTTTAAAAACCATTAAAATAATTAATTTAAAAAACCAATAAACTAATTTCACTCATGATTATTGAAATTAGGGTTTTGCTATAGACAGTCAGTTCATCTTTTGGAGAACTACACCGTCCGGGAAATTTTTGGTGAGCTTCACCGTACCGGCTACGTCATGACCTTGAATACATGATTTGAACAAAACCTATCCTCAATTAGATTTCTGGCTCCCTCTATAAATGGGTCATTACATAGCATCATAATCCATCTAAATCTTCATTAACTGGTCCATTACTCAGTACCTGAACATTAAGATTATCCAGTGCAATCGATTTAGCGAACGCTCACAGAATTTAAGATGGGCATGAAAATAAGCGCAACGTTTGTGGTTCTCTTGTTCACATTTGCGCTGCATGTCTCTGCACAACGGTTTACTGGTATGGAGCAGCTATCTGATAAATGTCCAAACTGCGATAAGAGTAATGGTGGAAATTCACCATGCTGCTCACAGAAGCCACTCCTCACGAATGCTGTTTCGTCCGCACAATTAGCTGAGACGTGTCCAAACTGCAATGGCAGTCACGGTGGAAACCATTTATCTACTCAAATACTATTTATCTACTCAGTCTTAATATGCAACTCAAGTCCATCTGCTCTTCATCACACCATTCTCTTGCAAGCATTTTTGCTTTAAGCCAATTTTGTCTATTTTCTGTCAAAGTTTTGCTGTGAAGCATTGTTCTTTGTTTCTGATGGCATCTTCATCTAGCAGCAGCGGTGCTTTTGATGCAATAATCCCATCTGCTTCTACTTTTGGTGCATCCTCATCTGGAACCAAACATCCACCCTTCGATGTCTTTATAAATCATTGTGGGCAAGATGTTAATAAAACCTTAGCCAGCAGGATCTACAAATCCCTTGATGCCACGGGGCTGAAAGTGTTTCTGGACAAACCAGAGCTCAAGCACGGTGATTTACTGCCAAGGGCTTTAGAAGAAGCCATGGCTAGTGCTACAATTTGTATAGCCATATTTTCTGAGCATTATGCAGAATCCCCTTGGTGTTTGGCTGAACTGGAATACATGGTCAAAACCTGCAGAACTATTATCCCCATCTTCTATAAAGTTGATCCTTCTGTTTTAAGATGGACCGTTGCTGGAGCAAAGGAAACATATATAGAAGCTTTTCGCCGGCATCAAGAGAAGAACCGGTACGCTCCAGAAGCGCTGCAGCGGTGGAAAGATGCACTTCAACAAGTTTCAGTCTGTATCGGCGGCATCATTAAAAGTATTGAGTAAGTACAATAATACTCTTAATTCATTACGGGGAAGGGCTTCAATCAGTGGACAGTTACCCCAGGACTAATGATTCATTTCTAGAGTAAACGTTGACTTTTTTTTAAAAAACTTATTAATTTCTTTCTTAGTACAGTCCAATGTGATGTTTAAGGATCAGCATGTGTTCATCTCTACACATCTCACAAATGTTTGATTGCATTCATTTTTGTTGTAGAGGTGCATCATTAATTAATAAAACTGGAGCCAATTGATGGCATCCCATTATTCTTGAAATAACTGTAATTTCACTTTTGCTTCTGTATGGGTTTGATACATGTCCATTAGTGTTTATTTGTTTCAATGTTATTCATGCTGATTAGACATCTAGTTTCAGATATGTGAATCATAGCCTATGCAATAGCATATCTACATTTTAATTAAAAAATTAAAATATTTGACATTCATAAATATGAATAATTGATCAAGAAAATAATAAAATTTAGAAGATTATTCAATATATTCATTTCACGATTTACATAAGATACAATAGCTTACTATAATTTAAGAATTCTAATAATTTTGAATTATATAAAATCTTCAGTATCTTTTGTGTGCCAAAAATCAATTTTATTAATAGATATAAATCTTTTCATAGAAGGATTCCTGACTTGTAAGGAAATTGAGTGCTTAAATAAATTTCTCTATAAAAATATCAAATGTCTATATGTCTTATACATTACTTTTATATCAAATATGACTAGTATAATGTTATTTTTATTAAAACAAGTAGAATAGAATTATTTAAATGTTACCATCTTTGTATTATATTAAAGATTACGAGAAAAGATTATCTCTCATTAGATTTAACTAATAAAAAATAGGATGAAAATTCATCTACTAGATCAATAGTTACATATTATTATTTAATAAAGAAATTAGTAACTTAATCAACTGGTCAAACATTATTACCATCAATATTACATCAATTTTATGCAAGTAGCTTGTGAGCCTATCACCAAATAGGTCGTGAATTTGAATCTATCATTTAACACACAACAATAATTAAACTTTAAAAGAAAAATTAATTTAGACTTCGACCCATTATCTATTGAAAACATGTTTCATATGACATTTTACAATCAATAGCTTTTGGCCGCACCTAAAATTCTCAAAAATAACTAGAACCAATAAATTACAAAATCAACAATTTTTTTATTTTTTTTGTTAAAACTAACTCAGAAATGTCCAAATTGCAGTAGCACGAATGGTGGAAATACATCGTCCAGAAATAACACCAAGAAGGGGTCAATTATGTTTTCTTTGGATAGTTAGCTGTTGAAGGGCCTGCATCCGAGTCTCAACCCACGGGTAGCTACTGAAACCCACTGGTAGCACTCATCTTTATTTGTTGAACACCAATAGTCAATAAAACTGCCGCCAGTTGATGGCATGGGATAATTCTTGAAATAGCTGTAATTTCACCTTCATTTATGCAGAAATTTGATTTATGTCGAGTCTTGTTGATCAGCTAATTACCTGATATTCTATATAAGGTTAGCTGTCTTAGAATGAGAATGTGTAACGTGTGTGAAGAAACTATGTCAATGATGATCAGTATTACTATATAGATGATAGCAACATGAAATATTCTATAGAATAGAAAAATGATATATGATATTTATGAGAGTAATTAAGTTAAAGTTTCGAGGAGAAGATAGACCATATTGATTTGTGATATTTTAGATATTCTTTGTTAGACTTAACATACTATTGTAATTTCTATTTAATTTGTAGAGTTGATCAATCTACAAATAAAGGTCTCTATCAACTTTATAAACTTACAAAACTAATATAACAATTTTCACACAGTTACTTTTTAATATATATTTGTCTAGTTGCTCATCTAGGATCAACAATCTGAAAAAGATATTTAGCTATCTTAATGGGAAAACCCAACACACGTGGAGAATAGCAGCAATAATTAAAGAGACAAGATATATATTAAATACCTTTGATAAAGTAATTATTTCTCATGTGTACAAATCAGCCAATGTTTGTGTGGATTACATTGCTAACTTGGAAGTATAGGCTGAAGTCAAGATATCATGTTAAGGTAATCTAATAAAACATTGATTTTCAAAGGGAAAGATTTATGAGGACAAGACACATTGCCTCATCAAAAATCTAACCAAGTATGATGTATACATTAGGTTCATTATAATTTAATATGGAAAACTTAGAACATTAAGGGAAGTGATCTAAGACTCATTTTCTGGATTGTTTTGGCTGTTCCATTGCTTTGATACAATATTTTACAAAGTCATCTAATTTGTAAATGCAAGAAGACTACTACAACAATAATGAAGGGAAAGGCAAAAAGGTAGGATAGGATCCTAGCAACTGTGATGAATGGAGGGATATACCTCAGGTTTGGGAATAACTGGTGGAGGGAGGAGTGACTTCATATCTGGAATGACTAAAATGAACCTAATGAATTAATGAATTTTTTTTAAGGGGTAGAAAGGCTATAATATCACAATAAATAGGGTTTACTCCCCTCTCAACACCAATTTCATCTCTTAAATATATGGCTTTTAGAATGATGGAAAGAAATTCTTCAAGGAGAGGAAAACCATAAAAGAGGCTCTAAATTTTTTCCAGAATGGTAATATGGAAAAAAAAAGGGGGGCACTGGTGAAGGTGGTTATTTCTTTCTCTAACAAGAAACTAATTTCATCTCTAAAATATATGGCTTTTAGAATGATGGAAATAAATTCTTCAAGGAGAGGAAAGCCATAGAAGAGGCACTAAATTTTTTCCCAAAGGATAATATGGGAAATAGAAAAGCACTGGTAAAGGTGGTTATTTCTTTCTCTAACAAGAAAATTAAACCATTATAGTATTTTGTACTACGTTGTGTGAGTGCTTACTTTATCCTAAATGGTTTTTCCTATTTCATCGTGCATTCCCTGAATAGAAGTGTGGGCCTATCCTACATGAAGGCCTCATCCTTCTTCATTTTTGAGTATTACAAAGATAAGAACCTTACCATGAGCCATAATATGAAACTTGCAAGTGAGTCAAGGAGCAATAGAAAATATTCTACCAATAAGAAGAAAAAAGATGTGGAGAGTGAGGATTCTAGGATGGAAATGGTTCGTGAGGAGGAATCTATGGATACTCGTGAAGATAGGGTCTCTAAAGATTTTTGAAGTGAAGAAGGTTAAGGGATGGAAATATGGGATGGAAATATGGGAAGAAAGTGATGATTCCATTCATCTCAAAAGAAGTAAAAACTTCTCATCTTCCCCTAAAGGCAAGAAGAACTCTAAAGAGGAGAAAAAGGAAAGCTTGGGTGGGGATGTTAGTAAAGAGAAGAATATAGATAGGGAAAACTCCCCTATCAAAACACATTGTTAGGTACTCAATCTAAGATTATGAAGAAGAACATATGGAGGAAAAGGAAAAGGAAAAGGGGAACATATAGACATGCATTTCTTTTGATAGTTGGGTTATTAATGAAATGAAAATCATAAAATAAATGGTGGGTAAACTACAAAAATATTTGCACAAAGAGATCAAAGCATCGAGAAGGATAGATGACGGTATCTTGGGGAAAATATAGGAGTTGAAGGAATTTATTAGGAATATTTCATCCATAATTCAAGGGCCAATCAAGAAGCTAATCATTAGGAAAGACAAAGTGGATATAGAGGGTAAACCATTGGAGAACCTGATAAAATAATGAGGGGAAATTGAATAGGAAAGCTAGTAGAAAACCAAAGAAAAAAAAGGAGGATACTAAAGGTAGTGGAGATTCAGGTAGCCAAGTCCTTAAAGAAGTTGACTTAGTTTTGGTTCTCTGTTAGTTTCATTATTTTTTTTGTTTCTATTGATCTAGTTTGTGTGCTAGTTATTTCTTTTGTGCTAGTCTCTGATTTCATAAGGCTGAAAATTTCAACAGTTTATCCTTTACTAGAATAGTTTTAGTTTTTGTCTTCATTATTTAAATCATTTTATTTTGATACTTCTGAGTTGTGGGTCCTTGTAAAACTTTCTTTTACCTTAATCCAATATAATATGAAAAGATATATATGAATGATAGTCACTATATTGCAAAGTGACTTTTTTCCTAAGTAAATTTTAAAAACATAGATATAATATCAAATACATAAATTTGAAGTAATTTAGATACTCTTCAAAACTAGAATAAACTTTTATATTTGTTTTAGTTTACTAATAGAAAATTTTCAAAAAAATTAATATGAATACTCAGAATGCTATTAAAAAATTATCATCTACTTTTAATTATTGGAAGAGTCTAGAAAATAATTTTGGGATATTAAATTGGTTGTTGGCTCTATGAAACCAAGGAACCACCTAGAAAAAGAGGTCATCAAGCTAAGGAGTGTCATAGAGTAGGTGAGTGAAATATTCATTAATATTTTTATTACAAGAAATTTTTGAACAATATGAGCATAATGATTCAATTTTTCTAATAAAAGATTAAAAAAATAAAAGAAGTTTTTATTTCATAGTCCTGTCCCATGCTTTCATGATTCAATGATTCTGTAGTGCCTACCCCTAGTTTGCATTTTTGTTATTATTGTTAAATTCTCTTAGGCCAATTTTATGCATTGATTAGTTTTAGAGATACTGGATTTACAATATTATGATATTATTTCATGACTTGGATTAGTGATATACCTACTATAATTACTTAGTTGATTTCATTTCACATGTTGTTAATGATGTCTTGGTGATTCTTAAGTAGTAAATGTTGTTTCTTTTGTAACAATGTTAACGAGATGTCTTTAATGATGATTATGTTGTATTGATAGAGATGCATTATTATATGTACGCATTGGATATTACACTTGTGATTTTTATGATACTTATCCCATACTTGCATGTGTATGGTGCGCGTGTTTTTCTTATCTTTCTGTCTGACGTGTTTGATGTGGTTAAGGGAGGGAGTCATAGTCACCTGCTAGTTGGGATCTACACAATGAACCACTCCCTGCCATTGCTTGTTTAGTTTAGATATATTTATATACATGTACATGCTTGTATTTTATGCAGGATGTGAGTATCGAGCATCAACTTCCCTGAATTGCCAAGATGAGCGTGCCCAATTAAATATACTCAAATGGGGAGAATGGGAAGATAATGATCAGGTCCAATCTTGGCCATAGCCTATAATACTTGTCCTACAAGGAGGACTTGTAACAGACTATCTATCCTTTTTTAAAACCCATGAATATTTTGTGTGTATGTTGTTTTGTGAGTCTTTGATGAATTTTCTATTAATTAAGTCTAATTAAAAGATTAAATTAATGATTTAATTTAATGGAAATTATTATGACATTTTAATATTTAATTATATTTAATTAATTGAGAAATTAATTAAATAAAAAGAATGGGATTCAAAGATAAAAGTTATAAGAATAAATTTAGAATGTGTTAATATTTATTTAATTTAATAATAATATATTTAGAGTTCATTTTTAAATAAATGCTAAATATTATTATTATGTAAGTTGATAAATATTTAATCAATTAAGTATCAAAAATAAATTAAGAAGTGAAAAAGATATTAATTTAATAAAAAGATTTAAGTTCGCATGATGCATGTATGAGATTAAAATATAAGAAATTAATTAAAAAGATAAAATATGTGAACTTACTAAAGATATTTTAATAAAGTACGCATGAGATTGAAAAAAGTTAATAAATTAAATAAAGCGAAGTCAAGTGGAAATTAAATAAAGTAATTTAATAATTTATTTATCTTAATTAAAAGCAAATTAATTGTGCATTAAAAAATTAATTAAATAAAATAATTATAATTTTAGAAGTGATGGTGACAGAAACCCTAAAAGGCAACTAAAGTTTATATTAGAGTGTTTTCAGGTCATTATGGACACACAAGTTTCAGGGCACACATAGGTTTTGGAGTGCAACTCGGAGGGTTTGGAAAAGAAAGGAATTTTTCATGGCTTGAAAGATTTTGTGTAGGAGTTTTCATCTAGCTGTCAGGGTTTAGCATCAGATCTACGTAGGATCTCGTGGTTTAATTATATAGTAGTTTTGCTCTTCAATCTTCTGTCTGCTTCGTGTCTATTGCATGTGTTGTTTTTCTGGTATGCAAATAATTGTTCTTGATTGAGAATTATCTATACATGGCCTAGATGGGTACTTCACTGAGTATATTTTAGAAAATTGTATTTTAATATGAATAAGATTGAATAAGAAGTCAAAAAAATACAAGAATCTATTAGATATTGTAATTGGGCTTGAGATTTAAAAGATAAACATTGTCCATTTTCAATAGATTCTAAGAACATAAATTAATTTGGGGAAAAGTTTGATATAAAAAGAGAATTTTGAATTAGAAATTTGAATGGTTAAAATTAGTTTTCCTATTAGAATAATAATGTAAATGTTATCAAATATATATATATATTGTATTATTTATTTTTATTAATTATGAAATTAATATAAAATAAATTAATTTTTTTAAAAGAAAGGAGAAAAAGAAAACGTTGTGGACAATATTTATTTATATTAAAAAATATGTATTTATATAAAATATTTTATGTCAGGGTTTTTTTTTTTTTATAAAAAATTTAATGAATTTTTTAAAAAATATGTAATAAAGTTTTTAGGAGGCGGGGGCCACAACCCTACCCAACCCCCTTGGCACAAATGCCTTCGGTAGTCACTGTTGGCACAAGGACTGTGTCAGCAAGCTGTCGTAGGCCCTATGACAGTAGGCCTGCCGCGTATAGCAGTCAACCTTTCTAAAGGCTTGCGCTTGCTTTATTAGCAATGCGCTTTTTCATATAACATTACATTGCAATGAATTTAAAATCATTTTTGTTTTTATAAAAAATTATTAAGTTTTAAATGAAATTAAATTTATATTATTGATTATTAATAATTTTATTAATAAAATTATATTGTTAATTATTAAAATTTTATTATTAAATTAATAATTTTATTTTAATTATAATAAAATTTAGAAAAATTTTAATTAATGAATTTGATTAATAAACATTATTAAAATTTATAATTTTTATAATTAATTAATAAGTATTGTCATTAGTATTATTTAGTAAATAATAATTAAATAATATTAGAATGGTTTTTGGTTTAAAAATATATATGTATTAATTAATTTAGTTAAAGTCTTATTTAACTAAGGTTAATTAATAAAAGAAAGATATTTGAATCAAATATTGAACTTATTTAAATTATCGATAATAACGACTTTAATAAATTGAGAATCTTATACACTTAAAATGTTCTTTGAAATGCAATTGATACTTTTGACTTTATTGTGTATTATCAAATCAAACCCAAACTATGAACTGTACTATTTTGCTTGTATTGTCTATGCTTTGGGATTTGCGAGTTGTTTAGATGTTGACCAGTCTCGGATGTACACTAGAGGTCTTATGGAATTTCTTTGATACTATTTTGTGGTTGGATGTCATGATGTGTTTTGTGATTTAAATTGAGATTATGTTTATGAGGTTTACTTTGTGGAGCATTTATGTGTACTTGGATGGGAGAACCATCTTATTATCAGGTTGCCTGTTAAGGAACTGAGTTTGATTTTTATGAGTGTTGTGGTATGGGACGCAACTATATTTTTATGTTCTTAGGAGAGGATTTCTAGGTACATGTATTTGGGAGTGGCTTGCAGTAGGGGTCCGAGACCCAAAGTGGTTAGTGCCAGGGTAACCTAATGCAAGTTATGTAATAAGTGATCATCTAGTAATTAAAACTTTTGGGGGGAAACACACTAAAAAAGATAAGTTAGAGATATTTGACCCAACCATGCCTTGAGTGCTTGTATAGACTAAGGATAGAAATGGGATGATTGCCTTGTCTTCTTGAGAGGGCTTTTTGGTTTCCACATGTGTCACGTTGAGGGTCTGGGGTTCAGAGTAACTAGTCTAGGGTAACTCAATGCTTGAGGGTCCAGGGTCTATTGAGAGACCAGTCCAGGGTAACTCAAGTAGCCATGTGATGACACTCCCTAATATGTAGCCTAAGCCTCCTTTGTGAATTTTGTGTACCTCTGATGGTGTATCTATTGTTGGATGTGTTTATTGTGGTTATTTACTTTCATTGATGATGATTGGTGATTCACGGATGATGTACTTTTGACATGTGGCTTTTGACTTGAGATGATTACCTTTCATTGACTTTATCTTGTGATCTTGGTATTTGGTTTATACTTGGTTCCTGTACGATGTTTGGTTATGAGGTGTTGGTATTGGATTGAGTGTTCTTACTTTTGGATTATTCTATATTCTTGAGTAGCATGTGTTACCTTTGTGGTAGTTTTGGCTATTAGGGATTCCTTGCCTAGGAATGTTTTATGTTTGATAGCCATATGAGGTCATTCATTATCTTCCCCGCATGGTGGGAGTGGAAACCTAACTAGGTAACCACGCAGTTGAGAGGTAGTGTCTTCTTACCATTTGGGTTTCCCTCACATTGCCAACTGTTGGATGTTCATTGTAGAAGATGTACCTTTATCATTCTTATTTCTTATCTTAGAGACTTCTTTTCAGATGATGTATATATGTTATCATGTATTCTGATGTATTGTATCAATTCTCACATACCCTGTGACATGTGCAGTGGATGTTATTTATTGGAAGTACTTTCATTGTATTGTTTATAGTTATGTATTTGCTTATGTGATTAGATATCTATTATTTCTTTATGATCATGAGACATTGTACTTGAAACTTAAACTAATTAATTTAAAATTATTAAATGTGACTCAATGTAAAGGAACCCTTGAGGAATTGAAACTATATCTGTAATTGCTAATGTGTATTTGATGTGTATGTTCATATTGCTTCCGCATTAATGTTATCTTGATGTTGTTTAAACTTTAAAAATATATATATAGTTCAGTAAACATTGTAACATGTTAGGTTTATTTCTCTTGGGTTCCCGAGCGGGGCATTACAGATTAAAATCCTCTACTTTTGTCCTATGCTTTAATGGTGCACATGTAGATTTTTTGTTTCTATTTTTCACACATTCACATAAAATAAAATATATATTTGAAATGATATACCCTAACTAGAAATATGGTGATACCTACGTTAACAGTGGAGGACACTAAGTTAATATTTATCATATATATAACTTAATAGACCCTATTTATAACTATATATAATTTACTCTAGAATAAGATTACATATCTTATAAACAAAAAAAGTACAAGAAAAAAGATTGTACATGTGTACCTTTCCTCCTCCTTTAGAATCTTGCTAAACTTTTTTGAAGATTGTCATCTTCTTGTTCCTTCAATCTTTTTCGTGCATACTTGCTCTTTTATTTTTATCACCCATCACAAATTTGAAAAAATACAAAATGAATATATAAAATTCCTCCTAATTGAAGTAAATATTTATTTAATTATATATCAAAAAATAAATAAATAAAAAACCAAATAGTCTAACCTAGATAGTAAATTCAATCAAAACCACCTAGAGAGTTTTGATTGAGACTATCTAGGTTCCCTTTAACCCCATCTTAACCAAGCCAAATAGTTTCTATCAAAACTACATAAAAGATGGTTTGATGAAATCTACATAATTACTTTCAATAGAAAGTTTGTTTCTATTGAAACTAGCAAAATAGAAATCCTTTGCAAATGATATAATATTTTAAGTTGTTTTCATGGCTTCTAAGATTAATTACTATGTTCAACTAGAAAATATAAGGCACATCATTTTGCATGACACAAGTACTCATAATGGGCTTTCTACTGACTATGATTTGATATATTTTATATTTTTTAGGTATACATTTGTTGATGTGAATTGAATAGAGATTCATTATCTAAAATAAACCTCTATATTAAACACTCATGGAAAAATAGTATATAAGAGATTTTTTTTTTTTTTGAAAAATAACTACAATCTCCACATTCAAGTCTTCTTTCAATCAAATAAAAAAGAAATTTTTTAATTACACAAATATGTAATAAGTTACACTCATCAAAATCCTTGTATGTCCAAATTAGAGTTAGGTAAACTTAACCAGTGATAAAATATGGTATTCTAAGGATATGGATTCCAAACAACCTCCATGAGTATTGAATGAATGTTAAATAACTAAATTCAAAAGAATTACATCCATATCCATTATAGAAAAAATTATGTCAGTAAAAAATAATTTCACTCCTTAAAAATCATATTTTTGATAACATGTACCACTTTTCATGGGAGACAAAATAATTCAATCAAATCAATTCAAAAGAAATAAAAATATATATATTTAGAATATAAAGAGAAATTTGTAAAAGGTAATTCAATAGTAGAAGGTGTATATTTATTAAATTTAGACAATTTAAATCCAACAAGTCTACTAATTAGACTATCTAGGATCATATCATTACTAGGTCTACAGCTTGGTTCTTGCATTGTAGATACTCTAATTGAACAAATGGGAAGTAAAGTTCTTAATACCTTGCTAATCATAGTCTCTTTAGATATTTCTACTCTAGGACATCTAATTGCATTCACCACTTCTTTGATTTGGTCACAATATTGTGAAATATTTTCTCCTTCTATCATTCTTATGTCATCAAACTTGCCTCTTAAACTTTTAGATTGAGCCCATAACACGTTTTAGTCTCCTCAATGAATTCGTGGAAACTTATCCAACATTTTCTTTGTAGTAGTGCAATCCATTACATCATCAAATTTAGCATAACTTAGGGAAGATGCTAGAACTATCATCATTTGATTATGCTCCTTCTCTTTGATTAGCTCAATTTTCACAAGTCTAGGAACTTGTGTGTCTTCATTGTCCAAGTAGTATTGTGAAAATATCCAACTCCATATAGATGCAATCTCATAAGACATTGTCATTTTGGGAAGTTCTCTTTGTTCTTTGTGGGTACCTTTCTTTTGTATATCTTGGACTTTTAGCTTAAGTCCATGCAATCTTTCCTTATAAGGACCAAAAGCTCTGATGCCAATTGTTAGAATGATTAGAATAACTGAGAGGGGGGTGAATTAGTTATCCTCGGGTCCAAATTTACCAATTTAACTTTTAAAAACTTCAAACAATTTAATCAAAATCATAAATACACTCGGCCAATATATCAATTCATCAGTAAACCAACTTGTCATATTATCTCTTAGCTCTCTATTAATAGCATATTGAATTACAAAAACATATAATGGTAAATAGAACAAAAAATGGAAGCAACATTCACACATGTATGACACCAAGATTTAATGTGGAAACCCAATTTGGAAAAAACCCCACCAAGTAACATGCTACCACTTTTCACTCTTTTGAATATTCCTTGATTAAGAGCTATCCCTGTTAAAGATTACAAAACATACTATTAGGATTGACCCTACTTAAGGATTTTAACACTCTATTGGAGTGCCCTTGTTAGAGGTCTTTAGAAAATTCCATCATAATTCCATCTTGATTAAAGGATTTACAATATGACTATTAGGTCAACCTTGATTAAGGGACTTTACTGGCACAATGGTTAGAAAATAAAAGCAATTTTTATCAAATAAAATACAACTCACTTTGCATGTTCATATCTCCATTCAGCTGATTCTTGGTTCATTGATTGGTCTTCGTCATGGGTGAAATTACAAAGTTGTGTCACCTTTCAAGATGACTTATCAAAACAACTAAATTTTGATATTTATATCTAACAATCAATTTTTCTCAAACATATGATCTAGATAAATTCATTCTAGCTAATTTATATATGGTCTCATACTTTTCCAATTAGAAATGTCTATTAAATGCATCTTTTATACTAGTTTGTATCCAATTACTAAAAAAATAAAATTATTTTAGAAACGTGGCATTTTAATAACTCTTACTAATTTTTATGATTTTTTTTAATAACATATAAACACCATTTTATAGAGCTTACAGTCAAGAATATTGTCATAAAGAGTTTATAGTGTTCTAATTAGATACAGTATATTGTAATAGAAAAGCTCTACAAGAACATATTTTAACACTCGAAAAGACATCAGTTTTGAGGAAAAAAATATTAAATCATATCAAAACAAATTAAAAATAATATGATATTCTAGAGGAGAGAATCATCTTCTAGAATGTAAAATTGTTCTCCTAGTTAGAATTCTTTTTTTTATATATGTGGTGGGAGATGAAAACTATCAATTTCAAGTGAGTTCAAAATTGAATCATTATAAAGGAGAAAATATAGGTCTAAAGCCAATTTTTATTTTTGATTTTTGTAGCTATGTAATTTATGTATAACATAGTCTAAGTTCAAATGGAAATAGATCTATTTCCATATAGTTTTGTGGTGAGAACTAGAACCCTAATTTTTAACATTTTTCATCAACTAATTTTTTTTCTATAAAAATTAGGAAAATATATCAATTATTTTTCTAAATAATTATTAACAATTGTAATCTTAAACTTCATCCATTTATACACATTTCATTAGTTTACTTCATTTTAAAATTCAAAATACTATTACCAATTTTATGTCATTGAAGGTGAACCGTTATACTTTTGTGAGCCTTTTTCTTTTCAAAAGGGTGACATGGGTTTGTGCTTTTACCCTCACATTCTTTATCTTTGATCTCTGATTTTCTTTGAAATTATTCAAGAAATCCCTTTTTCACCAACTTCTCACTTTTTCTCTACAAATCCATTCTTCAAAAATTCTTCACAAATTCACTAGCCAACAATCTTGTATTTAACCATCTCTTATGTCTCCTTTAATATGTAGGTTTAATATTTTGTTGGTTAAACATGGGTGAGTGCACCAAGATGGTGTACAAAAAGAGGGAATAAATGGACACCCTTTTTCTAAAATCGGGTAAACTTGAACATTGACAAGACGTTTGAGGGGACCACCACTCAAAATGGCAAGATGTGTAAGACTAGGTGAGTCAAACTCTACACACACAAAAACCAGTTACTAAATTTCTTTGAAAATATAACATAGCTTGTTTTTTGTGTAGCACAAAAGACAATTATATTTTCTATTTTACACATGCCTTTCATAGGATGATAGTTAAGAGTGATACCTCAAAGTTATATTTTTTTTGTAATTTTTGAATGAGTATTTTATTTTTTTATGAATTATTGAACTGACTACATCCTAAAAATTTGGTACCTATTCATGTGATGAGCATAACTTACACCAAAATAATTGAAAATGGTTTTTTTTTTTTTTAAGTCTATAGAATAAAGTGTGGAATGATAATATATAGATTTTTTTGAATTTTTTTTGAAGTATATCAAAAGTTATTAAAAAAATGCTAGACAAATGTTTGTGAGGAATGTCAAGGCATTGGTAAAAGTAATTAAAGTTTACTATGTTAATATTGTCCAGAAATAGAAAAAATTATATTTTTAGAAAGCTAATAAGATGTGTAGGATTATGATGGTGAATTTAGACATACCCACTTCACCATTTGCAAACCTGATGAAGGCAAACACAAAAATTCATCTTAGAACATGAAAAAATGTCCAAAGGAAAATAATCTCCCAAGCCTTTGGGTCATTTTCCTATGCTATCACCAAGCCATAACCTAATTGGATTTCTAGGATTCAAATAACTTGATCAAGGTATGAAAATGAAAAAGTGCATTTAAAACTTGATCGAGGTTTAAAGAACTAAATGTAGGATTTACTCCGAAGGCCATAACTTTCACATACGGAGTCCAATTGGCTAAATTAAAAATAAGTGGGAAAGCTATTGAAGCTCTCTACAACATCATGTAGATAAATTAATCCTATTTCATCAAAAAAATATTTTCCATCAATTTTAATTAAGAATAATCTAAAATAGTTAGTCACTAATTTCCAAATGCATAATAAATAGGTAAACACGATTGCTAACATATTTTTAATTATTTCTATCTCGAATGCACATAAAAACACTTAGTCACTAACTAAATAACTCCTAATATATCTCTCTTACTAACTCCTAACCTCTCACATTCTTTAACTATCTCCTAACCCCACTCTTTTTTTCTAACTTGTTAACCTTAAGAATTGTCTCTCTTTGAGTAATCACTAAGTGCCCCCCCTGTTCTCTCTCTCTCTCTCTCTCTCTCTCTCTCTCTCTCTCTCTCTCTCTCTCTCTCTCTCTCTCTCTCTCTCTTTCTCTCTCTCTCTCTCTCTCTCATTTTTTGCATATTTATCTCTCTCTCCATCATATCCCCTAATATCTCTCTCTCTTATGTCCCTCTCTCTCCATCACTTCATCTCCCTCACACTCTTTGCATCTCTATCTCTCACTATCTCTTGTCCTATCCCTCTCCCTCTTCCTATCCCTCTTTTAACCCCTTACCCATATCCTTATGACCCCTAATCTCTGACTCTCCCCCACTCCCCTCTCTCTCTCTCTCTCTCTCTCTCTCTCTCTCTCTCTCTCTCTCTCTCTCTCTCTCTCTCTCTCTCTCTCTCTATGTATATATATAGGATGGAGAGAATAATAGGGGATTTTACATGGATAGAGAGAGTGAGAAATATGAAGAGAGAGAGAGAGAGAGAGAGAGAGAGAGAGAGTTAGGAGTTTGTTAAAGAATGTGAGAGTTTAACAGTTAGTATGAGAGATATCTTAGGGGTTATTTAGTCAATGAGAGGGAGAGAGAGAGAGTTTAGGAATTATTAAAAGATATATATTAGGGGTTATTATTTAGTGAGTGAGTGTGTGTATTTTTTTTGAGAGAGAGAAACTAAAAATATGTTAGGATTTGTGTTTACCTATTGATTATGTATTTGGAAAACATTTACTACCTATTTCAGACTATGCTTAATTCAAATTGATGGCAAATTAAAAATTTATGACATGGGATTGATTTATCTACATAATCTTGTTGAGCTCTTCAATATCTTCCAATGTATTTTGAATGAAATAAATCCAATGTAAAGCCTATTTTTGTTTGTTCAAAATCCAATTGGGTTTTGAATAACCTGATCAAGTTTTGAAGAGTTTTTCATCCTTGAAACTTGATTAGGTTACAAAACCTGATCGAGTTTTTTTTTAATGTATTTTGGGTATGCTTGGTAACCAAGCCTAGCCATTTTTTGAAATTTTAACCAACCTGATTAGGTTATTAACATTTTTGGGTTTTTTTTTGTGTGGTGTCCGCTAAATTGTACACCATATTGGTGCAAACACCTACATAACCATAGATCTTGGGGTTTTATTAGATTCATTTAATTATTTCATTATTTTTTCCTTCTTCTTCTTTCTTGAAACTTCTGGAAGCGTCTCATTGAATCATCACTTTAGATCACTTAATAAGCTTAATTCATCCATTAGTTATGTCAACTCATCAACCCTTATCTTTAAGATATTTTGACCAATCCATAAATTCAACTATGTGTTCCTTAAATCTTGATTCTTTCTTAAAATGTCATAATGTTGACACTCAGTCATCACTATGTTCTTCAACTTAGCCATCACTAGGTAGCTTAGTCACTACTAATCTATCTCACTCATCTTACACTAACTTTCTTGGTTAATAATATTTTTGATCATTACTTCAATTTTTCTTTATCTTGCTTGGTCATTACCATCACTTAGGCAATACTATTATGCTTGGTTGATACTTAAGTTCCTTAATCATTTTCTCAGTAATGTCAAACTTCTTCATTGATCTAGTAACTTGTCACTTGGTCAAGCTCATGGTTTACTCAAATTCTTGACTTCTATCAAATATCTCTTCTATACTTCAACTTTTCTTTCTTCTTTACTTAATAGAATGATCAAATAATATGTTATCTTGTCAAATACTAATTGATCAAGTACTCTTTGTAGTTCCATCAGTCTTGCTCATCTTTACTCAAAACTTTACTAGTTCATCTTTCTCTTTTGAAATCATCTTCATGAATCAAATAATACGGTACTCTACATTGTTAGCAAATTTCTTACCAATCAAGTTTGACATTAATGGCCACATAAAAATTATTTCAATTGCAATTTCCAGCACTATAGAATCATCTTGGATCCAAAACTACTATCATATTGATTGATCTTCATGTACACTCTTGATCATCGAATATTATAGGCTATGTGATGTTTTTGTAAATTGGTCTCCTTATGTTGGGGTTTAATTCATTTAAATTAGGGTTAATATTTTAAAGTTATTTATTTGGTAGTTGATGGCCTAGCAAACTATCTCCATTAGAGTTTGATGGATAAGTTCCTGCAAGAGTGACTCCATTGGATTCATGGTTCATTTAAGTTGAAACTTAATTATAGTCTATGTGGTTCTTTGATTGATTCATTTGTATGTCATTCATCCACTCTAATTCATATTTTAAAAAATCTATTAAAGTATTCCTATAAAAATTTAGTTAATGTTGTGATTTCTCCATGAGAATTACTTTCCATCTCAAGAGCATCATCTAGAAATCCTAGACTTAATAGTCAATAGTCATTTTGAAGGTACACTTGCCTATGTTTTGTAGAGCTTAAAGAGTAGGAGATTTAACCATTGAGTTTTGATCTCAGCTATTGGCCAAATTGTGTTGAAATTATGAGTATTGAGTAAGTAAGACTCATAGGTATTCAACCAAAAAAATTGGGAACCAACAACCTATACAAGGTAAAATATACAATAACTGAAAATGGTCTCAACTACTTCGCAACTCAAGGGTGGTTGATTAACCTTGTACCTCAGAGAGAAGATAAGGAGATCGATCTTTCCAATTACAAATCTAAGGTAACTAGATCTAGGAAGATTAGTACCAACCATGTGGTGAAAGAAAACTAATGAAAATAAAGATCTAATGGTTATAGGGTTGGAGAAGAATGCAAAAGTCCTTAAAACCCTAATATAGCAAGAGCCATGAAGTGAAATTAAGTAGATGTTCAAGGTAAGAGTTAAATGCAAGGAAATGGAAATGTGTATTGAAATAGAAAATTAAAGAAAAATTCACCTTCCAAAATATAAACCTATGAATGGGCAATCAAACAATCTATGAAATTATTGATTTCTGCTATCTAGGCCAAAATGGCTAGATCTATATAAAACCTAGAAATTATTTGAAAATTTGGAAAGGCCAACTTTCTCAAGATGGGTATACTTTTCCTTGATCAAGGCAAACTTTTCTCAACGTGGTTTGAATGAAAAATAATTTCCATATCTTTAAAGTTTCGTAAAAAAGGGTTTTAGGATCAGTAACCTATTATGTCTTCGAAAATTTGCAACCTGTAACAATTTTTTTTTGTTTTTTTGTTTTTTTATTAATTTTTTTTTAAAAAAAAATTTGATATGGGATTTTTCTTGTTCATATCTTAGTTTAGGAGTTAAACTTAAATTAAAATAACTAAAATGTTCCAAATGTAAACTAAACACATAAATTCACCTTATGATTGTAGGATTTTTTGAATTAGATGTAATATGATTGCTTTACCAATTGAATGGATCAAGAGCACATAAATGTAGAAAAAGTTTCATGTCAGAGATTTCCTCTCCAATGACTTGCTAAAGGATCCTGTAGAATGTGTGTGGGAATGGCTTGAATACTTGAATGCTTGAATGCTTGAAGGCTTGAAGACTTCAATGGGTTTATAAAGTAATCAAAATTTTCTCCCATAGTCCAACTTATCTTGAAGTTTTCACCTTGGATGACCTCAAACCCATGACCCTATAAATGAACCTTAAATGGGGCCTAAGTAGGGACACATTGCATCACTAATTGGCCTAAAAGGGGCATATTGCATCCATAATTTATTAAGGATGCACTACATCCATAAGAACCATACCTTAAACCTCCAAGATTCTCTTAGGTCTTGTAATAGGACCAAAATCTTTGAAATTGGGTATGGTTATCTAGAAATGTTTATTTTGGTACAGAAGCTAGAGTATAAGTAATTAGATAAAGGAAAGAGAGGACATAAGTGGTTAGATCCTACCTTAATCTTTACACCATGAAAATGTGACCTTTAAAGAGGATTTATTAGGTGTTACCCTAATTCCACTTAGGAGAAACAAGAAGAAATGAGACGGAAGAGAGATGAAATGAGCTAATGGTACTGCATTAGATAGGTGCTAAACCATAATTAAATTAAAGTTGTTCCAATTTCAAATGCTACATTGTCAATAAATAAATGTTGTAATTTTTCATTTACACATAAGTTATAAAAGATTTTTCTAACCTAACTTGGATTAGATCATTCCCTATCCTCCTATTCGACCAAGTGAAATTGAGACCATGACCATCGACATCTGAAAGAGAATGTTAATAAATTCTATCATGTACATTCTATTTTCCAATTGAGATGAAATGCCTCAAAATTTCTCATTTTCTTTTAGAGAAATATTGAAGTTCCCCATAATAATCGAACTGTTATTGTACAAAAGAGTTCTTGGCATCTTGAAAACAAAATCTAGAATCTATTTCTCCCATATTTAGCATTAACAACATAGATGTTAGTATCAACCCACTCAAATTTATCTCTAATAAGAGTAAAATCTATGACAAAAATATTATTATCAACAACTATAGGATTCACTATTATAAAATATTGATTTTCAAATATAGCAGTACAACCAAAGATACCATCTAAGTCATATCCTAGCACACCACAATTCTTAAAGACTTTTACTCTGACTACTTTTTCCTTTAGTTTCATAGTTTCTTGAATCACCACTATATTTGTTTTATGATCTCTTATCATATTTCTCAAAATATCTTGTTTATGGGGACTATTAAGTCCTTTAATATTCCAACATATAAACTTAATATCTTCCCTATTAAATAAGCTTCCTAGATGGTCAGATCCTTTCCATTTGCTATTTTCTAAATACTTTCTAGATCTATGGTATTTTTTGCTAATCTTCTTCCCATTGATTTTTCTTGGTTATCCCACATCCATTTTTCTCTGTCATGTTGTACTAATACCTTTTTGAAAAGAGGGACACAAAATTGTGACTCCTTTTTGTTAACTTCTTGGTTATTGGCTCCATTTTTTAACCCCTTCTTATTTACTTGTGTTCATTCTAGTTCTATTTGAACTATTATAAAGTCCTCATCATCACCGTATTTTTTATTTTTTATTGATTTACAGTGTTTTTCTTGGGTCCATTTTTCTCTTGGGTTATTTCCTCTAAAGATATTATACTTTTTATTATTTTAGGATAGTTAAACAATAATTTTTTTTCTCACTTACTTCAAATATATTTTTCTTATTTTGAATTTCATGTGGAGAGGTCTCTCATAAACTATCATTTAGGGATATTATAATATCTGTTTGTTTGAGTTTTTCTGATGCTACTACCTTTTGAACTTCTATTTCAACAAGTTGTCTCTTTTCTAACATTCCCTAGTTCATAAAAATAGTATTATTGTAATGGACACCCCTGGATGTCCCAAAAAACTAAACCAAATTGCTGAAAGGAATTATGTCAAACAGTTCGCATTCAACTTCTTAAAACCCCTTATAACTCTGGAAATCAAAGGTTTATTTGTTTGTTGTGTTTCATGCATGGAATTGGTATCATACAACATAAAAAAGAAAGGAACTACAATAATATGCAAAGTGGAAATGAACTGCTGCTAATAAAATGTTATTTTCAGAATTCATAAAACCAAATACATGGCAGATTTATCAACTCACTAATTACTTCAGCAATATTGTCATAATACTCCAGCCCATGCTTACGAACTTGCTGCTACAATACTTTTTCCTTCAATCAGTCCACTACCTTCGTAATACCATTCCCTCAAAGCGGCATAAGCGTCTGACAAGTAGTGAAGAAGATATGAGCAAAATACCAAATCTGCCTATAGCTGAAAATGCAACTAAACTGCCTGATAATGAAGCCAAAAACAAAGAATTCCAAAGGCCAAACCCCAAGGGAATGACGTCTAGAATCTTACAAGAGAGGATAGACGTCCTCAAATGCCAAGAACTGAGCTGCAACTCACATACCAATTTCTTCTCATATTCAACCTGCCTAATGAAGCCACAGATGCTTCCTTTTATTCTATTCCCACAGGTCCGCTCAACTCATATGGGCAATGTGGGATAAAAGATTTGTAATATAAAACATATATTAAAATACCCCTTATGTCTCCCTTGGGTACACATCACCATAAAATAAATATTAAAGTAACACTTTAATATTTTACAATTAAATTAGACGTTACTTTAATAAAACTTCAGGCATTAAAATGTATTAGCAATCGAACTCCGAATAATGCGAGTGATAGCTCATCGAAAAGCTCTCACCGAGGAGTATCGAATCCAATCACCAAAATTGACCTGCACTGTGTCCTGCCGACTTACTAAAAATAGTAAGTATGCCTGAAACTGAGTAAATCAACTTTGTTTTGGCCCAAACTGGAAATGACTAGGCCAAAACACTCCAAGATCCCATTAAACCCTTCGTTAGCCTTCGGGACCATGTAGAACAAGGCTAATGCACACATACTTGGTCAACTGCTAAAATGGGGACATTACAGTCCGCCCCCTTGAAATTGCTTGTCCTCAAGCAATCTCAGTCCAGCCTGCTGAATAACCTGCTCACTCTCCCATGTAGAATCTTCCTCCGGCAGGTCTTTCCATCTAACCGAATACTCCTTCACTATCCTCCTTCTAAGCTTCCTCTCTCTGGTATCCAGAATAGCCTCAGGTACTAACACAAGCTTCCCCTCCTCATCCAAAGGGGGTAAATCTGCAGAAGGCACTACACTCTGACCAATGGCTTTCTTAAGCCTAGACACATGAAACACATTGTGCACTCGATTGCCTTCTGGAAGCTCAAGCTCATAGGCGACTTTTCCCACTTTGCGAATCACCCTGTATGGACCATAAAATCTAGGTTTCAACATTTTAGCTCCGCTCTTCTTGAGCGATGACTGTCTATATGGTTGTAGCCTCAAGTAAACCATATCCCCTACCTCGAAGCTGCACTCTATTCGGTGCTGATCAACATACAATTTCTGTTGATTCTTGGCCTGTTGTATATTCTCTTTGAGCACTTTCAGGATGTCCTGACTATCCTGCAATAAGTTTTTGGCTTTGGGCACTCTACTGTCCCCCAAAACTAAATCCATGAAGCTAGGTGCTTCATAACCATAGAGTGCCATGAAAGGAGTCATCTTGATGGACATATGATAAGTGGTGTTATAACAATACTCTCCCATATGCAACCATCTGATCCAAGCCTTTTGTTGTGTAGTTACATAGTTCCTCAAATATCCTTCTGCCCATTTATTCACAATCTCTGTTTGCCCATCTGTTTGCGGATGATAACTAGTGCTAGGTGTAAGATCTGTACCACACAACCTAAACAACTCTTGCCAAAAAACACTCATAAACTTACTATCCCGGTCACTGACAATGAATCTGGGCAACCCATGTAACCTGAATATCTCTTTAAAGAAAAGCTCTGCCACCTGTGCTACTGTGTAAGTGGATGGAATAGCAATGAAGTGAGAAAACTTCGTCAAGCGGTCCACCACCACATAGATGCAATCCCTTCCCTGTACTCGTGGTAAACCAGTGATGAAGTCCATCGAAATACTTTCCCATTTCCTATCAGGAATGGGCAAGGGCTGTAATAAACCTGCAGGAAATGTGTGTTCTCCCTTATTCTGTTGACAAACCACACACTCCCTGGCATACCTCTGAACATCATCCTTGAGCCCTTTCCATGAAAACCACTCTCGAATCTGCCTGTAGGTCTTGAAGACCCTCGAATGTCCAGCTGTGGGTGCATCATGAAATGCCTTCAGTATCGCCTCTCTCAAATGTGATGATGGAATCAAATAAACCCTATCCTGAACTCTGATCAATCCATCTATCACCTCATAGCGATCATCCTGTATGGTACCTGAAATCAATCCAGAAGCCCAAGCATCTCTGACATACTCTGCTATAATCCGATCTCTCCAATCTCCTGAAATCTTTGCCAGAGCACATAAGTGAGGTCTCCAAGATAAGGCATCAGCCACCACATTTTTCTTACCTTTGACAAACTCTATGTCAAAGTCATAAGCCTGCAATTTAGTCACCCATTTTTGTTTGCCGGTCATTAAGATCACGCTGGCTCATGAAGTATTTAATACTGTTGTGATCAGTCTTGATCACAAAACGTCCACCTACCAAATATGATCGAAATTTGGCCAATGCATGCATTATGGCCAACATCTCCCGGTCATAGACAGAATAACTTTTCTCAACTCCTCGGAGCTTCCTACTCTCGAATGCAATTGGATGCTTCTCCTGCATCAATACTGCTCCAATCCCATCACCAGATGCATCACAATGAAGCTCAAAAGGCTTCGTGAAATCCGGTAGAGCTAGAACTGGACATGAAGACATTACCTGCTTGAAATGCTCAAAACACCTCTATGCTGCCCCTATCCACACGAAGGCTCCTTTCCTGGTAAGATCTGTCAAGGGTGTAGCAATCTGTGAGAATCCCTTAACAAACCTCCTATAAAAACCACATAAACCAAAGAATCCCTTAAGCTGTGTAAGGTTTTTGGGAGTAGGCCATTCTACAATAGCTCTAATCTTTTCGGGATCAACCCGAATGCCATCT